>OX451736.1:1675489096-1675875572 GCA_948472305.1 Vicia faba | reverse complement strand
TTGTAATACTCAGTTGAATATAGTGGATTAAGACCTCGTTGGAGAGAGGCGAAATCACCTTGACGGGTGGACTAGAGTAGTTTGAGATAAAATGAACCAGGATAAAAACAAAGTGTTGTCTGTAATTGAATTCCAGTTCTACAATTCAACCCCCCTTCTTGTGTTTTTCACTTCTTCATAAACAAACAGCCAAACTGCCCAAGGCTGCAAACAGAAAACAACAGCATCAACACAAAAACAAGCCAAACTGCATCACAAAGGTAGCAGGCAGCCACAGTCCAAACAGCAGGCAGCAGCTCAGCCCAAGGCAAAACAAAGAACAGTAAGGCCAAAACAAAAAAAGAAACAATAGCAATAATTCACAAAACAATGCAAGCTAGCATTGATTCATAGCCTTTTATATCATCATGTTCCTAATTTGCAAACCTTTCAGAGTATTGTGTGAAAAGAAAAAGGAAAAATTGCCTTATATCATAGAGAGGCAAAGAGGAAAGAAATCACCTAGCATACAACAATCCAAGACCTGTGTAAAAGGCCAAAATAGTCTACTATCTTGTACCAAATAATAGCTCTGCACTGCTGTCCATAGCAGTCTGAAAATCTACCCCAAACCTGTCCAAAACAGTCCAACAGTTTACACAAATCGAAACAACAAAAACTGCATCAGAAAAGTGTAAAAAAGATTATATCATAATTGTTCAAAGGGCTGATATTTCCCTCTCTATTTTCCCCATTTCTGTTTCAATAAGAGGGCCAAAAGAACCAGCGAAGAGGGGGGGGGGGGGGGGGAAACAAGAGCAAAACCAAGGGGAAATCCAAAAACTAAACAGCAGAATCCGGATAAATCCTTCCCATGCAACCAAATATATTCACAGCAAGCTTGAAACATAACTTCAACGGCCGCCAAACTACGTTCTACAAAAAAATCACAATAACCTCAATTTTTCTCTCAACTCATCTTCACCTTCTCTTATCTCTTCGTCATTACCCGTCTCTACAACCTGCTTCATCACAAATATCCATCGCTATTCACTTCTTCTCTGAACCCCCCCCCCCCCCCCCCCCCAACATCTCCGCACCTCCATCATTTTCACTCAATATTCCCCACTGCAACAACAACGTTCAATCCAACACTGACGCAAATAAATTTGAAAGAAGAAAGTTATAAGGAAGAAAGAGATACCGAACGATTCATACCTGATTTTGAAAAGTCTTATTTCTCGACATTGGAATTTCATCAAAAGGACACCAGACCGCCTCTAACCGGTAAGCCTCGAAATCCCACTTCCTCTTTTGAGCGTTTTTTCGTTGAAAGTGTCGGTAATGATACTGTTATGGACATTGTGATATGGTGGGAGAACTGACTTGAGGTTTTGCGTTTGTGTTCGCAAATGTTTCGGTTTAGCAAGAGTCGCCACCGACTTTTTATTTTATCCAAAGGAAAGGTCAAAAGCACAGGAAAGACCTTTGAGATGTTTTCTTGGGTTCGGGGGGTAGATTATGAAAAGGGAAGGTGCAAGCACCCTTTTCATCCATGGTTATCCATGGGCTCTTAGTTACTTGTTTAGATCACTTGCTTTTGCTTTTCAATTGTTTGAAATGTTGCTTTGTGTGTGGTTTTGAAAATGTTTTGAAAAGAGGCCATCGTTGTGGCAACCTTTGTAATGATTCTTGTTTGAATGTATACAAAGGTATATTGTCTTTTGAAAAATGTTTCAATGTTTGAAAGTTTGTTTTGGGAAATGTTTTGAAATTGTGTTGTGATATGTTTTTGAAAATAGCAAGGATGTTTGCAAGTTTGATCAAGTAACTAAGAGCATCTACCCTATCTACTCAAAGATCTTTCCTACACATTTTTAACCCTTTTACATTGTTGTTTTCCATTGTATTTGGTAAACAACCTTGTATTTGGATGTTAAACGGGACAGGTGCGGGTTATCGTATTGACCATGATAGCAATTGTGCTAAGTATCTTTAGCAAATTTTTGAGGGACTAGATCATTTTGTTTAGGCAACCAAGATAGCGTCATCGAGGGACTATGATCTTTTGTTTTGTTTTTGTTTTTCCAAGATACTCAACATGCATACCATGGCCATTTTAAAGGCAACAAGTGGATGAAACCCTAAGGGTGCATGTGTGCATTGTGTTGTCACTTTATATGCTTTTATGTCTTGTATTAGGTCTAGATATTTGTTTTGATTTTGGATATTGCATACAAACCCTAATCTCTATCATGGCATATTTGAAAGCATAAAGTGCTTAAAAATAAATGTAAGCTATTACAACATTGATATGGGGAGGGGGATACATTTTGAATAGGGGATTATTTGCAAGAAATTAAACCCTAAGATTATTACAACCAAATTGAATTTAATTGTACAAATAAATAAATAGACAATATTTAAATGGATAATTAAATAAATATGCAATATATTATAAATATGCAAAAAAATGTTTTTGTATTATTTTTATGTATATAAAAATAAACTATTTAATGTATCAAAAATAAGAAAATAAAAGATCATTTTTTTAAGGGTGGAAACCCTAATTTGTTTTAAGAATATATATATATATATATATATATATATATATATATATATATATATATATATATATATATATATATATATATATATATATATATATATATATATATATATATATATATATATATATATATATATATATATATATATATATATATATATATATATATATATATATATATATATATATATATATATATATATATATATATATATTATGTATTATGTATTATTTATTTATGTCCAAAAAAATAAATAAAATATATACAAATGTTAAAAAATAAAAATAATGTGAGAAAATATTATTTAAGTATATATAAATACTAAAAATAAAATATAATGTTTTTATTTTATGTTATTTACAAGTTTTTGTTAAAGAAATAAATGTATATACTATTTAATAATTATTTCTATGTCTAAAATATAATAGAAATAATAAAATAAAATGTGAAAATTAAATAAAATATTTTTGGTCATTTTTAAAGTTTAGAAAAATAAAATAAAGTCAGAAATAAAAAAAAGAAATGAAAAATATAAAAAATAAAATCAAATGGGCCAAGGGGGTGTAAACAGTAAGGCTAGGGGTGCAAAAAGCATGAAAAAGCCAGGCCCAACCCAGACTTGCCTTCGTCTTCAACCTTTGAATCAAAAAACGCGCGCCCTGTGTACAACTTCGTATCTCCTCTTTCAGTGCTTAAAACAAAAACATGTAACATGAAATTATAGAGCATAATCACACGATTCTAACCATGTAAAAAACTTAATCTAACTCTCAAAGACCAGAGAGAATTTCTCTGGCCCTAATTTTTAAACTAACTTTTTCAGAATGTTCATCAATCAAATTCTCTCAACACAGTTAACTTAAATGAAATCTATGCATATGTACAGCTTAAGGGCAATGAGTACTACATTTTTTATTCACAACCTAAGCCTAATGATTCCTAAATAGAGAGATAGAAAGTTGACAAATACCTGCTTCAGTTGAACTTGAGTATGGCAATGTGGAGGTTTTCAATGAGGCCTGAGATGCTTGGGAGCTTGCTTGAACTTCCTTTGACCTTCCCCAATGCTTAGTTTGCTTTGAGTTTACTTGAATAAGCCTGTAGAAGTCAACCTGCACAAGCTGAATTCAAAAATGGTGAAGCTTGAAAACAAGGTTACAGTCACTGGCCAATGGTTGGGATAGCTTAGGTGGGTTGTATGGAATGTATTGGAAGAGGTTTGGAGAAAAACGCACGAGTAGTTTGTGATTTGGAAACAAAAATGCAGAAATTGTCCTATTTTGCAAGAAGAAGGTGTTTTGATGTTCAAGGGTGTTTAAGGATTGGATAGCTCGTGTTTCTGGCTTAATGTGATATGCAAAAGTTGTTTGGAATGGTTACAAGAGTTGGTTTTATCAGATTGCCAAGTTCTCTTTGTTTTTGCAAGTTGACTTGGCTTTTAAGAAAAGTGTGAAATGACAAACAAAAAGCCTGTACAAGCCCCCTTCCTAGCTGCACCAAGTGGTTGTACTTTTCCCTGAGTTTATGGAGTTTGCTTGCTGTAAAAGAAAGGGTTCAAGGCTCAAGAGGAACAACTTGACATAAAGCCAACTTTATGAAAATGGCAATGTTCACTTTTTGCCAAAAATGGATTAAACCCTTGTGTAATCTTCCATAGATTAGAACAATGCATTAAACCATTGATTTTGCATTCAATTTTGAATGTGGAAGGGTTTAAAGACCTGTAAACAAGTACCAATGAAGCTGGGCAGAAATTGCAATTTGTAGCATAGTGAAAAATGCCATGGACCAAAGTGATTTTTTGCCAAATTCAAACCTTTGATTCTCCCTAACCACAAATGATTTTGGAGATTACTTGGACATTTTGGAAATCTTGTAACATGCTATACAATCCATATTTGAAATGCATTTTGATATTCCAAGTGGAAATATATGAAAAATTGCCATGAAGATAGGTCAAAATCCTGCCTAAAATTGGGCAAAATTTCACTAAGTTAGAAAGTTTTTGGATCCTTATTCCAAAAATCATAACTTGAGATACAAGCATTTTTTGGGAAAACTTTGTGAATCAAAGTTATAGATTTTGTGGAGGACTACAACTTTCATTTTTGAAGTTATGTTTGAATCCAATTGCATCATGGTGAAAATGTTGGGCAAAGTTGAGAAAAAAATAAGAAAATCTCATAACTTAGAAAAATTCTAAGTTATGCAATTTTTCAATCTTAAACCCTAATTTGCAAAATTAGGTTTCTTGATGAACAAGTTTCATTTTTTGACACATCTTGATGAAAAATGACCCTTGGCACTTGATTTTGACCAAAAAGTCAAAGTTTGACTTTTTAGTGTACAGTTGATTTTTGATCAGTTGATTGAAAAATTCATCTGTCAATCCAATGCTTTTGAGATCTTTTGAACCTCGTGATTAGGTCAAGATGATGCAATTGAGTCCTTGAATCCATGTTTGAACCCAATTTTCCATTGGCTAGATGAAAAATCAGAAATTGCCCTTCTGCAGTCAAAAACCCTAAAAATGACCATTTTGCCCTTTTGATGATCTGATCAAATTTCTTGAGGAGTTGTGGTCCAAACTTGATCAAATAGTTCATATGAGTTTATAATGTTGATGTGGATCAAAAATTATGAGTCTTGACTGTAAATTGGTCACAGTTGACTTTTTCCCCAATACAGTTGATTTTTAGGTCAACTGTCCAATTGACTGGGCAAAAATTTGATTCAAGGCTTGAAACTTGGTATGGACAATCTTATAAATCCAACATGAAGTATGAAAGTCACTTTGAGCATTGATAGTCTAAAAATCCTTGTGCAATATCAAACCCTAATTTCAGGTCAACAGTGCAAGGAGATGTCTTGAGCAGAGCAAACCCTAATTCTGTCTGGATTCCAAAGAGTCTTGTGAGGGGAAATCTTAATAAAATGAGAGGGAAAATTTTGGGGTACAACAGCTGCCCCTGTTCAATCTTCTTGAACCTGAAGAGTTAGATTGGCGAGTTTGCCTTTCGTGACTCGAAGGTAAAAGAGGATTGGACACTAGAGTGCCCGTAAATTTACACTCGTCAAGATGTAGTTGAAGAAATGGGCTTAAAGATGCCATTTGGAGATGATAAAATCTTGCTGGAGATGGGCTTAAAGATGCCATCCAAAATGTTTGTTGAAAATCAGGAGAATGAACATCAGGATGGTATCCGTGTCTGGAACGTATCTGAGTTGTATCTGATTGTTGAATTTGTATGAGCAATGGAATGGCGTCCGTGTCTGGAGCGTATCTGAGCTGCAACTGTATTTGATTCTTGAATGAATATCATAATGACTACCGTGTCTGGAGTGTATCTGTATTGTATCTGAATCTGAAATATGAATAAACGACAGAATGACATCCATATATGGAGCATCTATAGGCTGGGGAAATGTTTGAATGAGTGACAGAATGGATACCGAGTCTGGAGCGTATCTGGATTGTATCTGAAGTTGAGATCTGTATGAGTAGAAGAATGACTTCCGTGTCTGGAGTGTATCTGAGTTGAGATCTGTATGAGTAGCAGAATGACTTCCGTGTCTGGAGTGTATCTGAATTGAGATCTGTATGAGTAGCAGAATGACTTCCGTGTCTGGAGTGTATCTAAATTGTAACTGGGATCTGAATAAGTGACAGAATGACATCCGTGTATGGAGGTGCATCTGGATTAGAAATTGATGGTTGAATCTGAATGAGAAATAGAATGGCTTCCGCGTCTGGAGTGTATCTAATCTATATCTGATTGTTGAAGTCTGAATGAGTGATAAAATGGCTACCGTATCTGGTGCGTATCCGTACTGTATCTTGACTTTGAATTCTGAATGAGCAATAGAATGACCTCCGCGTCTGGGGTGTATCCATACTGTATCTGAATAAGAGATTTGAATGAGCAACATAATGACTTCTGTGTCTAGAGTGTATTTGTACTGTATCTGAAATCTTTGAATATTTGTTAAAGGTAGCTTTTAATCTTATCCTGAAAAGGGTAAAATGTTAGCTGAAACACAAAGTTATGTTGCATGACATGTATGATGCAATAAAATGTGTTTTATCAATGTTTATGATATATGGATGTAATGTATGCGCATGTAAGCTGATTAGCTGTCTTGCTGAGGAAAATAAATTCTTGATAGCGGGAGATAATAAAATCCTTGACTGTTATCGGGGAAAATAAATCCATGACCGCTGCTGGAGATTCAAAATCTTTGGTTGCTGAAGATGAGAAATCCTTGGACCAATGTTGGGGATATAAAATCCTTGGCAACTTATGAGGGTTAACAAGAACTTTGACAAACTTTGCAGGGATGTGGGAATCCATTAAGTCTGCTTGAGAACCCTGCTATGGGAATCCAAAGAACTTCGATGACAATAGCTGGGGAGTATACAAATGGGAATCCTTACTCGGCTGGGAAATAGGGAAACTCTGAAGACCACTACTAGGGATCAGACAAAAGAAAACCTTGATTGGCTGGAGAATAAGGTAAACTCTGATGGCTTCTGCAGAGAATAAGAATGAGAAACTTCAATCTTTTGGGGAATTGAAACCTTGGAGGCTTTACTGGAGAAGTGAGAATGAGAATCTTCGATCTGCTAGGGGGAAAATAAATCCCGGGGAACTTTAAACTGGAGAGTTAAGAATGAGAATCTTAATTTTGTTGGGGATGAAGAACTCTGTGGGGAATAAAGTTTCATCTTCGTTTAGGATTGGTGAACCAATGTTTTTTTCTCCGCTGGGGATTAAGAGTTTTTAGATTCGACTCTGACGGGGATTTCGAACTTTAACTCCGCTGGGGATATGTATTTCAAGGTTGTATCCCTGCTGGGGATCTAGGTGATGTACTGAAGGGGATTTCTTTTGGGATAACTTAAATACGTTTTCCTCTCCTTTCATCCTGTCAGCAATTATCTTTTCACATTTCGTTTATTTGTATATAGTGATTATATTCAAATGCATATGCTTATTTAATAAACCATTGGACGTTTTCAAATAAAACACAGGTGTAAAGAAAAAGAAATGGCAAATAATTTTCTGCAAGTATCTTTCTATTAACTTTGTGTAGGTATTTTGTATAAAGGAGGCAAACATCCTAGTAAGAGAATGTTGTCATAAAAAATTGAGAAAAATTTATACAAAGAAAGACGGCTATGTGTAAAAAATTCCATGGGGTTCCCATTCTGCTATAGCCTTCGTAACTCTGAATATCTTGTTCATTCGTTGCTTCGTCCGACGATGATTGGATTGATCAGAAGCTCGAAGTTTGTCTGATGAAGAGATTGTCCTTAAAGTGATCCAACGAGACATAGTCATATGCTTTAATTCCCTAACTTTTGCCTGGATCGCCCTTTCGGGTTTTCAGTTCACCGGGAAACCCTTTTTTTCCCAAGTCGCCCTTTCGGGTTTTCAACTTGCCGGGTGTACATATTTTTTTTGATTTTATCCCTAATTTTTGTCTGAACCGCCCTTTCGGGTTTTCGATTCACCGGGATGCCCATTTTTGCCCAAGTCGCCCTTTCGGGTTTTCAACTTGTCGGGTCGTTTATGAGTAGTATCTTTTGAATATGTCGGCATTCGTAGGGTGCGGCAGGTCGTCGCCGTCCATGGTAGTCAGGATCATTGCCCCACCAGAAAAGATGTTCTTGATCACCAATGGTCCTTCGTAAGTAGGAGTCCATTTGCCCCTGGGATCACTTTGCGGTAAGATGATCCGCTTGATTACAAGATCCCCGACCTGATATACCTGGCGCCTGACTTTCTTGTTGAAGGCCTTGATCATACGTTTCTGATATGCCTGACCATGGAAAACAGCAGTAAGTCGCTTCTCGTCAATCAAATTAAGTTGATCAAGTCGGGTCTGAATCCAATCGTCTTCACTCAAACCAGCATCCTTCATGATTCTCAAGGAGGGAATCTGAACCTCGATAGGTAAAACAACTTCCATGCCGTATACCAAAGAAAAGGGTGTTGCCCCCGTTGATGTGCGTGCCGTGGTACGGTACCCGTGCAGAGAAAACAGTAATATCTCATGCCAGTCCTTGTAGGTGACTGTCATCTTTTGAATGATCTTCTTGATATTTTTGTTTGCAGCTTCGACAACACCGTTCATATTTGGTCGATAGGGAGATGAATTGTGATGTTGAATCTTGAACTGCTCACACAGAGCGGTGATCATGGTGTTGTTCAGGTTTGTACCGTTGTCCGTAATGATCCTGTCGGGGATACCATACCGGCAAATGAGGCTCTGCTTGATGAAGCGGGCAACAACATTCTTTGTGACGGATGTGAAGGAAGCAGCTTCGACCCACTTGGTAAAGTAGTCAATGGCCACCAGGATGAAACGGTGTCCATTGGATGTCGTAGGCTTGATCTCTCCAATCATGTCAATTCCCCATATAGAGAACGGCCAAGGAGCTATTAAGACATTGAGAGGAACTGGAGGTATATGTACCTTGTCAGCGTAGACTTGGCATTTGTGACAAGTACGGGAATGTTGATGACAATCAGCTTCCATGGTAGACCAGTAGTAGCCTGCCCGTAGAATCTTCTTAGCCATCGTATGTCCGCTTGAGTGGGTGCCAAAGGTACCATTGTGCAGTTCAGCCATGATTTGCTCAGCTTCAATCTTGTCCACACAACGGAGTAGAACGCAATAATGATTGCGCTTGTATAGGATACCATTGCTCAGGAAGAACTTTGCCGCGAATCTCCTTAAGAACTTTTTGTCGTTGACTGAAGCTCCTTCAGGGTATTGTTGTGCTTTGAGATACCTTTTTCCGTCATGAAACCAAGGTCGGTCCATCACTTCCTCGGTATTAATCTCGTGACAATGTGCAGGTTCTTCCATCCGTTCAATGGTGATTTGGGGAGCATCATTATCCCAATTAAGTTTAAACATGGATGACATTGTAGCTAGTGTATCTGCTAGCTGATTCTCTTCTCGCGGGAAGTGCTCGAAGGTAATCTGCTCGAAATGTGGTAACAATGTCAAGACATGTTCTTTGTAAGGGATGAGGTTCGGATGTTTAGTATCCCACTCTACTTTGATTTGACTGATAACCAAAGCTGAGTCCCCAAATACAATCATTGATATGATTCCCAAGTCAATAGCAGCCTTGAGACCAAAAATACAAGCTTCATACTCGGCCATGTTGTTGGTGCAGCTGAAGCAGAGTCTAGCAGTGAAAGGTGTATGGCAACCTTCTGGAGAGATAAGTACCGCGCCGATACCGTTTCCAAGTGCTTTGGAGGCGCCATCAAAGTACAGGGTCCATCGGGATCCTTGTTCAGGTCCGTCATACGGTCTGTTTTCTTCAATGTTGCTCAAAGTCATGATATCCTCGTCGGGGAAGTTGAACCTCATGGATTGGTAATCTTCGACAGATTGATGGGCTAGATGATCGGCTAACACACTCCCCTTTATAGCTTTTTGGGTTGTGTACTGTATATCATATTCGGTGAGGATCATCTGCCATCTAGCGATTCTTCTGGATAGAGCAGGCTTCTCAAAGACGTACTTGATCGGATCCATCTTAGAGATCAGTAAGTGGTATGTGTCAACATATAATGCCTTAGCCGGCGAGCAGCCCATACCAAAGCGCAACAAGTTTTCTTGAGCAGGGAGTATCGGGTCTCACAGTCGATAAACTTTTTGCTAAGGTAATAAATGGCATGCTCTTTTCGGCCAGACTCGTCATGTTGGCCCAATACGCACCCCATTGAATTCTCTAGGACAGTCAGATACATGATTAACTCCCTTCCTTCGATGGGTGGCATCAAGATAGGAGGTTCCAGCAAATACTCGATTTTATCAAAAGCAACTTGACAGTCATCATTCCATTTAACCACCTGATCTTTCTTCAACAGCTTGAAGATTGGTTCACAGGTAGATGTTAGGTGAGAGATGAACCTTGCAATGTAGTTTAGGCGTCCCAAGAAACCTCTGACCTCCTTCTCAGTGCGAGCGTCAAGCATTTCTTGTATGGTTTTGACCTTGGCAGGATCAACCTCGATGCCTTTGTTACTGACTATGAATCCCAAAGGTTTACTGGACCTGACTCCGAAAGTGCACTTGTTAGGGTTCAGTCTGAGCTTATACTCCTTCAATCTGACAAACAACTTTTGCAGATGGTCGAGGTGTTCTTCTTCAGTTTGTGAATGGGCTATCATGTCGTCCACATGAACCTCTATCTCATGATGTATCATATCATGAAACAAAGCTACCATGGCACGTTGATAGGTTGCCCCGAAATTCTTCAGTCCGAATGGCATCACCTTATAACAGAACGTACCCCACTGTGTAACAAAAGTAGTTTTCTCCATGTCTTCAGGGGCCATTTTGATCTGGTTGTACCCTGAAAATCCGTCCATGAAAGAAAATACCTTATGATGAGCTGTATTGTCAACCAAGATGTCAATGTGTGGTAGTGGAAAGTCATCTTTAGGGCTAGCCCTGTTTAAGTCTCGGTAATCCATGCACATTCTGACCTTGCCATCCTTCTTAGGCACGAGCACAATGTTAGCAACCAATTGTGGATAGGAAGTAACATCAAGAAAGCCAGCATTGAACTGCTTCATCACTCCAGCTTTGATCTTTTCATACATGTTGGGCCTCATGCGGCGAACTTTCTGTTTAATTGGTGGACAATCTTCTCTTGTAGGGAGACGGTGAACCACAATATCTGTATCAAGTCCCGACATGTCTTCGTAGGAGTAGGCGAAGATCTCAACATATTCATTCAACAACTGAACTAAGCGCTCCTTGACATTTGGCTCTAGGTTGGCACCCACTTTAACTTCTTTTCTGTCTTCCTCTGTTCCCAAGTTGATAGTCTCTAACAACTCCTCGTGAGGTTGAATAGCCCTTTCTTCCTGTTGCAACAGTCTAGCCAACTCTCCAGGCACTTCACAGTCTTCATCACCTTCGTAATCGGCATGATTGACCAGATCTTCAGAGTCACTGAAGGCCTTAGCAGAATTGTTACCCATGGAATCCGGAATGGATGGGTACCTGCATTTTGTGAGTGTGGGTGTGTGTAAGGGATAGCCACCTTTAAACAAATAAAATGTAAAAAGAAAGACAATGAACATAAAAGTTTATATATGAAAACGTCCATGATTCATTAAAAATGGCATATGAAGATGAAAAATCACACCCTTACAAATGGACCGACGTACCTCGGATAAGTTACATGGTTAAAAATGTACGAATTGTTTAGGGATTATTACAAACCAACAGAAATGTTCGAAAGATAAATTACTGATTGATGAAAGTAATGGGAACAAAATCCTTTGCCTCCCAGTTATTTAGTCCTCCTTCAATAGTCAGGAAAATCCAGTCTTCAAAGTTGCTCTCCTCTTCACCATCCTCCAAAGCATGAACTCCATAATGGGTGATCTTCAACAGCGGCCCTCCAGCCCGGGAGCGGCACACAACCTTTTGAGCAGAAGCAGTGAAACCCAAGCCGAACTTATCTGTCTTGTAAGGAAAATCTGGCAGTTGACCCCATACTGTGCTTCCTCCTTCCTCAATCACAGCCTTCACATCTTTGAGGGATGACATTCGAGATATAGGTTTGGTAATGATGGGTACAGAAGGCACTGCTGCAATTTCCTGAGCTACCTCCTTAAAATGCTGAAAGGGGGTTTCGATGAATTCACCATCCAATTCCACATATCGGAAAGAATTAAGATGGCTTATCATGTATTCCTCCTCACCGTGAACAGTCACAATTTTTCCCTGAACAAGGTATTTGAGCTTCTGGTGCAGAGTTGAAGTAACGACTCCAACATGATTAATCCAGGGTCTTCCCAACAAGCACGAGTAGGAGGGACGAATATCCATGACATAAAATGTGGAGTTGAAAGTTTCTGTACCCACTTTAATCGGGATGTCCACCTCCCCGTGGACCATCCGCTTAGAACCATCAAATGCTCTGACGATGATATTGATGGGCTTCAAAATTAGACCTTCACAATCTAGTATATCCAATACCTTCTTTGGTAAGACATTTAAAGATGACCCGATATCAACCAGAATGTGAGCTAAAGTAGTCCCTCTGTATTCCACCGAGACATGCAGCGCATCATTATGCTTTCTCCCCTTAGATGTTAAATCAGCATCGGAGAAGCCAAGACCGTTGTCGGCTGTTAGGCTAGCTACACACTCCTGGAACTGGTCCGCAGAGGTTTCCTGAGGCATGTGGACCGTCTTCAAGAATTTGATCAAAGCTTTGGCATGAGCTTCGGAATAGAGTAACAGGGCCAACATATATATTTTTGAAGGGGTTTGCCCCAGTTGTTCTACGACATCATAGTCGCTTTTCTTAATTATTTTTAAAATCTCCTCCATTTCCTTTTGAGTGGTCTCGGGGATGACCAAAGGCTGAGCCCTCGTCCTGACGGGAACTTCTTGGATCCCATTACCTTTATCAGCAGCAACAGCAGAGGGTACAACTACGGGAGTATCAATTTCTTCAATCACAGGAGTTCGCACGGATATGTTGACCGACACAGGAGTAACCTTAGGAGAATTTGAGGGTCCGAAGATTGCCCTTGGAGGAGCAATCTCCGGAGAGAAAATTCTTCCGCTGCGTGTGATTTTACTCGTCCCAGCAATATTTCCTATGTCAAGAGTCTCTTCATCGGAACTTTCTTCAACTGATTCAATCTGCTTAACATCGTGGTAGAAGATCTCTCCTCCGTAATTCCACGGTATTGTTTTGTTGGACTTGTATGGGATAGACCCCGACATAGTTATCTTCAGAGGTACAAACTTTGGATCGGGTGTAATCTTAACAGGTCTTTTGGAGACCTTGGAAAGACTGGCGGAAATGGTGATTATAGTAACATCTTTGATAGGAGTTGGAGTAACATGAGTTTTCTCAAAGAGGATTTCTTGATTATCCATTAGGCGTTGGATGCCTAATTTCAACAACGGACAGTCGGATTGTAAGGACGAACAAAGGTATAAATCATTTTCACAGCCCGGGAAAATCCTGTCTTTTAACAGATTCATCTTGATTATTGGTAATGGAGTCATTAAGTCATCAATAGTAACAACATAAAGATCTTCTTCAGCAACATGGACATTGTGACCATGTTTTGGCATTGGAGCGGATATCACATTAGGCTTTTCGGGGGCGTCGAATTCCACCTCTTTGGCATCTATTAAATCCTGAATCTTATTTTTGAGGGCCCAACAATTATTGGTGTCATGCCCCAGGCTGTCCGAATGATAAGCACACTTTGCATTTGCATGGTAGTAAGGAGAGGATGTATTCGGATTCTTCGGCGCTTCTTTCAAACTTGCAAGGTTTAACTTCAACAGATGAGGGAGAACCTGAGCAGGTGTCATGTTGATCCAGGTGAATTACCCTGCAGGCCTTTCCACCCTTGCTTGGTTGGTTCTGGGTTGATTGTTTCTAGGCTGATCATCCGTAGATTTCTGAATCATTACAGCCCCCACCGCTGGCCGACACTCAACTCTTCCTTGACTTCTATGGGAGTAAACAACTGAGACTTCTTTCTTAGCTGGAAAAGTCTTCTTGATAGCAGCGGAAGCAGATGCATCCTTTTGAATTTTACCGCTCTTGATTCCAGCTTCAACTCTTTCACCAATCAGAATTAACTCGGTGAACCCCGCAGACGAACTCCCGATCAAGTGATTAAAGAATGGACCTGATAGGGTCCCCCAAAACATATCCACAAGCTCTCTCTCAGACAATGATGGTTGCACCCTTCCAGCCAAGTCCCTCCATTTCTGGGCATACTCCTTAAAGCCTTCGTTGGAGACCATACCCATACTCTGTAATTGAGTACGAGTGGGGGCTAAGTCCGAATTATATTGATATTGTCTGTAGAAGGCAACAACTAAGTCCTCCTAGTTATGCACATCAGACCTCTCTAGCTGATAAAACCAATCCAATTGTGTCCCCGAAAGACTATCTTGAAAAAGTGGACCCACAGATCCTTATCAGAAGAATGAGGTTTGATTTTTCTAACGTAATAACGTAGATGCATCTTTGGACAAGACAAACCATCGTATTTAGAAAATGTAGGCACCTTGAACTTAGGGGGAATCACAATCCCAACCACCAACCCTATCTCCTCGAAATCCAGCCGAGGCACTCTTTGTACCTCCATAGCTGCCAGACGCTCTTCTAGATTTTTGTACTTGTCGTCTGCAGGAGGGTACTATTGCTCAGAGTAGTCTTCATCCTCTTCTTCCTCTTCTTCTTCCTCAGACTCGGAGGGCACTGGAGCTCCCTTACCTTTACCAACCCCTTCATCAGATGTTGAGGGGAAATCCAGGACCCTTCTAGCTTAGTTCTCAAATCTTCTTCCCATAGTAGCGACACCAACTCTTTTCTTTTTCTTTTTCTCCTTTTCCTTTTCCTTTTCCAACAGTGCTTTAAGATCCTCCTGACCCTTTGCCAAGGTCATGAGTAGTTGTTGGAACTGTGAATTCTGCGCTTATAGCTCTTTGACCGTCTGCTCTATATCCATCTTGCTGAAATAAACAACAGAGAGATAAGGAAACCTGGTGTGAAGACCTGCTTATGCATATGATGAATGATATGTTATTCATGTAATGCATTCAAGGATTCAGAAGATCAAATTTGTTGCAAACAAAAAGAACACATGTCATATTAATAAGAGGAATTTTTTAGTACATAAATGCCCCAAGGGCAAAATAATACAAAATTCTAATGTAAAAAGACGTTGCGCATCCTCTTTGGTGCTATGTAGGTGTTGAGAGTCTGCTCTTCGTGAAGTTGGCGAGTAAGTTCCAAAACCTTCTTCTCACTGGCGTAGAATTGGGCTTCAAAAGTATTGCGTTCTCCCTTGAGCTGTATCCAACTCCTTTGTAAATCTTCAAGTGATGTTGGCATGTCAGGATGCAGGAGGGTGTATGGAACCTCTCCTTCCAAAATAGGCTCTTTGATCACAAGTAGAATGTAGGGGTAAGGCATCATAAGACTTTGGGCACGAGTTCGTATCCACTTGAGGTAAGGCTCAAGGGGGATGGAATTCTTGTGTCCCAGTGTCTTACTGTCTACCTTGTTGGGCATCCTCCAAGCTCGGATAAACCTTTGTCGAAGTCCTTGAGCGTCATTGTGGAAGTTAAAAACCAAGTCTGGAATCAGCATGTCATGAGGGCCATCCCTTCAGGCATACCCAAATTGTCTCAGAGCCAAGCAGGGGTTGTAGGTAATGCCTCCCCTAATGCCAAGTAATGGGATATTATGGAATTCCCCACAACTATTAATGATGATGACATTTTCTCTGGACCGAGAACACCAATGAACATCAGAATATGTAAGAGTCATCAAATGTTGTAACCACCTCAAGCCTTGCTCATTCTTCAAGACTGACTGGGGAAGGTGAGAAATAAACCACCTTTCTAGAAGAGGAGTACAGCACACGAGAACATCTCTTTTCCTTATTGTTCGTGTGTAAAATGAGTGGAGGATGTCCCCAAGCAATGTAGGCACAGGATTCTGAGATATGAAAATCTTGACAGCATTCACATCTATAAGCTGATCAGGGTTTGTGAACAAGACCAACCCATAGATGAGAAGTGCTACAATCTCCTCAAAAGCTTACAGATCTAGAGAATTCCAACAGTCTTGTGCCTTCTCAAACAGAAACTTTGCCAAGAAACCCTTGACACCACTTCTGGTTTCCCAATGACCTTTGATATCAGATGGTTGCAAGTGTAAGGCTTGAGCAACATCTTCAGGTTTTGGCTCTCTTTCCGTACCTTTGTAGGGTAGTTTATGGAGAATCATAATCCTCAAGAGTTGAGAAAATTCCTCCAAGGTAGGTACTAGTTGGTAATCAGGAAATATGAAGCAGTGGTGTAGGGGGTCAAAGAACTGGAAGAGAACTTTCACCATATCTTCTTCAATATTGGAGTTGACCAAGTTGAAAAGTCTACCATGTCTTTCAGTGAAGGGATAATTCTATGGAATCTTGGAAGCAAGCTCCTTGAGTAGAGGAGGAATTCTCACAAGGTTGACCTGGATTGTTTTCCTGCGAAGTGATTCCATGACCTACAAAACAGGAACAAAGATGAAGATCCAAACCCTTGAAATGGTTAGTGGATGCATATGATGATTTATGATGTTCATGATATATGCACAAGTATATATGTACAAATAAATCACACAAGATCCTACTTTCAGGCTTGCATGGGGTTTCATAGGTAAGTACCCTCTTGAAGTTTAGTTGGCTCAACCTGTCCTATAAATAGTAATCGTGTTCTAAGGAGCTCAATATCACTGGATTATTTTCTGTGTTCATTGTTTCAGTTTAGCCACTTTACTGGCGACCGAAATATTCCAAGAAAACAACCCTCAATGAGTGTAGTATCGAGTATCTACCAACTTTGGACTGCACCAAAGCCGGTCATCTCACTACCCCTAATAAGGCCAAGATGGTCAAGTAAAGGTTCTAAAAGTCCATTAGTGCTTCATGATATCACTCAGCGGCCCCGTATTCTCTTTGATTGACTCAAAGCCTACCGGTACCCACAAATATGTTGCACTAATATAGCTATTGCTTTAACCATATCGGTATACCCCACAGAGTTTCCACAATGTATTGCTATTTACCTATGAATGTTTCCTAAATACGGGTAGAGGATTCAAACCCAAACAATAGAACCAAATGTAAAGAAATCAAGTCAATCAATATAAGCATGTAAAGGTGATCTAAAACCCTAAGGTAACCCCACTTTTAAGTTCTGTGATACGGTGGGAGAACTGACTTGAGGTTTTGCGTTTGTGTTCGCAAATGTTTTGGTTTAGCAAGAGTCTCCACCGACTTTTTATTTTATCCAAAGGAAAGGTCAAAAAGCACAGGAAAGACCTTTGAGATGTTTTCTTGGGTTCGGGGGTAGATTATGAAAAGGGAAGGTACAAGCACCCTTTTCATCCATGGTTATCCATGGGCTCTTAGTTACTTGTTTAGATCACTTGCTTTTGCTTTTCAATTGTTTGAAATGGTGCTTTGTGTGTGGTTTTGGAAATGTTTTGAAAAGAGGCCATCGTTGTGGTAACCTTTGTAATGATTCTTGTTTGAATGTATACAAAGGTGTATTGTCTTTTGAAAAATGTTTCAATGTTTGAAAGTTTGTTTTGGGAAATGTTTTGAAATTGTGTTATGATGTGTTTTTGAAAATAGCAAGGATGTTTGCAAGTTTGATCAAGTAACTAAGAGCATCTACCCTATCTACTCAAAGATCTTTCCTACATATTTTTAACCCTTTTACATTGTTTTACCATTGTATTTGGTAAACAACTTTGTATTTGGATGTTAAACGGGACAGGCGCGGGTCATCGTATTGACCATGATAGCAATTGTGCTAAGTATCTTTAGCAAATTTTTGAGGGACTGGATCATTTTGTTTAGGCAACCAAGATAGCGTCATCGAGAGACTATGATCTTTTGTTTTGTTTTTGTTTTTCCAAGATACTCAACATGCATACCATGGCCATTTTAAAGGCAACAAGTGGATGAAACCCTAGGGGTGCATGTGTGCATTGTGTTGTCAATTTACATGCTTTTATTTCTTGTATTAGGTCTAGCTATTTGTTTTGATTTTGAATATTGCATACAAACCCTAATCTCTATCATGGCATATTTGAAAGCATAAAGTGCTTAAAAATAAATCTAAGCTATTACAACATTGCTATGGAGAGGGGGATACAATTTTGAATAGGGGATTATTTGCAAGAAATTAAAACCCTAAGATTATTACAACCAAATTGAATTTAATTGTACAAATAAATAAATAGACAATATTTAAATGGATAATTAAATAAACATGCAATATATTATAAATATGCAAAAAAATGTTTTTGTATTATTTTTATGTATGTAAAAATAAACTATTTAATGTATCAAAAATAAGAAAATAAAAGATTATTTTTATTAAGGGTGGAAACCCTAATTCGTTTTAAGAAAAAAAAAAAAAAATATATATATATATATATATATATATATATATATATATATATATATATATTATGTATTATTTATTTATGTCCAGAAAAATAAATAAAATATATACAAATGTTAAAAAATAAAAATAATGTGAGAAAATATTATTTAAGTATATATAAATACTAAAAATAAAATATAATGTTTTTATTTTATGTTATTTACAAGTTTTTGTTAAAGAAAATAAATGTATATACTATTTAATAATGATTTCTATGTCTAAAAAATAATAAAAATAATAAAATAAAATGTGAAAATTAAATAAAATATTTTTGGTAATTTTTAAAGTTTAGAAAAATAAAATAAAGTCAGAAATAAAAAAAATAAAATGAAAAAAATAAAAAATAAAATGAAATGGGCCAAGGGAGTGTAAACAGTAAGGCTAGGGGTGCAAAAAGCATGAACAAGCCAGGCCCAACCCAGACTTGCCTTCGTCTTCAACCTTTGAATCAAAAAACGCGCGCCCTGTGTACAACTTCGTATCTCCTGTTTCAGTGCTTAAAAACAAAAACTTGTAACATGAAAATTATAGAGCATAATCACACGATTCTAACCATGTAAAAACTTAATCTAACTCTCAAAGACCAGAGAGAATTTCTCTGGCCCTAATTTCTAACCTAACTTTTTCAGAATGTTCATCAATCAAATTCTCTCAACACAGTTAACTTAAATGAAATCTATGCATATGTACAGCTTAAGGGCAATGAGTACTATGTTTTTTATTTACAAACCTAAGCCTAATCATTCCTAAGTAGAGAGATAGAAAGTTGGCAAATACCTGTTTCAGTTGAACTTGAGTATGGCAATGTGGAGGTTTTCAATGAGGCCTGAGATGCTTGGGAGCTTGCTTGATCTTCCTTTGACCTTCCCTAATGCTTAGTTTGCTTTGAGTTTGCTTGAATAAGCATGTAGAAGTCAACCTGCACAAGCTGAATTCAAAAATGGTGAAGCTTGAAAACAAGGTTACATCCACTGGCCAATGGTTGGGATAGCTTAGGTGGGTTGTATGGAATATATTGGAAGAGGTTTGGAGCAAAACGCACAAGTAGTTTGTGATTTGGAAACAAAAATGCAGAAACTGCCCTGTTTTGCAAGAAGAAGGTGTTTTGATGTTCAAGGGTGTTTGAGGATTGGATAGCTCGTGTTTCTGGCTCAATGTGATATGCAAAAGTTGTTTGGAATGGTTACAAGAGTTGGTTTTATCAGATTGCCAAGTTCTCTTTGTTTTTGCAAGTTGACTTGGCTTTTAAGAAAAGTGTGAAATGACAAACAAAAAGCCTGTACAGGCCCCCTTCCTAGATGCACCAAATGGTTGTACTTTTCCCTGAGTTTATGGAGTTTGCTTGCTGTAAAAGAAAGGGTTCAAGGCTCAAGAGGAACAACTTCACATAAAGCCAACTTTATGAAAATGGCAATGTTCACTTTTTGCCAAAAATGGATTAAACCCTTGTGTAATCTTCCATAGATTAGAAAAATGCACTAAACCATTGATTTTGCATTCAATTTTTGAGTGTGGAAGAGTTTAAATACCTGTAAACAAGTACCCATGAAGCTGGACAGAAATTGCAATTTGTAGCATAGTGAAAAATGCCATGGATCAAAGTGATTTTTTTCCAAATTCAAACCTTCGATTCTCCCTAACCACAAATGGTTTTGGAGAGTTCTTGGACATTTTGGAAAGCTTGTAACATGCTATACAATCCATATTTGAAATGAATTTTGAGATTCCAAGTGGAACTATGTGAAAAATTTCCATGAAGATAGGTCAAAATCCTGCCTAAACTAGGGCAAAATTTCACTAAGTTAGAAAGTTTTTGGACCCTTATTCCAAAAATCATAACTTGAGATAAAATCTTATTTTGGGAAAACTTTGTGAATAAAAGTTGTATATGTTGTGTTGTACTACAACTTTCATGTTAGAAGTTTTGTTTGAATCCAATTGCATCATGGTGAAAATGTTGGGCAAAGTTGGAAAAAAAAAAGAAAATCTCATAACTTAGAAAAATTCTAAGTTATGAAAATTTTCAATTTTAAACCCTAATTTGCAAAATTAGGTTTATTGATGAACAAGTTTCATGTTTTTACACATCTTGATGAAAAATTACCCTTGGCACTTGATTTTGACCAAAAAGTCAAAGTTTGACTTTTCAGTGTACAGTTGATTTTTGATCAGTTGACTGGAAAATTCATCTGTCAATCCAATGCTTTTGAGATCTTTTGAACCTTGTGATTAGGTAAATATGATTCCATTGAGTCCTTGAATACATGTTTGAACCCAATTTGCCATTGGCTAGATGAAAAATCAAAAATTGCCCTTCTGCAATCAAAAACCCTAAAAATGACCATTTTCCCCTTTTGATGATCTGATCAAATTTCTTAAGGAGTTGTGGTCCAAACTTGATCAAATAGTTCATATGAGTTTATAATGTTGATGTGGATAAAAAATTATGAGTCTTGACTGTAAATTGGTCACAGTTGACTTTTTCCCCAATACATCTGATTTCTAGGTCAACTGTCCAATTGACTTCGCAAAAATTTAATTCAAGACTTGAAACTTGGTATGGGAAATCTTATAAGTCCAACATGAAGTATGAAAGTCACTTTAAGCATTGATATTATATAAATCCTTGTGCAATATCAAACCCTAATTTTAGGTCAACAGTGCAAGGAGATGTCTTGAGCAGAGCAAACCCTAATTCTGTCTGGAGTCCAAAGAGTTTTGGGGTACAACAGACATTTGTTGGGGATAAGGGTTTATAGTTGTTTTTTTTGAGCTTGCTAATTTTTGATTTACTGTCTATGGTGGGAAATCAATTTTGTTTGGAAAAGAGGAAGAAGATGAAGCAAAAATGGAGTTTGGGGGGTTTGTCTTATCGTGAAAACAAAGAAAGGAAAAATATATGGAATGATAGAACAGAGAGAAAGTTTATAATTTTATTTTGTTGGGAATAAAAAACAATTAATTAGGACAAAAAAATAATAAATAACAAATTTTTTTCTCTTCCTAATAAGGGCTCATCCGCGGCGCCTCATTCTCTATTATATCTAGGGTTTCAAAATTTTTTCTATCCCCTTTAACACAATTTGGATTAGGCTTGCTTTGTTTGGCCCAATCCAATTCTGGAACTACACTTTTTGTATTATTAGGAAGATTAGAATACTGAATGGTTGGTTTGGTGCAATAGTTTGAAAAATTCTTTCTAAATGTAAGGGCCCGGGTTCGAGACCCCCTGGGGCATTTTCTTATTTTTTTCTTTCTTCTGTTTTGCTTCATTTTGTGAACAAAAAAAAAGACAAAAAAAAAAGACTTCTTGGGCCTATTGCTTAGCCCACCCGAATTCTGTAATATATACCCCTAGATTCTGTTTCATATTTTTATTTTTAATCTAGTTTAAACTTAAATTAGTATTTTTTATATATAATTAATTTAGTTTATATTTAAATTAGTTTAGATGTTATTTAATAACCTTAGAGTTAATTTAGTTTATATTCAATTTAGTAATTTTATAATTAACTTAGTTTAAGTTTAATTTAGTAACTTAGGATTCTTAAGTTTAATTTAGAATTATCTTAATAACTTTATTTAGTTTAGATTAATTTGTTATTAATATTTAGTTTTAAATTTAAAATTCAATTAAACAAAAAATAATACAATTTCAAAACTATTTAGTTTTCTTAATTAGTTTAGTTATGGATTTTGTGAATAATTTAGTTAAATAACACTTTCTTTTGTTTAGTTAACATTCTTTAAAATTGTTTAATTTCTTCATGATAAATAAAATTTCAAAGAAAATAATAGAATAGAATTTTATTTATATTTTTATATTTTAATCACAAACAAAAGACTAAAAATATTATTTTGATATTATTAATCATTCCGCTAATTAATTTTATTTAATAGTTTGTTTTAGTTTAAATTAATTGTTTATCTTTAATTCGATTTGGTTGTATTGTTTTCTATTTGGACCTTTTAATCGCGTTTGATTCACCCCCATTTGTAAAAATTGTACCCCCATTCCCGAAAGCTTTGTAATAGTGTAGAATTTCCATTTCTGCAATTTACTATGTTCTTTATACTGTGTAGTAATTAGGCGTGTATGACAAGATTTAAAATCAATCGCTAGATAACCTAATTTCAAAGACAAAATTAACTTGAATCAAAAACACTTTTCACACGCGCACCTCTAGGGTAACCTCGATGTTGCCTCGGAAACACAGTCATGTTCCTCGAATATGGGATGTTTTAGCAAAGACCCTTCAATAAAAAAGATCGTGGTCCCTCGATGATCCTCGATGTTGCCTTCGGTAAAGCGATCTAGTCCCTTACGAAAATTGCTATAGCGTCTCATAAGTTCCTTTCGATGATTGTAAAATTGACCCGTGCCTGTCCTTTCACATACAACGATGAGGACTCTTACCAAATCAATGGTAAGATAGCAACATCTAAAGGAGGAAGAAAAGAACATTTAAGACCTTTCGAGTAGGTAGATTCGCTCCTAGTTACTCGCTTACTCACGATAAAAAACCTTTTTGACACCGACACTTTCATCTCAAAAACATTTTCAAAAAGATAAAACATTTTGTATACGTTCTTATAGATACGAGAACCATTACAAAACATCTTTCCAAAAACCATTTTCAAAAACACATTCCACAAATACATCTTTGAACTATCTTTCGAAACAAAACTTTGTACGCGTTCTTATAGAAACGAGAACCATTACAAAGATATTTTCAAAATACTTTCAAAGCCCACACCACAAGCACATTGTCAAAGTAAAAGTAAGTGATCTAGCAAGTAACTAAGAGCCCATAGATAACTACGGATGAAAAGGGTGCTAATTCCTTCCCTCTTCATAATCTATCCCCCGAACCCGAGAAATAATCTCGAAAGGTCTTTCCTGTGATTTTTTACCTTTCCTTTTGGATAAAAGAAAAGTCGGTGGCGACTCTTGCTATCCGCACAATTGCGATCAAAATGAAAAATCTCAAGTCATTTCTCCCACCGTATCACAGAACTGACGACTCTGCTAGGTAGTTAATTCTAAAAGCAGAGTTACTTTAGGGTTAGATCACTTTTACTTGTTTCTTTGCATGCTTTATATTTTGTTCTTTGTATTGGGCTTACTTTGTTCCTTCACCTGGATCTGGGAAACCTTTTTAGGTAAATAACAATAGATTATGGAAATTTCACGGTGTAGACCGATATGGTTGAAATAATGGCTATGTTAGTGTGACGCATTTATGGGTACCAGTATCCCTCGTGGTGAATCGAGGAGAATACGGGGCCGCTGAGTGGCGTCATGAAGCACTAACTGACTTTAGAACCCTAATTGATTAAACTTGGACATTAGGACGTAGTGAGATAATCGGTTTCGGTGTAGAGCTGAAAATTGGTTGATACTCGATACTACACTCATTGAGACTAGACTTTTGGGATATCTCGGCCGCAAGAAAAGATTGATTGTGCTGAGACAATGCCTAAGAGAAAGGTCGGTGATATTGAGATCCTTTAGAACCCGATCACTATTACTAGGACAGGTTGAGCCAACTAAACTTTAAGAGGGTACTTACCTATAAAACCCCATGCAAGCCTAAAACATAGGAACTTGTTTGTCGTGTGTGTATATATTTACTTATACATAACATCATAAACATCATAAGCATCATGAGCATGCTCACTAACCATTTCAAGGATTTAGAAATTTATCTTTGTTTTTTATTTTGTAGGTCATGAATTCCATCCGAAGAAATACCATCTGAATCAGCTTTGTAAAAGCACACCCTCAACTTCAAGAGTTAGCCTCAAGAGTGCCCGGGGATTCTCCTTTTACCAAGAAATACGGTCGACTCCTCAGTTTGGCTACATCCAGTTTCCAAGAGGAGATGATGTGTGTGCTGTTCCAATTCTTTGATCCCGTGCATCATTGTTTCACTTTCCCGGACTATCAGTTGGTACCTACACTGGAAGAGTTCTCTCTACTCTTAGGGGTGCCCGTGCTTGATCAGATACTGTTCACTGGTCTAGAAGGGATTCCAAAACCTGAAGTCATCGCCGAAGCTTTGCATATGAAGAGAGCCGACATCATAGCCAATTGGGAGACAAGAAGCGGGGTTAAAGGCTTCCTAGCCAAGTTTCTATTGGAGAAGGCTCGTTCGTTCTGGGACGACATGGATTCCCAAGCTTTTGAAGACATCATGGCTCTTCTCATTTATGGTTTGGTTTTGTTCCCTAATTTGGACCAATTCATAGATGTTAATGCCATCAAAGTCTTTCTCTCTCGCAATCCTTTACCTACCTTACTGGGAGACATCTTGCATTGCCTTCATACCCGCACCATGAAGAAAAGAGGTACTCTCTTGTGTTGTATCCCCCTACTCGCTAAGTGGTTCACTTCACACCTACCTCAATCAACATTGAAGAACGAGCAAAGATTAACATGGTCTCAAAGGATGATGTCCCTCAACCATTCTGACATCCGTTGGTGTTCGAGATCCTTGGAAGATATCTCTATCATTGACCGCTGTGGGGAATTCCCCAATGTCCCTCTGCTTGGTATTAGGGGAGGTATCACCTACAATCCCTTAGATCTTCGACGGTTTGGGTATTCCCGAAGAGACGGCCCTCATGAGATGCTCATTTAAGGTCTGGTGTTCGACTATGACAAAGAAGACCAAGGTTATCGCCAGAGGTTTACACGAGCTTGGAGAATGGTGAACAAAATGGATAGTAGAACTTTGGGTCACAAAAACTATATCCCTCTCGAGCCTTACCTTAGGTGGGTACGGGCTCGTGCTCAGAGACTCGTGATGCCTTACCCTTCCATCCTCCATGTTATCATAGAGCCTGTTGTTGAAGGAGACGTCCCATGCACTATCCTTCATCCTGACATGCCTACCACTCTCGAAGACTTGCAGAAAGCTTGGGTTCAGTTGAAGGAAGAGTAAGACACCTTTGAAGCCCAATTTTACGCCAGTGAGAAGAAGGTTCTGGAACTCACCAAGCAGCTTCATAAAGAGCGGAATCTGAACGCCTACATCGCTCCAAAGAGGATGCGTTCAACCTTTTTGTCTTAGGAGTTTTTGTTGTATTTTGTTTCTTTCATTGTAAGCCCAATGAGGCATGATGTACTCAAACTTGGTTTTGTTAATATAATGTGTGTTCTTTTTTTGCTTTGAACAAATTTAAATCTCTAATTTACTTGAAATCATTTGCATATTGCATCTTCATTCATCATAACATCATACATGTTTCTTACAACAGGTCTCCTTATCCTTCTACTGTTTATTTCAGTGAGATCGATATTGAACAAATAGTGAAAGATCTTCAGGCGTAGAACGTCCAGTTTCAACAAATTCTCTTGACTCTGACAAAAGGACAAGAGGAGTTAAAGACTCTACTGGCCAAAGAAAAGAAGAAGAAAGCAAAGCAACCACCGGGTATTGTGATCATGGGAAGAAGGTTCAAAGGACAAGCCATATGGACTTTAGACTTCGCTACATCACCGGGTGAAGGAGATAATTAAAAAGACAGGACCAAGGAAGTGATCAACAACCCAACATCCGAAGAAGAGAAATAACCTGACTACTCTGAGGAACAGTATCCTCCTGCTGATAATAAATACAAAGAGCTAGAGGATCTTTTGAATGCTATGGAAGTCCAGAGGGTGCCCAGATTGGATTTTGAAGAGTTAGGACTTATCTTAGGGGTTGTCATCCCACAGAAATTCAAGGTCCCCTCTTTCGCTAAATATGATGGCGTCTCTTGCCCGAAGCTGCATTTAAGGTCATACGTCAGAAAGATTCAACCCCATACGGCTGATAAGAATCTATGGGTGCATTTTTTCCAATAGAGCTTGTCAGGGACGCAGTTGGATTGGTTCTATCAGTTGGAAGGGACCAATATTCATAATTGGGAAGATTTGGCTTCCGCCTTCTACAAACAATACTAGTATAATGCTGACTTAGCTCCAACTCGGACGTAATTGCAAGGCATGTCTATGGGTGCAGGTGAAGGTTTCAAAACCTATGCTAAAAAATGGAGGGATCTCGCAGGCAGAGTTCAGCCCCTCTGTTTGACAGAGAATTGGTGGATATGTTCCTAGGCACCTTATCAGGTCCATTCTTCAACCACCTGATCGGGAGTTCCTCAGTTGGATTTATTAAACTAATCATGACTGGTGAGCGGGTCGAAGCCGGTATAAAAAGTGGAAAAATTTAAAGAGATGCATCCTCGAGCACGATGAAGAAACCTTTTGTTGGAAAGAAGGAGGTCAGTGCTACATATGACCATAGGAATCAAAACAAAACTGAACGTTTCCTGACGGTAGGGGCTGTTATAATTTCTAATCCTATGTTAAATCAACAGTGAAATTATCAGTGCAAGCCAGAAGCGCCCATGAGACAATTTACCCGAATCAACATGACCATGTCTCTAGTTTTTTCACACCTTTTGAAGACCAATCTGGCAACTTTTAAAGAAGCTCCCAAGAACCCCAACACTGCTTAGCCTTGCTACAGCCCGAACTCTCGATGTGCCTATCATTCTGAAAGCCCGGGGCATGATACAAATGATTGTTCGGCCTTGAAGAATAAGGTATAAGATCTTATCGATGCGAAAGAGATTGAGTTTGATCCCCCAGAAACGCCTAATGTAATAACGGAACCAATGCCCAGACATGGTCAAGGTGTCAACGCCATTGATGATGATCGTTTTGTCTCCTCCGTGAATGACTTAACTACTCCTCTGTTGGCCATTAAACATAATCTGTTGCAAGCCGGTCTGTTCACGGGCTGTGATAAGAATTGTGACTTATGCAAGTCTTTACCAAATGGCTGTTTGTTACTAAAGATAGGCGTTCAGCGCCTGATGACTAGAAAAGAAACCTTATTTGAAAAGATTCCTCTTACCAGAACTTCTTATCAAGATGTCTCAATAATCACCATTTCCAACAATCCTCTCGGGGTCTCCACCAAAAGACCCGTCAGGATTACATCTGTTCCAAGGTCTGCACCTCTAATCATCACTATGCCAAGACCAATATCATACTCCTCAGATAAATTTGTTCCCTGGAACTATGGGGCTGACGTCTATTACTATGGCATCAAGCAAGATCAATTGGCCGACAAAGACGAAGTTGCGTGAGATACTGATCCTGACATCGGTAATATCACTGGGACCAGTAAGATAACAAGAAGTGGAAGAGTCTTCTCACCTGATATTTCTCCAAAGACCGTTGCTACTCCTGTGATCATCCCCACTGCCACTCCTACCAACACTCCCAGTGATACTCCTACTATTATCTCTGCTACCGAGACAAGGGGAAAAGAGGTCTTGAATGAGCCTGTCCAAGCGAGAGAGCGTCCCGAGATCATCCTTGAAGCTTCTAGAAAGGAGATAGAAGAAATACTGAAGATAATCAAGAAAAGTGACTACAACATTGTAGAACAGTTGGGGCAGACCCCTTCGAAGATATCATTGTTGTCCTTACTTTTGTGTTCGGAGGCCCATGCCAAAGCCTTGGTAAAGTTTCTCAAGACCGCCCACGTGCCCAAAGAGACCTCCATCGACCAATTTGAGAATTGTGTGGCCAGTCTAACTACTGATAATAGATTGGGCTTTTCCGACGTTGATTTAACTTCTAAGGGAAGGAAGCACAACGATGCCTTGCATGTTTCCATTGAATGGAGGGGCACCACACTTTCCCACGTTCTGGTGGATACCGACTCATCATTGAATGTCTTGCCCAAAAACGCTCTCGACCGACTGGACTGCGAGGGTCTCACTTTAAAGCCTAGCAACATCATAGTAAGGGCCTTTGATGGTTCTAAGAGGACAGTGCACGGAGAAGTTAATATCCCCATAAAAGTTGGAACTCATACTTTTGATTCAACTTTCTATGTAATAAACATCCGCCCGTCTTACTCCTGTTTATTGGGTCGACCCTGGATCCATGGTGCTGGTGCCGTCACTTCTATCCTGCATCAGATGCTAAAATACCCGATCAAAGGAAAGATTGTCACTGTTAATGGGGAGGAGGAGTACATGGTTAGCCACCTGAACTCTTTCAGGTATGTTGAAATGGATGGTGAATTCATTGAGACTCCGTGTCCGAATTTTGAGGAGGTTCCACAAACATTTGCCGCAACCAAGTCTACTCCCAAAGTTCTGAATATTACCAGACCTCCACTGAAGATGGCCTCTTTGAAAGATGCTAGAGCAGTAGTTGAAGAAGGCGGGTGTACCATTTGGGGTCAACTTCCGGATATCCCCTACAAGTCCGACAATTTTGGTTTGGGATTCACTACAGAAGCCCAAAGAGCTATTCGACATTCTAGCGCCAGGGGACCACCTTTGCGTATCAGTAATTAGGGAGTCAATGCAGTAGAAGACAATGATGGCAGCTGTGATATGGACGAGTGGATTTTTCCAACCATCAGCGGAGGGCTCAACAATTGGGAGGCCAAAGATTTCATTCCTATTACTTTTATTCAAGAGTAATTGTCTTTTAATATTTTCAGGCTTGTAATATTTAAACAATTCAAACTTTTTTAAAACCTTGTGTCTTACCCGAGGCACAATGGTCCATTTGTGAGGGTTGTCACTTCATTCTCATATGTCATCAATGAATCATGGACGTTTTTGCATACAAATTTTGTGCTCTCTGTCTTTCTTTCTTACATTTTATTTCTTTCAAAGGTAGTTATGCTCTTACACACACTCACATATTAAAATGCAGATCTACATCCACTCAGGATCCCATGGGTAACGGTTCTACTATGGCCTATTGTGACTTTGAAAATCCGATCTACCAAGCCGAAGACGAAGGTGAGGAAGATTGTGAGGTGCCAGGGAAATTGGCCAGGTTATTGCAACAGGAAGAAAGGACCATTCAGCCTCACGAAGAGCCAGTTGAAACAGTTAACTTAGGTACTGAGGAGGACAAGAAAGAAGTCAAGGTGGTTACCAATCTGGAACCCAGTGTCAAAAAGCGTCTGATTCAGTTGCTGCATGATTATGTTGAGGTCTTTGCCTGGTCGTATGAAGACATGCCGAGACTTGATACAGACATTGTGGTACGTTGTCTGCCTACAAGAGAAGATTGTCCTCCAGTAAAGCAAAAGGTTCTCCGCATGAGGCCTGATATGTCAGAAAAGATTAAAGCACAAGTCATGAAGCAATTCAATGTTGGATTCTTGGCTGTCACCTATTATGCCCAATGGGTTGCCAATGTTGTTCTGGTGCTCAAGAAAGACAGCAAAGTGCGAATGTGTGTGGACTATAGAGATTTGAATAGGGCAAGCCCCAAGGATGACTTCCCGCTCCCCCATATCGACATTCTAGTTGACAATACGGCACAACACAAAGTGTTTTCCTTCATGGACGGTTTCTCAAGCTACAACCAAATCAAAATGGCGCCTGAGGATATGGAGAAAACAACTTTTGTTACACAGTGGGGCACATTCTGCTATATGGTCATGCCATTCGGACTGAAGAATGCTGGGGCAACCTATCAGCGTGCCATGGTAGCTCTATTTCACGACATGATACATCACGAAATAGAGGTATACATGGACGATATGATAGCCAGATCTCAAATGGAAGAAGAGCATCTCGATCATTTACAAAAGGTGTTTGAGAGGCTGAAGAAATACAAGCTGAGGTTGAACCCAAATAAATGCACGTTCGGGGTACGGTCTGGTAAACTCCTAGGCTTTGTCATCAACAACAAAGGTATCGAGGTTGATCCTGCCAAGGTTAAAGCAATACAAGAGATGCCTTCTCCTCGTACTGAGAAGGAAGTCAGAGGATTTTTGGGATGTTTGAATTATGTTGCCAGATTCATTTCTCACCTGACAGCTACTTGTAAACCGATCTTCAAATTATTGAAGAAAGATCAAGTAGTCAAATGGAATGACGAATGCCAAGTTGCTTTTGACAAAATCAAAGAATACTTACAAGAGCCTCCTGTGTTGTTGCCACTCGTCGAGGGAAGGCCTTTGATCTTGTATTTGACTGTTTTAGGAAACTCAATGGGGTGTGTGTTGGGGCAGCATGACGAGTCTGGCCAAAAAGAGCATGTTATTTATTACCTGAACAAAATTTTTACCGACTGTGAAACAAGATATTCATTGCTCGAGAAAACTTGCTGCACTCTGGCATGGGCTGCTCGCCGGCTAAGACAGTATATGCTGACCCATACTACCTTGTTGATATCTAAAATGGATCCAATAAAATACATCTTCGAGAAGCATGCTCTCTCTGGGAGAATAGCAAGATGGCAGATGATCCTGACGGAATATGACATACAATATACTACCCAGAAAGCAATAAAGGACAGTGTACTGGCTGATCACCTTGCTCACCAAGCTGTGGAAGACTACCAATCCATTAAGTTCGAATTCCCAGATGAGGACATCATGACAGTAAACAATTATGAAGAGATCAGACCATATGACAGACCAGAACAAGGATCCCGATGGTTCCTGTTTTTTGATGGGGAATCCAACGCATTTGGCAATGGTATTGGTGTTGTACTCATATCTCCTAAAGGGTGTCATACTCCCTTTACCGCAAGACTCTGCTTCGATTGTACAAACAACATGGCAGAATATGAAGCGTGCATCTTTGGTCTCAGAGCTGCCATAAATTTGGGGATCAAATCTTTGAGTGTGTTCGGAGATTCAGCTTTGGTCATCAGTCAGATCAAAGGGGAATGGGACACCAAACACCCTAACCTTATCCCTTACAAAGAACATGTTTTGACATTGCTGCCACATTTTGAGAAAATTACGTTCGAGCATTTCCCGCGAGAAGAAAATCAGCTAGCAGACGCACTAGCTACAATGTCATCTATGTTTAAACTTAATTGGGATAACGAGGCTCCCTGGATCACCATCAGACGAATGGATGAACCAACACATTGTCTCGAGATTAATACTGAAGAAGTAGTGGACCAACCCTGGTTTCACGAAGTCAAGAGGTATCTCGAGTCTCAAGAATACCCGGAAGGAGCTTCAGTTAATGACAAGAAATTCTTAAGAAGATTCTCGGCTAAGTTCTTCCTTACTAACAACATTTTGTACAAACGCAATCATGACTCTGTATTACTTCGGTGCGTAGAAAAAGTTGAAGCTGAAAGGATCATAGCTGGATTGCACGAAGGCACTTTTGGTACCCATTCCAGTGGGCATACGATGGAAAAGAAAATCTGGCGGGCAGGCTATTATTGGTCTACCATGGAAGCAGATTGCTATCAACACTCTTGGACTTACCATAAGTGTCAGATTTATGCTGATAAAGTGCACGTACCTCTGGTTCCTCTGAATGTCTTGACGGCTCCTTGGCCCTCTGCTATGTGGGGAATTGATATGATTGGGGAAATCAAGCCAACGGCCTCCAATGGACACCACTTCATCTTAGTGGCAATCGACTATTTTACGAAGTGGGTTGAGGCAGCTTCCTTCGCTTCCGTTACCAAGAATGTTGTCGCCCGATTCATCAAACAAAATCTCATCTGTCGGTACAGTATCCCAGAGAGAATCCTCACTGATAATGGTATGAATCTAAACAACACTGTGATCACCGCCTTGTGCGAGAAATTAAAGATACAACATCACAATTCTTCCCCTTACCGGCCAAAGATGAATGGTGATGTAGAAGCCGCTAATAAAAACATTAAGAAGATCATACAGAAAATGATAGTCACATACAAAGACTGGCATCAAGTCATTCATCTTTTATACCACAACTCGCACATCTACCGGGGCAACACCCTATTCTCTGGTATACAACATGGAGGTTGTTTTACCTATTGAGGTCCAGATCCCCTCTCTGAGGATTATGAAGGATGCTGGGCTGAACGAAGAAGATTGGATTCAGACTCAACTTGATCAACTGAACTTAATTGATGAGAAAAGGCTTACTGCTGTTTGCCATGGTCAAATGTATCAGAAACGAATGATCAAGGCTTTCAACAAAAAGATCAACGCCAAGTGTATCAAGTCTAGGATCTGGTGATCAAGCGCATCATAATGCCGCAAGGTGATCCTAGGGGCAAATGGACTCCTACTTACAAAGGACCATTTGTGATCAAAAACATATTCTCTGGTGGAGCAATAATCTTGACCACTATGGATGGTGACGACCTTCCACACCCTGTAAACACGGACATAATTAAAAGATACTACACATGAACAATGACCCGCTAGGTCGACTGGCCTAGGAAAACATTAAGGCATCCCGGCGAACCAAAAGGTTCGGGCGGAAATTAGGGATAAAATACAAAAAAATCTGTACACCTCGCAAGCTGAAAACCTGAAAGGGCGGCTTGGGAAAAAAAGGGTATCCCAGTGGATCGAAAACCCGAAAGGGAGGTCCAGGAAAAAGTTAGGGAATTAAAGCGTATGACTATGTCCCATTGGATCATCTGGTAGACAATCTTCAGCATCGACCAACCATCTCAAACGGTTCTAATCAATCCAACCGGCTTTGCCAAGGTGACAAGTAGACAAGACACTCAGATACATGAAGACTATAGTAGAATGGGAACCCCATGGGATTATTTCACATAGCTATCTTTTCTTTGTATCAATTTTCATTTTCTACGACGACATTCTCTTACTAGAATGCTCGTCTCGTTGTACAAAAGACTTATTCAAGTTAATACAAAGATATCCCTTTTGAAAGTGCAAAACCATTTGTTTTTCTTTATTTCTGTGTTTTGTTTACAAAAACGTCCAATGATTTATTTTTTGAACATATGCATCTGAACGTGATTACTATTTACAAATGAATAGAAAGTAGAAAGACAATCACTAATGGCTTTAAGAAACAGGATAATATCTTTAGGCTATTCCATAAAATCCCCACAGGTATTTTCCCTAGCGAGAACGGAAACAAAGACATCCCACTACAGGATCACTAACGGGTCCACAATATGCAGCCTAGTGGTATCAAGCGCTCTCACACCCCTGACAGAGCAAAACCTCCAACTACCGCTCCAAAGATTCCCTAACGAAAGTCACCAGGCTTCTCAGGATTCCCCAGCAAGATTTCACCAAATCCACAAGCAATGCGTGACATTTCTCTTCAGAGTTTTATTTCTCTAGGGGTCAGAAATTCATCCATCAACACGTCAACAACAAAGTACGAAGACTTACACTCCTCGTTCTCAGCAGTACTCAGGGATTTATTTTCCCCGAATCCGGCAACACTATGGAAGAACAATTTTTATGCCCACATATTACATTCATATGTCATAGCATTGACAACACAAGTACATACAGTGAAATCTCATTTATTTTGAGAAAAAAACATCATACCATGCATTGCATACATCGTGGCATTGCATACAATTAACTCTTCACCTTTTCAGAAAAGAATCAATCGACAAGAAATTATCATCAACAAATTTCCGACAGGCAGATATTTTTAACAAGTCATTTACAGATCAATTCCCAAGAAAGGACTGGTCGAACATCTACATAGAAAATATCTTCTCCAAGACCACTACTGGTTCAATTTAAATCTCACAACGGTTTATTCTGATTCTTTCCTCGCAGACATTTTCTCTGGTTCAGATAAATCTCTCAATGATTTATTCTGATTCTTCTCTAGACCCCTGCTGGTTCAGTTTAAATCTCTCAACGGTTTATTCTGATTCTTTCCCGCAGATATCTTCTCTGGTTCAGTTAAATCTCTCAAACGGTTTATTCTGATTCTTCTCCAGATTCTTACTGGTTCAGATAAATCTCTCAACAGTTTATTCTGATTCTTCTCCAGATTCTTACTGGTTCAGATAAATCTCTCAATAATTTATTCTAATTTTTCTCCAGATTCTTACTTGTTCAGATAAATCTCTGAACGATTTATTCTGATTCTTCTCCAGATTTTTACTGTTTCAGATAAATCTCTCAAACGATTTGTTCTGATTCTTTTTTGGACCCCTGCCGGTTCAGTTTAAATCTCTCAACAGTTTATCCCGATTCTTTTCCATAATTATCTTCTCTTGTTCAGATAAATCTCTCAACGATTTATCCTGATTCTTTTCCATAATTATCTTCTGTTTTACTTCATTTTGTGAACAAAAAAAAAGACAAACAAAAAAGACTTCTTGGGCCTGTTGCTTAGCCCACCCGAATTCTGTAATATATACCCCCAGATTCTATTTCATTTTTTTATTTTTAATCTAGTTTAAACTTAAATTAGTATTTTTTTTATTATATAATTAATTTAGTTTATATTTAAATTAGTTTAGATGTTATTTAATAACCTTAGAGTTAATTTAGTTTATATTCAATTTAGTAATTTTATAATTAACTTAGTTTAAGTTTAATTTAGTAACTTAGAATTCTTAAGTTTAATTTAGAATTATCTTAATAACTTTTTATTTAGTTTAGATTAATTTTTTATTAATCTTTAGTTTTAACTTTAAAATTCAATTAAACAAAAAATAATACAATTTTAAAACTATTTAGTTTTTATAATTAGTTTAGTTATGGATTTTGTGAATAATTTAGTTAAATAACACCTTCTTTTGTTTAGTTAACATTCTTTTAAATTGTTTAATTTCTTCATGATACATAAAATTTCAAAGAAAATAATAGAATATAATTTTATTTTTCTTTTTAAATTTTAATCACAAACAAAACACTAAAAACATTATTTTGATATTATTAATCATTCCGCTAATTAATTTTATTTAATAGTTTGTTTTAGTTTAAATTAATTGTTTATCTTTAATTCGATTTGGTTGTATTGCTTGCTATTTGGACTTTTTAATCGCGTTTGATTCATAACCATTTGTAAAAATTGTACCCCCATTCCCGAAAGCTTTGTAATAGTGTAGAATTTCCATTTCCGCAATTTACTGTTTTCTTTATACTATGTCGTAATTAGGTGTGTATGGCAAGATTTAAAATCAATCGCTAGATAACCTAATTTCAAAGACAAAATTAACTTGAATAAAAAACACTTTTTCACACGCGCACCTCTAGGGTAACCTCGCTTGTTGTCTCGGAAACACAGTCATGTCCCTCGAATATGGAACGTTTTAGCAAAGACCCTTCGATAAAAAAGATCGTGGTCCCTCGATGATCCTCGACGTTGCCTCCGGTAAAACGATCTAGTCCCTTACAAAAATTGCTAAAGCGTCTCATAAGTTGCTTTTGATGACTGTAAAATTGACCCGCGCCTGTCCCTTCACATCCAACGATGGGGCTTCTTACCAAATCAATGGTAAGATAGCAACATCTAAAGGAGGAAGAAAAGAACATTTAAGACCTTTCGAGTAGGTAGATTCGCTCCTAGTTACTCGCCTACTCACGACAAAAAACATTTTTTACACCGACACTTTCATCTCAAAAACATTTTCAAAAAGACAAAACATTTTGTATACGCTCTTATAGAGACGAGAACCATTGCAAAACATCTTTCCAAAAACCATTTTCAAAAACACATTCCACAAACACATCATTGAACTATCTTTCGAAACAAAACTTTGTACGCGTTCTTATAGAAACGAGAACCATTACAAAGATATTTTCAAAATACTTTCAAAGCCCACACCACAAGCACATTGTCAAAGTAAAAGTAAGTGATCTAGCATGTAACTAAGACCCCGTAGATAACTACGGATGAAAATGATGCTAATACCTTCCCTCTTCATAATCTACCACTCGAACCCGAGAAATAATCTCAAAAGGTCTTTCCTGTGCTTTTTATACCTTTCCTTTTGGATAAAAGAAAAGTCTGTGGCAACTCTTGCTATCCGCATAATTGTGATCAAAACGCAAAAACTCAAGTCAGTTCTCCCACCGTATCACACATTGCCCATATGTCTTCGAACATCATCCCTTGCCATCAGAAGAAGCTGATTGAACTAATTTTGTACCCTTTGAACTTTTGAGCTTGGTAATAAAGTTGGTTTTAGTGATCAACGGGACATAGTCGTACGCTTTAATCCTTAACTTTTTCCTGGACCGCCTTTTCAGGTTTTTAATCCACCAGGATACCCTTTTTTGCCCAAGCCTTCCTTTCAGGTTTTCGACTTGCAGGGTGTATAATATTTCGTATATATCCCAAATTTTTTCCAGAACCCTTTTGGTTCGCCAAGATGCCCTTATTTTTGCCTAGGTATGTCAACCTAGCGGATCATTCTTTATGCATAGTATTTTTTGACAATGTTCGCGTTCATAGGGTGCGGGAAATCTTCACCGTCCATAATGGTTTACATCATGGCACCTCCCGAGAATACTTTTTTGACAACAATGGCCCTTCGTAGGTGGGATTCCATTTTCCCCTGGGATTGCCTTATGGAAAAATGATGCGTTTTATTACCAAGTCGCCAACCTGGTATATTCGATGCTTGATCTTCTTGTTGAATGCCTTGATCATACGCTTTTGATACATTTGACCATGACCGACAGCAGCTAGTCTCTTTTCATAGATCAAATTCAAATGTTCTAATCTAGTCTGAACCCATTCATCCTCGCCTAAGTCTGTTTCTTTCATAATCCTTAAGGAAGGAATCTAAACTTTGACAGGCAAGACGACTTCTATGCCATAGACTAAAGAGAATGGGGTTGCCCCAGTTGATGTTCGCGCCAATGTACGATATCCATAGAGGGAAAACGGTAGCATCTCATGCCAGTATTTGTAGGTTACCACCATCTTTTGGATAATCTTCTTTATATTTTTGTTGGCAGCTTCTACTGCGCCGTTCATCTTAGGTCCTTATGGAGAAGAGTTGTGATGCTTGATTTTGAACTGTGTGTAGAATTTAGTGATCATAGCATTGTCGAGGTTGGTTCTGTTGTCAGTGATGATCCTTTTAGGGATTCCGTATCGGTAGACGAGGTTATGTTCGATAAACAGGGCTATAATATTCTTGGTAACTGAGGCAAATGAAGCCGTTTTAACCCATTTGGTGAAGTAATCAATGCCGACGAGGATGAAACAATGTCCATTGGAGGCAACGGGCTTGATTTCTCTGATCATGTCGATGCCCCACATTGCAAATGGCCACAGAGAAGTCATGACGTTTAAAGGTATTAGAGGCACATGAACCTTGTCAGCATAGATCTGGCACTTATGGAAAGTCCTCGAGTGGTGGTGACAATTAGTTTCCATGGTCGACCAATAATACCCAATCCTTAGAATCTTCTTCGCCATAGTGTGTTCACTGGAATGAGTTCCGAAGATACCTTCATGTATATCTTCCATGATCTTCTCTGCTTCCTTCTTGTCCATACAGCGGAGCAGAGTTGAATCATGGTTGCGTTTGTACAAAATCCCATTGCTTAGGAAGAACTTGGCTGAGAACCTCCGCAATAATTTCTTGTCATTGATTGAATCTCCCTCAGGATATTCTTGTGCTTCAATGTGCCTTTTCAATTCGTGGTACCAAGGCTTTTCTTCATTAGTGTTAATCTCATAATAGTGCCCCAATTTGTCAAATCTTTCGAAAGCTAGCACAAGCTCTTTGTAGGGAATCAAATTGACCTAATTGACCTTGAACATAAACGACATTGTTGCTAAGGCATCTACCAGCTAATTTTCTTCCCTTGGGATATATTCTAAGGTAACCTCCTCAAAGTATGGGACCAAAGCTATCACAAGATATTTGTAGGGAATCAAATTTGGATGTTTGGTATCCCACTCTCCTTTGACTTCACTGATCACCAGGGCTGAATCTCTGTATACATTTAATAAATTTATTCTTAAGTCAATGGCATCCTTTATACCCAAAATGAATGCTTCATACTCGGCCATGTTGTTTGTACAATCGAAGTAGAGTCTGGCAGTGAAAGGTGTATGGCAACCTTCAGGGGAAATGAGCAAAACAACAATTCTGTTACCCAATGCATTAGAAGCTCCATCAAAAACCATAGTCCATTGGGATCCTTGTCTAGGTCCTTCATATGGTCCAGGCTTTTCGCAGTCGGTTATCAGCATGATATTCTCGTCCAGGAATTCAAAGTTCACGTTGATGCGCCAAATGATCTTCCAGCACACTTCCCTTGATTGCTTTTTGTGTAGTGTACTGGATATAATATTCAATCAAGATCATTTTCCATCTGGCTATTCGTCCGGAGTTAGATGGCTTCTCGAAGATGTACTTGATGGGATCCATCTTAGAAATCAATAGAGTCGTATGTGTCAACATATACTGTCTTAGTCGGTGAGCAGCCCATGCCAAAGCGCATCAAGTTTTATCTAACAGTGAATATCTTGTTTCATAGTCGGTAAACCTTTTGCTAAGGTAGTATATCACATTCTCTTTTCGACCAGACTTGTCATGTTGGCCCAATACACACCCCATTGAATTCTCTAACACAATCAAGTACATGATCAGAGGTCTTCCTTCAACTGGAGGTATTAGGACTAGAGGTTCTTGTAAGTACTCCTTGATCTTGTCAAAATATGTTTGATAATCGTTATTCCATTTGACTACTTGATCTTTCTTCAGCAGTTTAAAGATTAGCTCACAAGTAGCAGGTAAGTGAGAGATGAATCAGGCAATATAGTTGAGTCGACCTAAGAAACCCCTGACCTCCTTCTCAGTACAGGGAGCCGACATTTCTTGTATGGCTTTGACTTTTGCAGGATCGACTTCAATACCTTTTCCACTGACAATAAACCCTAGAAGTTTTCCAGACCTTACCCCGAAGGTGCATTTGTTGGGATTCAGCCTTAACTTGTATTTCTTCAACCTTTCAAATAGTGTGTGTAAATGATCTAGGTGTTCTTCCCCAGTTCGTGATCTTGCAATCATGTCATAAACATAGAATTCTATCCCCTGATGAATCATATCATCAAATAGAGCTACCATAGCCCGGTGATACATTGCACCTGCATTCTCCAAACCAAAATGCATGACCTTATAACAGAAGGTGCCCCACTGTGTGACAAAAGTGGTTTTATCCGTGTCTTTAGGCACCACTTTAATTTGGTTGTATCTGGAGAAGCCATCCATGAAGGAGAATACTTTATGTTGAGCAGTGTTATCAACCAAGACATCAATATGTGGTAGTGAGAAATCATCTTTGGGGCTTTCCCTATTTAAATCCCTGTAGTCTACGCACATACAAACTTTACCGTCTTTCTTTGGCATTGGGACCACATTTGTAACTCATTGGGGATAATACGTCACTGCCAAGAAACCTGCATTGAACTGTTTCATTACCTCGGCCTTGATCTTCTATGACATATCTGGATGCATGCGACGAACCTTTTGCTTGACCGGAGGACAACGTCCTTCATTGGTAAACGATGAACTATAATATCAGTATCAAGCTCCGGCATATCTTCGTATGACCAAGCGAACACCTTAACATAGTTGTGCAACATCTGAACCAATCTTCCCTTGACATTGTCTTCTAGGTTAGCGCCAATCTTGACTTCCTTCTTATGTACCCCAGTACCCAAATTTATCACTTCAACTGGTTCTTCGTGCGGTTGAATGGCCTTTTCCTCTTATATCAGAAGTCTGGCGAGTTCTACAGGTATCTCATAATCTTCTTCACCTTCATCTTTGGCTTGGTAGATTAGATTTTCAAAGTCATAGATGGCAATAGCAGAATTGTTGTCAATGAGATCTGGAGTGGATGTGGATCTGCAAATGTGTGTGTACATGTAAGGTTACATGGCTATTTGAAAATGCAGTAAAGTAAAAGAAAGATAAAGAGAGCAAAGTTTGGATGCAAAATAGTCCAATGTTTTTCATTAAAATGAGCATATGGCATATGAAAATGACAAACCCTTAACAAATGGATCATTGTGCCCCGGGAAAGGCTCATGGTTTAAAGTCATTATTTTAATGGAAATTACTGGCAAATATCTCAAAGTAATAAAAACCAGGAAATGGCAATTACTCCTGGATGAAGGAAATTGAGATGAAGTCCTTAGTCTTCCAGTTGTTGAGTCCTCCATCAACAGTCAGGTAGATCCAGTCGTCCCAGTCACTGTTGCTGTCAGAGTCTCCAAGAGTATTAACTTCATTGTTACTAATACGGAGAGGCGGTTTCCCAACACGAGCACGTTGAACCTCTTTTTGAGCCTTGGAAGTGAAGCCCAAACCAAACTTGTCATACTTGTATGGGATATCAGGAAGTTGTCCCTAAATAATGAAACCTCCATTTTCAACTACGACACGAGCATCTTTGAGAGAGGCCATCCTTGGCGTATCTTTATCAGCTTTGGGAGTGACATGAGTGGCCTTGGCAACATCAATCATTGGAGGGACCACTTCAAAAGCTTTACAAGGAGTCTCAATGAATTCACCATCCATTTCAATATATTTGAATGAATTCAAATGACTGATCATAAACTCTTCCTCCCCACAGACGATGACAATTTTCCCTTTGACTGGATACTTCATCTTTTGATGCAATGTGGAGGTAACGGCACCTGCCCCATGAATCCATGGGCGTCCGAGCAGGCAAGAATAAGCTGGGCGGATATCCATCACATAGAATGTTGAGTTAAATACTTGAGACCCAACCTTGATAGGGAGATCAACCTCTCCATGGACCATTCTTTTCGAGCCATCAAATGTCCTTACTACAATATCACTGGGTTTCAACACTAGTCCATCACAGTTTAGTCTATCTAAAGCTCTTTTAGGTAAGACATTGATGGAGGATCCAGTATCTACTAACACATGTGTCAGGGTGGTGCCTTTACACTCGATGGAAACATGTAGAGCTTTGTTGCGATTCTTCCCCGTTGGGGTCAAATCTGCATCCGAAAATCCCAAACCATTGTCAGCAGTCAGGCTTGCTACACAAAATTCAAATTGGTCGGTCATATTTTCTTGTGGGATATGTGCATTTTTCAGGAATTTTAACAGGGCTTGGGCATGTGCTTTGGAGCATAGCAACAAAGACAACATGGAAATCTTTGAGGGTGTCTGCCCCAATTGTTCCACTATCTTGTAGTCACTTTTTCAGATGATTTTTAAAACATCCTCTATCTCTTGGGTAGATGGATCCTCAACTTCAATATCTTTTGTGGGTGCCTCCGTCTAGGAAGGCTCAGTCATTTTTTCCTTTCCTCGAGTATCAACAACAAGTTTAACAGAAGTAATACAAATGGGTGTTGTAGTGAATATCAGAGGTGAGATCTCCGGAGAGAAGATCCTTCCCATCCTAGTAACTTTACTTAATCCAACAATGTTTGTAACTTCAACATTCTCATTCTCGGAGATCCATGGTTCTTGTTTGATACCATGGTAATACACTTCCGCCCCATAATTCCAAGGCACTGCTTTATCAGAAGAGTAGGGGACTGGCCCCGATGTGGTGATAATCAGTGGCGATATTCTTGGTTCAGCGGAAATCCTAATAGAACCTTAGGAGGTGATCCTAACAGGAGTGTTTGAAATGGTAATGATGGACACGTCTTCAAACTCTTGAGATATACTTTGGGTTAAACTTTTCACAGATGGAGTTTTCTCAAATAGAACTTCATGGCTATCCATCAGGTGTTGGACACCTTTCTTAAGCCATGTACAACCGTTAATTTATGTAGTACAATGGTAACAGTCTTCAAAATAACCTGGGAATATTCTGGCTTTCAACAAATTCTTTTTAACAGTCTTCAATGGAGTGGTCAAATCATTGATGGAGGAAACAAAAGAGGCATATTAAATGGTATTGACACCTTTGCCATGACTAGGCATGGGTGCAGTGATCACATTGGGAGTTGGTGGAGGATCGAATTCAATTGTCTTGTTATCAATCAGGTCTTGGATTTTATTCTTCAATGCCCAACAATTGTTAGTGTCATGTCCGGGACTGTTTGAATGGTATGGGCATCTTGCATTGTGATTGTATTTTGGTGAGGATGTATTAGGATTTTGTGGAGGATCCCTTAATGAAATGAGCTCGGCTTTCATTAAATGTTATAGTGCTTGTGGTAAGGACATACCAATCTTGGTGTATTATCTTAGCAGAGCATTTAGTCTTTGCTGATTAGCTTGTTGTTGTGGTTGTTGAGTAGAAGTTGGATTAGAAATTAATACTACACTCACCGACTGATGAGAGTCCTTCTTAGCATGACTCTTTTTCCCATACACATAATTAGTTTCCTTTTTGCCAGTAAATGGTTTTCTCACAGTATTAGAGGTGGAGGCCATGGGTATCTTCCCACTTTTAATCCCACATTCGACCCTTTCACCAGTCAAGATCAATTCAGTAAATCTGGATGATGAACTTCTAATCAGTAAGTTGAAGAAAGGACCAGTCAGTGTTCCCATAAACATGTCTACCAGTTCTCTATCAATTTAAGGTGGCTGCACCCTGCCATCCAAGTCTCTCCATTTTTGAGCGTATTCCTTGAAGCCCTCATTTGGACCCATGGTCATGCCTTGTAATTTCACTCGAGTTGGCGCAAGATCAGCGTTATATTGATATTGGCGGTAAAAGGAAGAAGCCAAATCCTCACAGGTATGGACATTGGTCCCTTCCAATTGGTAAAACCACTCCAATTGTGTTCTAGATAGACTTTCTTGAAAAAAGTGCACCCAAGTTTCCTATTAGCGGTATGCGGCTGGATCTTACAGACATAGGATCTTAGATGAAGCTTCGGACAAAAGATCCCATCATACTTAGCAAAAACAGGGATCTTGAATTTGTGGGGGATGACTACCTCAGGCACCAAACCCAAGTCTCCAAAGTCTAAGCCATGCATAACTTAGATCTCTACAGCCTTTAATCTGTATTCTAGCTGCTTGTATTTGTCGTCGGCCGATGGGTATTGCTCATCAGAATAATCCTCATCTTCAGAGATTTGATTGTTTCCACCCCCAGCACGGGTGCTTCTAGCATCTTCATTTTGATTATCATCATCCTCGGAGGAGATCTCTTCAATTTGAACTTGTTGGACAGGGTCTTTGAACCTCTTCCCCATGTTGATTACTGCTTTCTTCTTGGTCTTCTTCTTCGTGACAAAAAGCGCCATCATTTCTTGCCGACCCTTTGCTAAGTTGAGCAGAGTCTCTTGAAACTGAGAGTTTTGAGTTTGCAAGTCCTTGACAGCTTGCTCGAGATCCATCTTATACTGAAATAAATAGTAGAAAATGAGGAAACCTGTGTCAAAAAAACTGCTTATGATATGATGCATGTTATGCGGATGCAATGTTTTCAAGGATTTTAAGGAATTTAAATTTTCTAGATAAAGAGAAGACAATAAACATTAATTAAATTAATGAGTTCAAGAATTACAAATGCCTCTTGGGCTTACAAAATAAGGAAGACAAAATAAATTCTTAAAATAAAAGACTGAAGTCTCTAATGGGCGCATCCTCTTTGGTGCAATGTAGGCATTCTGGCTCCGCTCCTCGTGAAGTTGCCTTGTGAGCTCCAACACTTTCTTCTCGTTTGCATAAAATCGAGCTTCAAATGTGTCTCATTCCCCCTTGAGTTGAATCCACAATCTCTGCAATTCCTCAAAGTCGGTAGGCATGTCAGGATGGAGAATAGTGTAAGGAATGTCTCCATTAGCAACGGGCTCCATAATCACGGGTAGGATGGCTGGGTATGGCATCATGAGACTTTGAGAACGAGTTCGTACCCATTTGAGGTAAGGCTTAAGAGGGGTGGAATTTCTATTCCCCAAAGTATTGCTATCAACCTTATTTACCACTCCCCAAGATCGCACAAACCTTTGACGATAACCCTGGACATCGCCCTCGTAGTCGAATACCAAATCCTGGATGAGTGCATTATGGGGACCATTGCTTCGTGCATACCCAAACTGTTGTAATGCAAGAGAAGGGTTATATGTAATACCTCCTCTAATTCCCAAGAGTGGAACATTAGGGAACTCTCCACAACGGTCAATGATGGTAACATCCTCTAGGGATCGGGGGCACCAATATATGTCCGGATGAGAGAGCGACATCACCCTTTGAGACCATGTAAAGCCTTGTTCGTTCTTCAAAACTGATCGAGGAAGGTGTGAAATAAACCACCTAGATAGAAATGGTGTGTAACACATAAGAATCTCTCTCTTCTTCATGGTAAGAGTGTGAAAACAATGTAGAATGTCTCCAAGCAGAGTAGGCATGGGGTTACGAGAAAGAAAAAACTTGACGACATTCACATCTACGAGTTGGCCCGGATTGGGGAATAAAACCAAACCATAGATTAGAAGGACCAAGATATCTTCAAAAGCTTGAAAATCCATATCTTCCCAAAATAGTCAAGCCCTCTCTAATAAAAACTTGGCTAAAAAACCTTTTACTCCACTCCTTGTTTCCAAATTCGCCACAATGTCGGATCTCTTCAAATGCAAGGCTTTGGCAATAACTTTAGGCTTTCGAATTTCTTCTAAACAGTTGAATGGTATTTGATCAAGAACATGCACTCATAGTAGTTTAGATAATTCTTCCAATGTAGGCACCAATTGGTAATCGAGAAAGGTGAAACAGTGATGCATAGGGTCAAAGAACTGAAAGAGCACACACATCATTTCTTGTTGAAAGCTTGAGGTAGCCAAACTGAGAAGTCGACCATGTCTTTTAGTGAAGGGAGAATCTTCAGAAACCCTTGATGCTAACTCTTGGAGTTGAGGAGGCACTTTCGTGAAGTTGTTTCAGATGGTATTTCTACGGGTGGAAGCCATATCCTACAAAACAGAACAAAGATGAATTCCTTGATCCTCGAAATGGTTAGTGAGAATGCTATGGCATGATGTTATGATGTCATGAATAATTAATCACAAACAAAGCACAAAATGACCGTAGGTTTAGGTTTGTATGGGGTTATAGGTAAGTACCCTCTTGAAGTTTAGTTGGTTCAACTTGTCCTAAAAAGTAACCGGGTTCTAGGGAATCTCAATATCATTGATCTTTCTTTATCAGGCATTGTCTCAGCACAATCAATCTTTTCTTGCGGTCGAAATATTCTGAAAGTCTGATTTCAATGAGTGTAGTATTGAGTATCAACCAATCTTCATTTTTCCACCGAAGTCGACTATCTCACTACTTCCTAATGTCCAAGTTATTCAACTAAAGGTTATATGGTTAGTTAGTGCTTCATGACACCACACAACGACCTCGTGTTCTCCTTGATTATACACAAAGGATACCGATACCAACAAATGTGTCACACTAACGTAGCTATCGCTTCAACCATATCAGTCTATGTCGTACAGTCTCCATGATCTATTGCTACTTACCTAATAATGCCCCCAGACCCGGGTAGAGGATCTATATAAAACCCAAACACCCTTTTAAGAGTAAAGCAAACAAGTCAAACAATGAAAGCATTTAAATATGAACTAATATCTAAGGTAACCCCACTTTTAAGTCATCCCGAACAGAGTCGCCAGTTCTGTAATACAGTGGGAGAACTAACTTGGGTGTTTTACGTTTTATTGCAATTGTTGCGGATAGTAAGAGTCACCACTAACTTTTCTTTTATCCAATAAAGGAAAGGGTGAAAAGAACAGGAAAGACCTTTTGAGAATTTTTCTTGAGTTCGGGGGGTAGGTTATGAAAAGGGAAGTGTCATAACCCAATTTTTGACCTAAGATCCCATTTTCATTTTTTGCATTTTTATACAAAAGTCAAGGTCACAAAATACGGTCGGTTTTAACCTCTCACCTTCGAGCATTGACTATGCAGATATTGTCAAGTGTTTTGGACATTTTTAGCCTCTGTATCACTAACTTCTAATTGCATAGAAATGTGTATGTTCTTGTTTTCTTTTGTTTCATGTGCAGATACAGGTATGATTCAAGAGCATCAAGCGTCGCACCTCAATTAGGGTTTTGAGTCTCCCAAGCCAAAAGCACGATTGATTGTGGATTCTCGAAGATTGATTCATTAAGGCACAACCTCTAAACTCAAAGCATAGAGTCTCAAGCATCGTTCAATCTCATTTTGATCAAAGATGTCTTTTGGAACTTCAGAGGATCGTGTGTTTATTTTCACGAATTGTTCGACAAGTGGTCTCAAGCTTTTCCACAACTTCCTCAGAGCACATTGACCAAAAAAGACAACATTTTCAAGATCAAGTTCATAAGTTCATAACTTCTTCAATGTTTAATATTTTTGAGTGATTCTTTGGAAATTTGGTTCCTTTTGACGCCCCTTCCGACTTAGCTTTACTAGTCAAGGGCCAGTTTTGTGTGTAAGATCATTGAAAGTTCGAATACTTTAGAGGTCACTTTGTAGACTTGGAGCTAATCTAAAGTAACTACTTACTGACTTTCAAGGATCATAACTTCCTCAATTTTCAAAATCTTTAGAAGATTCTTTTTGCACATTGTCATAAGTGATGTCATCTACAAGTTTTCTTTAAGAATCAAGGTTAAGTTGTGCTTGGAAGGCCATTGGAATTTGTTGAAAAAACATTATGGGTAATGTTTTTACTTAGAATGATTTTAAAATCTAATTTCAATCTATAATATGATGTTATATTAAAGACATTGATTCTTATGTTAAGATAATTCATGAAACAAGTGGTTGAGTTTGAAGATTCATTGATCATCTGTTGCTCGTAATTCAAGTCACTTGTGTTTGAGCGTTAATGATTAATGGATCAAAGTTGGATTTTGATTAAAGTTCTTAAGGAATTTGTTTGTTCATCAAGGTTCGATTCATTAAATTTTTAACCTTTACCTTTCTTTCATTTCATACAAATTCTTTTTGATTTAAGGTGATTATGCCAAGATCCAAACATTCATTATTTTAAGTTCCACACCATTCAACTTTCAAGACAATGTTCAAAATTCAAATGTCAAGTTCAAATGCCATTCAAGGTTGCGAATTTTTTTCAAGAGAGGTTCAAATACAAGGGACCAAATTTCCATCCAATTTCTAATGCCTACAATTTGGAATTGTGGAAATTTTGAATTCAAATGTAACAAGTTACAAAGTCTAGACCATGTTTCACCAAAAGTTCTCATTTTATTCAAATACTCAATGTCATAATCAAAGTTACAAATTCAATCATCAAATGATCAAATACATCAATTCAAAACTACCAAGTCCTATTTCTAAATGACATCAAGCTCCCAAAACTCTAATCCTAAAGTCCTCAATCCTTCTCCAAACTTGGTTCAAAACTCCTATGCCTTTGTGAACCGTGCATCCCTATCCAAACAGAACCCAAAACTGTCAAAAACTTGTCTACAACTTGCCACAAAACAAGTCCAAGCTTGTTGTCAATTTCCAGCCCTGCACAAATACAAAAAAAGTCAAATTGTGACCTTTCCTTATCCAAAATCATCCCTGCTATAATGCTACCAAAAACTGCATAATAATGCCATAAGCTCCTGTCAAAACTGACCAAAATCATCCCTGCTGTTGCCCCAAAACTGCTACACCAGTCTTTATCCGATGTTGTCCCAAACCTAACCTTGTTGTCCAAGAATTACATAAACTTAGAAAACCACTAACCTGCATCAAGAAAGCAAGAAGAAGTGAACCAAAAACAGTCTCAACCTATCGAATTTCCCTCCTAAATTTCATATTGTTTTTAGCTATAAAATAGTTCCAAGATAGAGAAAAGGGACGATAATACAAGAGATGACAACATATAAACACAAAAAAAAAACAGAGAAAAAAATATCATTTTACTGTTATTCTTCAATCTTCACACTCCCACACAAGAACTAACATGTCTTGTTCTTCCTTCAAATTCAAATGCTTCCAATATTTTTTTCATCTTGCAGGTCTTTGCTTCAACATCCATCTTGTGATCATCATCACATAAACCCTTCAATCTTAATACAATAACCTAAAACCGCTCATCACAACTTCTCCAAAATATGTATACCATTCATCTTTCATTGCATCACCATAACATTTTCATTGTTGAAACAGTCTTCATCAATCTGTATCACACAACAATTCAATATTTCAAACGAATATAAACCGCAGCAGAATTCAAACAAAAATTCAAAAAAATCCAGAACCTGCGTCGACAAATCTGACCAGGAAAACAACCAAGGAATCATAACTGAAACATTGAGAAAAGATAGAGAAGAAGAGGCATAGAGGGAGAAAATGGAAGATCTTGAACTCACTTCCTTTTGAAGAACTCCGTCGGAGATACTCTGATAGGTAATGCTTCTTCCATCCTTTTGCATAAAAACCTGCATCTCTGTATGTATTCATTATCAAAATTTATTGATGTTGCATATGTATTCCCTTCTACAAAGTAAAAAAAAGGTTGAACCTTGTCCAAATCAAATTACTTTATCATGTTTACAAATAAACCAGAAAGTTTTGAATCGGGTAAAAATAAAATCACCTTGAAATTTTAACACCAACTTCACACTCACATTATGTGTTCAATTTATTCCTCTTCTCAATCTGTATCCAAATAACCCTTTTCTTCATCACCTCTAATCATCTCTTCACTACAACCTCTGTACATCTCAGCACCCTTTATCACTCGGAGCAAACCATCATCCTCTTTGCAAACCAGAAACTCGTTCCTTCATCTTCATCCCAAATACTCCCTTCACCGCCACCGAACAATCACCGCAACAAAATGGTGAAAATGGAGAACAAATTCGAAGTCCCGTAATCCAAAAGAAATCGGCTTTGATGGAATCAAATAACCAAAACTTGGCTTCTCTTATCAGTCCTAGGTTTAAATCCGCTGCTGTTACGGTTGGTTGGGATGAAGAAGCACTTTTTCTTGCAGCTCTCATTTTGAAGATACCCCAGATCGTGATTCCAAACAAAATAAACGTCTTGTTTTGAGTTCCAAATCGCCGCTCTCCCCATCAGCAAACCACTTCAACGCTCAACAACAAACTTCCGTCGTCAACTCCCTCTGTTCTACACTAACCTCACATTTTCCTATCTCTGCGACTCGATAATATAACCTGCTATCCACCGACTATCATCGTCCGCCCTTCTTCTTCTCCCAATTCCGTCCGTCTCCACGTAGTAGCCCACCAGAATTTGTTGAGAAATTTGTATTGAAGGTGCTGTGAAGAGAAATAGGGAAGAGATGGGTGAGAGGGTTGTGGAATGGATATAGAGAGATTATGAAGGTGATTCAGAGAGAGACTGTTTTTTTGTTTTACGGTGAACTTAGGAAACTATTAATTGGGAATGATTAATTTGTTTCTTCCCTTTCCCATGTAAACAGCAACACAACGCACCCTTTCCACTACTAGGTTTTTTTAAAACCCTTCATTCCTCTTCTAGATGCAAACCTGGTCCAGGCCTAACCAGGTATGGCCCAACAAAATCTCTTTATTTTTTTAGTTTGTTTTTTTTCCATGCCTTGGGTCTTATTCCAATCAGCAAGCTCATCCAAAACTTATTGATACCACCCCCTAATTTTCTGTTTTCGCACATTTCTTTTATAATTAACTTAGTTTACATTTAAACTAGTTTAGATATAATTTAGTAATTTTAGAGCTTTAATAACTTTAGAATTTCTGTTTAGATTTAATTTAATAACTTTAGAATTTTTATTTAGATTTAATTTAATAATTTTTGAATTTTATTTGATTTAGATTTAATTTAATAACTTTAGAATTTCTATTTAGATTTACTTTAATAGTTTTCGAATTTTATTTGATTTAGATTTAATTTAATAACTTTAGAATTTTTATTTGATTTAGATTTAGTTTAGTAATTTTAGAATTTTATTTGATTTGGATTTTATTTAATAACTTTAGAATTTTAATTTATTTTAGATCTAATTTAGTAATTTTAGAATTATTTTTATAACCTTAGGATTTGTAATTAGTTTAGAATTATTTTAGTAAGTAATTTTAGAATTTTAATTTAGATAATTAGTTTCATTCTCTTTTATTTGTATTTAAATATCTTTGTCATTTTAATTTCTCAGGGTCTTTCGGTCATTAATTTGTTTCGTTAGATTTATTTTCTTGTGAATTTTCGATTGCTTATATTTTGATGTCCATTTTATTTTGCTCGCTCGATTTATTTTAAGAGAAATATTTTAACTTTGTTGACCCCGTGTCATCGAATACATCTTATACGATTGTGTGAATCCCTTCATTCATTTTGTTTTACTATTTTGTTAATCTTAAGTTAATTTTCCTAAAAGACTCAATTTTCAAAATCACACATTTTAAGTCAAAACTTCGACATTAGGTCGTCGTATCTTTAAAATCTATTCCACCCCCATTTTGACCAAACAAACTATTTTAACCAAACAAATAATTTTTAACCAAAAAACATATATTTCAAAAGGTTCCCGCGGAGTACCGCAGATGCATTGGGTGCTAGTACCTTTCCATTGTATAACCAACCCCCAAACTTTAGATCTCTTTCAAAAAATGTATTGTATTTTCATTACTTTTAAGTATTACTATACATTGCATATTTAAGAGTTTTATTTCGCTCTTCTCCCTTTTCTCTTGGAAATAATAAAGCGTGGTGACGAATCTTGCTTTTGTGAGTCGAGTTAATTAATAGCTCGATCTTCGATTTTCACCGCTACAGGAAGGTGTTAGAAGCTTTTTCATTCGTAGTTATCTATGGGCTCTTAATTGCTAGCTCACTTTGAAATGCTTTTGTGAAGGTGTTTGTGTTTGTTTGAAAGTATTTTTGGAAAGTGCCTTTGTTTAGGTGAACTTTGTAATGATTCTCATCTCTATAAGAATGTATACAAAGTGTTGACTTTTGAAAATATTTCATGAAAGTGTTGGTGTGTTGAAATATGTTTTGTTTTGAAATGTTTATGAGTAAGCAACTACGAGCATTCTACCTACTCAAAAGGAAGTCTTTGTTCTTTTCCTCTTCCTTTAGATAATGTTATCTTACCATTAGTTAGTAATAAACCTTATCATTGGATGTTAAGGGACAGGCGTGGGTCATCGTACAGTCATAGAAGACAACATTGTAAGATACCTTAGCAATTTGTTATGAGGGTCTAAGATTGTTTACCGAAGGCAACATTGAAGGGTCATCGAGGTACTACGACCTTGTAATCGAGGGTCTTTGCTAAAGTATCCCACGTTCGAGGGACATGACTATTTTATCCGAGGCAATAAGTGTGGGTTACCCTAAAGGTGCAACTGTGCAAAGTGTTTTTGTTTTTATGCATTTGTCTTGAATTAGGGTTGTCTACTTGTTTGTTTTAAGTCTTTCCATACAAACCCTAATTATTAGCAATAATATGGAAAGCGATAAATTGCGGAAATTAAATATCCTACGCTATTACATCACTTTAGGGATGGGATACAAATTTACACATGAGGGTGACAATTAAGTAAACCCTAATTACTATTACAAGGCTTTGACAATTACGTAATTGAAAATGTACAAAAAAATGCAAAGATAATGAAAAGAGAAAAGAAAGTTGTTTTTATTTGAGTTTTTTTTATGAAAAAGGGGGCTTAACCTAATTAATTAATTTGAAAAGAAGTTAATAAAAATCCTAATGTCTAAATTAATTTAATCAGAAGAGAAAATTAAACTAAAACCTAAGTCTAAATTAGTTTGATTAATTTTTTAAGAAAATATTTTTTAGGTCTTTTGTTTAAAGGAAATAAAATAACAATTTTTAGTCTAAGTATTTAATAAAGAAAATATATTTTTGTATTTTTTGATTAAAAATAATAATAAAATAAAATAAAAGAAAGAAAAGAAAATAAAAAATAAAAATATAAACTAAAGAGTCAGAGGGTTTGAAAAGAGATTAGGAGGTTAGAAAATAATACAGATATTTGTTTAGGCCAAAAACTGTTTTTGGAATCAGAAATAAAAAAAATAAAAAAAAATGCAATAGGCTGCATATTGTTAGGAAGCATGGGGTGATGATGAGGAGAAAAAATTAAGCAGGCCCAGACCATGGGAGGCCCAAGCACGCAGAAACAATAAAAATGTGAAAAATAACAAAAGACGTCGATGGGGCTCGAACCCAGGACCGTTAACAATAATGCCTTACGCGCGCATTTTCTGCCACTGGGGTGACTGTTTCATCCGTTTATAGAAAAAATTGTAATAAATATAAAATAAACTAAGTTCTAAAGGAAAATTCATCTTCTTCCTCGCGCCAACCTTCTAAGTCAGATTTTGAATTTCATATCTTGCTCATTTCTCAACTATTTCAGAAATTGTAAACATCAAACTTGTTAGAAATTTCACCACGATTTCAAATATGTAAATAACTTAAACAATGGATCAAAGATAAGCACAAATTTCTATTGGTATCAAATTTGACCTAATTTTATCAGAAAGTTCAGACTTAAAATTCTCCATGCTCGGGCAATATAAATGAATTCTAAGGACATGGTTAGTTTCAAGGCTATGATGTCCATATTTTATCTTTTAAAATGAAAGCAAGATGATGCTTGTATGAAAAGATAGAAGGTCATAAAACTCACCTTGCAGATGGAGACCGTGTTTTAAGTTTGAGCATACTTCAAGTTGTTGTAATAATCTGGTTAGCTTCACTGAACCTCCAGGAAGCTATTTCAATAGTTACTTTGAGCTGAGAGTTCCTGAATCGTGATGGAGAAGTCAAAGTGCAAGGTGCTGTTTTTGAAAATAGAGGATGCTGATGGAGGTGTTACAGTTGTGTAACATGTGTTTGTTTAGGTTCTAAATGATATAAATATGCTTTGTGATTGGTTTTGAGGAAGAACGCACAAGTGGTTTGTGAGATGGATGTTAAAAATCAGAAATGGCACAAAAATGAGGTTTATGAGCAATTTTAAGTTTGAGGAAGTTTGAGGGATTTTTCAGGATAGTAAATTCGTTTCCTTGGCTTGTAGATGATGGCTCAATTTATAGGAAAAGGTTTGGAAGCTTGGAGTGATCAAAATTACAAGATCACAAGTTATGGATTTTGGCTTGTTTTTTAAGCAAGCTTGACAAACATCTTTCCAAGGCATGGTATAAAGCTATCTAGAGTGGTTAGAAGCTTTAAACATGTTTATCTGACTTTTTATGTTGAGTGTGTGCAAAACAAACAAGTTAGAGGCTCAAGACAAGTTGACTTTGTGATTAAAGCAACTTTACAAGAAAAGCAATGTTACTTTGTGCCGAAAATGGATGAATCTCTTAGACAATGGCTCAAATGCTTGCATGAAAGCTCTAACAGTTGTGTAATCAATTAATTATGGAGTGAATTTCAAGTTAGAAGCCTGCAAAGTAAGATTATGCAGCATAGCTATGAGATTTGGCGAAGGGTTCATCATCAAAATGACTTGTAATTCAAGAATGGATTCCCAACTTCTTGCCTTCGACTCTCTTAGCTCAAAAATGATCTATTCAAGTTCTTGGACATTTTGGAAAGCTTGAAAAATTGTCTAAAACTTTTATGTTTTCCATTTTGGCTAAATAAAATTGTAACAAAGTTTAAAATGACCAAGAAGTTGGGACAAAAATCTGCCTAAACTAGGTGAAAATTTCACTGTGTTTTAGAAAAAGGGCACGACTTCATGAGTTTATAATTCAAACTCCATGCACTTATAAGACTTGATCAGCAAAGAAAAGTTGTAGATTTCACCAAGATCTACAACTTTCATGTTGAAAGTTTTCTTTGAATCATCGTGCATCTTGGTGAAAAATTGTCATGAACTAATGAAATTATCATGGTTTAAACACTTCGAAAATTTTCTAAGTCTTGAAAAGTTTGACTTTTTCATGGACTTTTTGACTTTCTTGATTCTTGATGATCAAGCTTCACATTTTTTAATGTTTTGATGACTCTTGATCTTGGAAATTCAATTTTGATCAAAAAGTCAAAGTTTGACTTTTGGTGTGTTAGTTGACTTTTTCAACAGTTAATCAAATTTCAACTATCAATCATTTGATCTTGAGAAATTATTTGAACCATGAAATTAGGACAATATATTGTCTTTGAATCCTTAATATTAAGATTCAAGTCATTAGGTCATGTATTAGATCAAAAGTCAAAAATCAACCATTCTCAATCAAAACCCTAATTTTGACCATTTCGCCCCTTTGATGATTTGAACATTTTTCTTGAGGAATTATGATCCAAACTTGATCAATTGATGAATATGACTTTCAAATATTTGTATGGATCAAAAATATTTAATTTTGACTGTAGATTTTGATTATTTGGGTTTGAACTCTAGGGTAATAATTCCCCACAAATTCAAAGTACCAATACTTACAAAGTACGATGGGGTTTCTTGTCCCAAACTCCATTTGAAATGTTATGTACGCAAGATACAGCCACACACTGCTGATAAGAAGCTCTGGGTTGACTTTTTCCAAGAGAGCTTGGCTGGAACACAACTTGAATGGTTTTATCAGTTAGATGGTTCTCATATTAACACTTGGGAGGATCTAGCTACTGCCTTCTACCATCAGTATCAATACAATGCCGACTTGGCGCCAACAAGGGTTCAGTTACAAGATATGACCATGGGAAAGAATGAAAGATTTAAGGAATATGCGCAAAAGTGGAGAGACCTTGCTAGTAGAGTCCAACCTCCCTTGACTGATAGGGAGCACATCGACATGTTCATGGGCACTTTATCTGGTCCTTTCTTTAATCTGTTGGTTGGTTGTTCTTCTTCTGGTTTCACCAAACTAATCTTAACGGGTAAAGAGTGGAAAGTGGCATCAAAAGTGGGAAGATCTCTGTGGTATCTACCTCCACCATCAATCCTATCAAGAAACCTTTTGCTAAAAAGAAGGAAGTTAATGTTGTGTATGGGGCAAGGGCCCATACCAAGAAGAATGATCGTCCGTCTGTCAATGTTGTCCGAATCTCCAATCCAACTCCTACTCCAAGACCAACTGCAAATCGTCAACATTTTGAAACTCCAAGAAGACAATTTACAAGGTTAGGCATGTTAGTGTCTCAAGCTCTTCAACATTTGCTCAAGGCTAATTTAGTGACGTTGTGCGGTCCTCCCGCCAACCCTGACACCTCGTCACCAAAGTATAATCCAAACGCTAAATGTGCTTACCATTCAAACAGCCCCAAGTACGAGACTGACCAGTGCTGGGCCTTGAAGAACAAAATCCAGGATTTAATTGACAACAAAACTATTGAATTTGATCCTCCTCCAATGCCGAATGTAATTACCGCTCCAATGCCGAAGCATGACAAAGGTGTTAATGATGTCGAAGATACAATTTTTGTTACCTCTGTTGAAGATTTGACTACCCCGCTAAACATAATTAAGAACAATCTATTGAAAGATGGGATCTTCCTTGGCTGTAAAAAAGACTGTGTGTGCTGTACAAGATGACACAATGTTTGTGAAGGGCTGAAGAAAGGCATACAACGCCTGATGGATAGCCACGAAATTCTGTTTGAAAAGACTCCATTTCCCAAGAGTTTGATCAACAAATGTGAAGACCTCTCCATTATTACCATCTCAAAAAAACCTATTAGGATCACCTCCAAAGGTCCTATTATGATTTTAAATGAACCCACCATTGCTCCATTATTAATTACCAATCCTAGACCGATTCCTTACTCTTCAAACAAAGCGGTACCATGGAATTACGGTGCTGAGGTGTTCTATCATAGGATTTAACAACATGCCTGGATCGGAGAAGGAAAAGATGACGATGTCAGCAACATAGCTGGCTCAAGCAAAGTAACTAGAACTGGAAGAATGTTCTCACCCAATATCTCACCTCCAGTAGTTACAACGACGCCCATCCGCATTACTGTCGCCAAGCCGAGTACCGAGACAAAAGGGAAAGGGAAGGTTATTGATCCTGATGTGATTGAAGTACCCTCCAAGGACGTAACTAATGAAGAACCCTCCGCTCGCGAGATGGATGAGATTTTAAAGATCATAAAAAGAAGCGACTTCAAGATTGTAGAACAGTTGGGGCAAACCCCCTCTAAGATTTCAATGTTGTCATTGCTGCTTTGCTCCGATGCTCATGCTCAGACATTAATCAAGTTCCTAAAAAAGGCTCATGTCTCCCATGAGACAACAACAGACCAATTTGAGAATTGCATGGCTAGCCTGACAGCTGATAATGGCTTGGGGTTTTCAGATACTGACCTAACACCTCTCAGGAAGAATCACAACAAAGCTTTGCATGTTTCTATCGAGTGCAAAGGGAATACCTTAGCACATGTGCTAGTCGACATTGGTTCTTCTCTGAATGTATTACCGAAGGGGGTGTTAGACCGTCTTGACTGTGAAGATTTAATCTTGAAGCCAAGTTATATCATCGTAAGGGAGTTTGATGGATCAAAGAGGACTGTTCATGGGGAGGTAGATCTTCCAATCAAAGTGGGTTCCCAAACCTTCAACTCCACCTTCTATATTATGGATATTCGTCTGGCCTATTCCTGTCTGTTAGGTCTCCTGTGGATCCATAAAGTTGGGTCAGTAACCTCAACCCTCCACCAGAAACTCAAATATCCAGTCAAGGGAAGAATAGTCACCGTCTGTGGGGAAGAAGAGTTTATGGTGAGCCACCTTAACTCTTTCAAGTATGTAGAGATGGATGGAGAATTCATTGAAACCCCATGTCAAGCCTTTGAGGTTGTACCACTGATGATTGCAGCTACTAAATTTTCTTCTGATGAGCCTAAATCTGTTAAGGCCACACCAAAGATGGTTTCAGTCAAGGATTCCCATGCGGCAATTGAAGAAGGAAACTGTGATACTTGGGGTAAAATCCTCGACATCCCTTTAAAAACGGACAAATTTGGGTTAGGCTTCACTGGAAAAGCTCAGAAGGAAGTGAGGCGTACTCGTGCTGGAAAGCCACCTCTCCGCATTAGAAGCCATGAAGTCAACACCGTGGGTGACTCTGAAGAAGAAGCCGCATTTGAAGAATGGGTGTATCCAACTACTATGGAGCTAAAGAATTGGCATACAAAGGACTTTGTGCCCATCTCCTTCATTGAGGAGTAATCTACTTGTTATTGCTTTTCTTTCAATTCAAGAACATATTTTCTGTAATATTTTAACAATGACTTTTCAGCCACTTGCCTGGCCCGGGCACTTTAGTCCATTTGTCAAGGGTTTTATTTATGTTCATATAATCATATGATCATTTCAGCACATTGGACTCTTTTGCATTGGAATATTTGTGTTCATTATCTTTCCTTTCTTTCAATTAAATTTTTCAAAAAAAATAGCCATGTATCTTACATGCACATACACACACACTCTTGCAGGTCCACATCCACTCTGGATCATATTGCCAATGACTCTACTATTGGCGACTATGACTTTGAATGTCCTATCAACCAAGCCGAAGATGAAAGCGAGGAAGATTGTGACATACCAGGAGAACTAGCCATACTTCTACTACAAGAGGAAAAAGCTATTCAATCGCACGAAGAGTCAGTTGAGGTTATCAACTTAGGTACTGAGTCAGATAGGAAGGAAATCAAGATCGACGCTAACTTGGAAAGCAGTGTCAAGAGAAGGTTGGTTCAGATGTTGCATGATTATGTGAAAGTTTTTGCTTGGTCTTATGAAGATATACCTGGGTTGGATATCGACATCGTAGTTCATCGTCTGCCGACAAAAGAAGATTGTCCGCCTGTCAAGCAAAAGGTTCGCCGCATGAGGCCTGATATCTTTGAAAAGATCAAAGCTGAAGTGATGAAACAATTTGATGCAGGGTTCCTAGCTGTGACATCTTATCCTCAATGGGTTGCCAATGTGGTGACAGTGCCAAAGAAAGACGGGAAAGTTCGCATGTGCGTAGACTATAGGGATCTGAATAGGGCAAGCCCCAAAGATGATTTCCCTCTACCACACATTAACGTCTTAGTTGATATTACTGCTCAGCATAAATTCTTCTCTTTCATGGATGGCTTCTCAGGCTCTAATCAAATAAGGATGGCTCCCGAAGACATGGAGAAGACTACGTTCATTACACAATGGGGCACCTTCTGCTACAAGGTCATGCCGTTCAGACTAAAGAATGCAGGGGCAACATATCAAAGGGCTATGGTAGCTTTATTTCATGACATGATTCATCATGAGATAGAGGTATATGTGGATGATATGATTTCTAGATCACAAACCGAAGAAGAATATCTCGATCACTTACACAAATTATTCGAGAGGCTGAAGAAGTACAAGCTGAGGTTAAACCCTAACAAGTGCACGTTTGGAGTACGCTCTGGAAAGCTTCTAGGTTTTGTTGTCAGCAATAAAGGCATTAAAGTTGATCCTGCCAAGATAAAGGCCATCCAAGAAATGCCAGTCCCTCATTCTGAAAAAGAAGTCAGAGGATTCTTGGGTCGTCTCAATTACATTTCATGTTTCATATCCCACTTAACTGCTACTTGTGAACCACTCTTCAAACTCTTGAAGAAAGATCAGGTAGTCAGATGGAACGATGAATGCCAGATTGCTTTCGACAAAATCAAAGAATACCTATAAGAACCTCCTATTCTCATGCCTCCATTTGAAGGAAGACCCTTGATCATGTACTTGATTGTACTAGAGAACTCTATGGGGTGTGTATTGGGCCAACATGACGAGTCTGGCCGAAAAGAGCATGCTATTTATTACCTGAGCAAAAAGTTTATCGACTGTGAAACCAGATATTCACTACTCGAGAAAACTTATTGCGCTCTGGCATGGGCTGCTCGCCGGCTAAGACAATATATGTTGACTCATACCACTCTGTTGATTTCTAAAATGGACCCAATCAAGTACATCTTCGAGAAACCTGCCCTTTCCGGACGGATAGCCAGATGGAAAATGATCTTGACTGAGTACGGCATTCAATACACAACTCAAAAATCCATCAGAGGAAGTGTACTAGCAGATCATTGGGCCCATCATGCCATGGTTGATTATCAGTCAATGAACTTCGACTTCCCTGATGAGGACATCATGCTGGTAACCGACTGTGCAAAACCTGGACCGTATAACGGACCTGAACAAGGATCCCGATGGACTATGGTATTCGATGGGGCTTCCAACGCCTTAGGTAACAGAATTGGTGTTGTGATCATCTCTCCTGAAGGTTTCCATACTCCTTTCACTGCCAGACTATGCTTCGATTGCACAAACAATATGGCTGAGTATGAAGCATGCATCTTAGGTCTGAAAGCTGCCATTAACTTAAGGATCAAGCATTTGGATGTGTTTGGAGATTCCTCCTTGGTGATCAGCCAAGTAAAAGGAGATTGGGACACTAAACACCCTAATATTATCCCTTACAAGGAACTTGTGCTATCCCTAATTACTTACTTCAAAGAGATCACGTTCGAGCACTTCCCTAAGGAAGAAAACCAGTTGGCTGACGCTTTGGCAACCATGTCTTCAATGTTCAAAGTCAGATGGCACAACGAATCCCCTATGATAACAATTGAAAGATTCGATGAACTTGCACATTTCTATGAGCTTGACACCGATGTGGAAAATCCATGGTACCATGAGGTGATGTGATACCTTGAAACACAAGAGTATCCAGAGGGGGCATCTATCAATGACAGAAATTTCTTGCGAAGATTTGCAGCCAAATTCTTCCTAAGTAACGGGATATTGTACAAACGCAACCATGATTCGACTCTACTCTTATGTGTGGACAAGAAGGAGGCATAGGAAATTATGGAAGACATGCACAATGGTCTCTTCAGTACTCACTCAAGTGGGCATACGATGGATAAGAAAATCTTAAGAGGAGGTTACTATTGGTCAGTGATGGATACGGATTGCCATCAACATTCAAGGACCTGTCACAAATTCCAAATCTACGCTGACAAGGTCCATGTGCCTCCTATCCCTCTGAATGTCATGACCGCTCCGTGGCCATTTGCAATGTGGGGCATTGACATGATTGGAGAGATCAAGCCCACAACTTCCAATGGATATCGCTTCATTCTTATTGCTATCGATTATTTCACCAAATGGGTCGAAGCCGCCTCATTTTCCTCAGTCACCAAGAATGTGGTAGCTAGATTCATCAGACACAACCTCATCTGCCGTTATGGTATCCCCGAAAGGATCATCACTAATAATGGGACTAACCTCAATAATGCTATGATTACTGATCTTTGCACTCAATTTAAGATCAAGCATCACAATTCTTCTCCATATAGACCAAAAATGAATGGCGCAGTCGAAGCAACCAACAAAAATATCAAGAAGATTGTGCAAAATATGGTAGTAACCTATAAGGATTGGCATGAGATGTTATCGTTTACTCTACATGGTTAGCGTACTTCAGCTAGAACCTCAACTGGGGCAACTCCCTTTTCCTTAGTTTATGGCATGGAAGCTGTTATACCAGTGGAAGTTCAGATTCCCTCGCTGAGGATTATGATTGAGGCAGGCTTAGGCGAAAACGAGTAGATTCAAACGAGATTAGATCAGCTGAACTTGATTGACGAAAAATGGTTAGCTGTTGATTGCCATGGTCAGACGTACCAAAACAGATGATCAAGGCTTTCAACAAAAAGATCAAGCCTCGAGTATATCAAGCTGGTGACTTGGTGATAAAACGCATCATTCTACCACAAGGCGACCCCAGAGGCAAATGGACTCCCACCTATGAAGGGCCATTTGTTTCCAAGAGAGTTTTCTATGGCGGTGCCATGATGCTGACTACCATAGATGGCAAGGACTTCCCACATCCCATAAACACGGACATAGTTAAAAAATACTACGCATAAGAGACCCGTTAGGTTGACACACCTAAGCAAAATAAGGGCATCCCGGCAAACCAAAAGGTTTGGGCAAAAATTAGGGATATGTGCAAAAGATTGTACACCCGGAAAGTTAAAAACCCGAAAGGGCGACTTGGGAAAAAAGGGGTATCCTGGTGGGCTGAAAACCCGAAAGGGCGGTCCCAGAAAAAGTTAAGGATTAAAAGCGTATGACTATGTCCCGTGGAATCAATACAGTTAATTTTATCATCAAGGTCCATGTTCAAACGGTCCAAGATCAATCCAATCAACTTCTATCAACGGCAAGAGACATTCAAAGACATTTGGGCAATAGTAGAGTTGGAAGGCAATAAGATCATTTCACATGGCTATTTTGTTTTCATTCTCAATGTTTGTTTTCCTTTCGACGATTCCTCTTACTAGGATCTCCGTCTCTCTGTACAAAAACGCATATTCATGGGAAAAATATTAATACAAATACACTTTGAAGTGCAAAATTTATGTCTTTGTTTTGAATGCAAATTTGTCCAATGACTAAAATTGAATGAACATATGCATATTGTTGTACCCAAAAATTTGCCCTCTCATTTATCAAGATTTTCTCATGAGACTTCTTAGACTCAAGACAGGATTAGGGTTTGGTTAGCTCAAGACATATCATCTTGCACTGATTACCCAAAATTAGGGTTTGAGTTTGCACAAGACTCTTTGGACTCCAGACAGGATCAGGGTTTGCTCTTCTTAAGACATCTCCTTACATTGTTGACCTGAAATTAGGGTTTGAGTTTGCACAGGGATTTTTGGACTTCCAATGCCTAATGTGACTTTCTTAATTCATGTTGGACTTATAAGATTTCCCATACCAAGTTTCAAGCCTTGAATCAAATTTTTGCCCAGTCAATTGCACAGTTGACCTAGAAATCAGCTGTATTGGGGAAAAAGTCAACTGTGGCCAATTTACAGTCAAACCTCATAATTTTTGATCCAAATCAACATTATAAAATCATATGAACCATTTGATCAAGTTTGGACCACAACTCCTCAAGAAATTTGATCAGATCATCAAAAGGGCAAAATGGTCATTTTTAGGGTTTTAACTGCAGAAGGGCAATTTCTGATTTTTCACCTAGCCAATGGCAAATTGGGTTCAAGAATGGATTCAAGGACTCAATGGAATCATCTTGACCTAATCACAAGGTTCAAAAGATCTCAAATGCATTGGATTGACAGATGAATTTTTTAGGTCAACTGACCAAAATCAACTGTACACTGAAAAGTCAAACTTTGACTTTTTTTGTCAAAATCAAATGCCAAGGGTCATTTTTCATCAAGATGTGTCAAAATATGAAAATTGTTCACCAAGAAACCTAATTTTGGAAATTAGGGTTTAAAATGGAAAATTTTCATAACTTAGAAATTTTCTAAGTTATGAAAATTTCTTATTTTCCCCCAACTTTCCCCAACTTTTTCACCATGATGCAATTGGATTCAAACAAAACTTCCAACATGAGAGTTGTAGTCCTCCACAAAATATACAACTTTTATTCACAAAGTTTTCCCAAAAGATGCTGGGATCTCAAGTTATGATTTTATGAACAAGGGTCCATGGAAGTTTTAACTTAGTGAAATTTTGCCCTTGTTTAGGTAGGATTTTGACCTATCTTCATGGCAATTTTTCATATAGTTCCAAGTGGAATCTCAAAATTCATTTCAAAGATGTATTGGAAATCATGTTACAAGCTTTCCAAAATATCCAATAACTCTCCAAAATCATTTATAGTTAGGGAGAATCGTAGAAAAGAAAATGGCCATTTCTCACTTTTGTCCATGGCATTTTTCATGTTGATACAAGTTGCAAATTCTGTCCAACCATGCTTGTACTTGGTTTACAGGTACTTAAACCCTTCCAAACTCAAAAATTGAATGCAAACACAATGGATTAAGGCTTTGTTCTGAGCTTTAGAAGATTACACATTGAATTAATCCATTTTTGGCAAAAAGATGACAATGCCATTTTGATAAAGGTTGCTTTATGAAATTTTGTTTCTCTTGAGTTGTGAACCCAATCTTTTGCAGAAAACAAACTCCACAAACTTAGGAAAAGGTACACCAACTATCAGCATGCTTGGAGCTAGCCTGTACAGGCCATAGCATTGTAAAAATCACTTTTTACTTCAAAACTAGGCAATTGTGCAAAAGGTCAACAACTTTGTAATCTGATATAACCAAGCTTTGTAAACATTCCAAACAAGTTTCTCACATTATACTAAGCCAGAAACACGAGCTAGCAACCTCTCAAACACCCTTGTACACCAAAACACAAGTTCTTGCCAAAACAGGGCAAGTTCTGCAGTTTCACTTCCATCTTCATATTGCCTCGTGCGTTTTGCTTGCAATCAGTTCCAACACACTCCATACAACATGCCTAAGCTATCCCAACCATTCCCAAGTCAATGTAACTCCATTTACACACTTCACCATTTTCAAATTCTGACTTTGCAGGTTGAGTTCTACAAGCATATTCAAGCTATTTCAAAGCAGGCTAAGCATTGGGAAAGCTCAAAGGAACTTCAAGCAAGCTCACAAGTATCTCAGGCCTCACTCACAACCCCTACATTGCCATACTCGAGTTTGACTGAAACAGGTAAATTTCAAACTTCTATCTCTCTATTTAAGAATTATTAGGCTTAGGTTTGTGAATAAAAAATGTAGTCCTCATTGCCCTTGAGCTGTACATATGCATAGAATTCATTTAAGTTAATTGAGCTGGGAGAATTTGAATGATGAACTTTTTGAAAAAACCAGGTTAGAAATTAGGGCCAGAGAAATTCTCTCTGGTCTTTGAGAGTTAGATTAAGTTTTTTACATGGTTAGAATCGTGTGATCATGCTCTATAACTTTCATATTGCAAGTTTTTGTTTTTGAGCACGTATGCAGGATTTCCAGGTTTGAACAGGGAGCGCGTTTTTGTTTGATCAGAGGTTAGAGATGAAGTGGAAATGGGTTGGGCCTGACTTGGCTTTGTTTTTGACACCCCCATCCTACTTTCTGCACCCCTTGGCCCATTTGATTATTTTTTGCATATTTTTCTATTTTCTTTTACATTTCTGATTTTTATTATTTTTTCTAAATATAAAAAATCACTAAAAACATTTTCTTAATTTTTACATTTTTATTTTATTATTTTTATTATTTTTTTGGACATAGAAATAGCTATTAAATAATATATACTTTTATTTTCTTAAAATAAATTCATAAATAATACAAAAAATATTATATATTTTTATTATTATTATTTATATACTTAAATAATATTTTTCTCACACATTTAATTTTTTAACACTCTTGTATATATTTTTATTTTATATTCTTGTACATAAATAAATATTATAATATATATATTTTCTTAAAACAAATTAGGGTTTTTACCCTTTTCAAAAATAATCTTTTTATTTTCTTATTTTTTAAGACATTAAATAATTAATTTTTACATACATAAAAATAAATACAAAAACATTTTTTGCATACTTATATTTAATTGTTCATTTAAATATTTGTCAATTTATTTATTTGTACAAAGAATTCAATATGGTTGTAATAATTTTAGGGCTTTTATTTCTTGCAAATACCCCCTATTCAAACTTGTATCCCCCTCCCCATATCATGTTGCAATAGTTGTAGATTTATTTTTACGCACTTTATTGCTTTCAAATATGCATGATAGAAAGATTAGGGTTTGTATGCAAATATCCAAAATCAAACAAACAGCTTGACTAATACAAGACAAAAATGCATAAAAATGACAACACAATGCACACAAGCACCCCTAGGGTTTCATCCACTTGTTGCCTTAAAAATGGCCATGGTATGCATGCTAGGTGTCTTGGCAAAACAAAACAAAAACAAAAAGATCATAGTCCCTCGATGACGTTATCTTGGTTGCCTATACAAAAATGATCTAGTCCCTCAAAAATTTGCTAAAGATACTTACCACAATTGCTATCATGGTCATACATTGACCCGCGCCTGTCCCGTTTAACATCCAAACATAAGGTTGTTTACCAAATACAATGGTAAAACAACAATGTCAAAGGGTTAAAAATGTGTAGGAAAGATCTTTGAGTAGGTAGGTAAATGCTCCTAGTTACTTGATCAAATTTCCAAACATCCTTGCTATTTTCAAAAACACATCACCACACAATTTCAAAACATTTTCCCAAAACAAACTTTAAAACATTGAAACATTTTTCAAAAGACAATACACCTTTGTATACATTCAAACAAGAATCATTACAAAGGTTTCCACAACGATGGCCTCTTTTCAAAATACTTTCAAAACCACACACAAAAGCACCATTTCAAACAATTGAAAAGCAAAAGCAAGTGATCTAAAACAAGTAACTAAGAGCCCATGGAAAACCATGGATGAAAAGGGTGCTAGCACCTTCCCTTTTCATAATCTACCCCCCGAACCAAAGAAAACATATCAAAGGTCTTTCCTGTGCTTTTTGACCTTTCCTTTGGATAAATAAAAAGTCGGTGGTGACTCTTGCTAAACCGAAACATTTACGAACACAAACGCAAAACTTCAAGTCAGTTCTCCCACCGCATCACACATATGAACATAATTAAAAACTATTTGGCACATGTGTCCTGCTAAGCAGCAGTAAGCATCTCTTTAATGTGTAGGAAATATCCCCACAGAGTTATCTCATTATCATTATCCCCATGAGGACGGCTCCAATAAACCTTTCCCCAACAGGTTTTTATTTCCCTAACAATCATCGAGGAACCACATAACTCCCCAACCGAGTTCAAATTTCCCCAACATACAACAATAAAGACGCCACAAAATTCCCCAGCTGAGCATATCTTCCCTGGCCAAGGCTATTATCCCCAAGCGGAGTTTATCCTCCCCAAGTTGAGTCTGTCCTACTCGACTGAGTCTACACTCTCCAGTTTGAATTTTCTTTCAGATAGTTGCAAATCATAGGGCCATAACCCCTGATCCCAAGTAAAGCCGTCAGCAAAGCCTTTACTATTTCAAAAAAAAAGGTACTACAAAGCCTGGATCCGACTAGGTATTAGCACAATTTTCAAGCTATTAGTGGAGCCTGGACCCGACCAGATAATAGTTTGACTTCTTCAAGTTGCTGAAACCTGGACTCGACCAGATAACAGTTTGAGTATCTGAAACCTTGACCCGACCAGATAACAGTTGATCTCAATTTCAAGATGCTATGAAACCTGGACCCGACCAGATAATAGTCTAACTCTTCAAAGATATAGAAGAACTTGGACTCAATCTGACCAAGGTTTAATTTCTTTTCCCAAGTAGAGTTTGCCTCTACCCCAACAAGTTGTTGTGAAGCCTGGATCCGACCAGATAGCGATTACCCTCGGATATTCGTTGTGAAACCTGGAAACTGTCAAGATAACAACTAAATCCCCAAACTGTTTATTGTGAAACCTGGACCCGACCAGATAGCAATTGACCTCATCAACCTCATAAATCTGTAGAGCCTGGACCCGACTAGATGACAGTTTTTCAAACAGTTTATTGTGAAACCTGGACCCGACCAGATAACAATTGACCTTATCAACCTCAGAAATCTGCAAAGCCTGGACCCGACCAAATGACAGTTTTTTTAAACAGTCTATTGTGACACCTGGAGCCCGACCAGTTAACAATTAACTATGATCCCCAGAGAGACACTATGAAGCCTGGACTCGACCAGATAATAGTACAACTTTCCAAAAACCATGAAACCTGGATCCGACCAGATAGTAGTTGCCCTTTCAAGTTACTGTGAAGCCTGGATCTGACCAGATAACAGTTAACTTCCGTATCCCCGACAAGTTATTGTGAAGCCTGGAATCCAACCAGATAACAGTTAATTCATCTCTTCCCCCAGTAAGTTACCGTGAATCTTGGATCTGACCAGATAGCAGTTGACTACGTCATCCTCAGCAAATTGTGAAGCCTGGATCAGACCAGATAACAGCTGATATTCAAGATATATTCCCCAACGAAAGCATCCTTTCAACAAATTTTGAAGATATGCATATTCTTCATCCCCAACGGCAATCAGGGATTCAACCCCCCAGAATTTCCTCAGCAACAATCAGGGATTTATTTTCCCAGACAGAAACATACATCTTACGATCATACATCATATCATGTACATACCCTATGCATTTAGCATAATACCACATCTGGTGAACATCATGCATGCATCTGCATTTTACTAACTCCTTTTCTCAAGTAAAACATCAAGTTTTAGTATAAATCAACAAGAGATTTATGCTGACATTTCTTGTAAAGTTTATCAACTTTCCTCCAAATGGAATCTATAAGCCCATTCACCATCCATCTTCGAGTACAAATTTCTGGGCACTCTAGTGTTTAATCATCTTTCACCTTCAAGTCATGAATGGCAGACTCACCAATCTAACTCTTCAGGTTTAAGAATATTTAACAGGGGCAGCTGTTGTACCCTAAAATTTGCCCTCTCATTTCTCAAGGATTCTCTCACAAGATCTTCTATGACGTCAAGTTTGCAGCACTCATACATCAATTTAGGCTTGGAATTGGCACAAGAGCAAAATGGTCAATTGGATATTAGAAAGTCAAACTTTGACTTTTTGGTCAACATTACATTCCAAAGATCAAATTTCATCAAGACATTCAAGAATATCAAGCTTGATCATCAAGAAGTCAAGAAATTCAAAAGTCAACTTGAAAAGTCAAGATTTTCAAGACTTAGAAATTTTCTAAGTGTTTTATACATGATAATTTCATCACTTCATGCCATTCTTTCATCAAGATGCAAGACGGTTCAAGGGAAAATTTCAACATGAAAGTTGTAGAAATCCATGATATATACAACATTGATTTAAACAACTTCTCCTAGAAGTGCTTGGATTTTGAGTTATAAATTCATGAAGTCATGACATTTTCATTTAACACTTAGAGAAATTTCCAACAAATTTTGTTCAGGATTTTATCCCAACTTCTTGGCATTTTTTCACATAGTTCCAAGATGATTTTGTCAAAATGGCCAACATGAAAGTTATAGAGGATGTTTCAAGCTTTCCAAAACATCCAAGAGCATAAATTTATCATACTTGAGCTACGAGATTCAAGGGCTTGAAGTTGGCCATCCATCTTTGAATTGCAAGTCATTCTATGGAAGAACACATAACAAAACCCTTATGCTATGCTGCATAATCTTATGTTACACACCTTCTTGCTTGCAAATCTCTACATAATTTAATGTTTACACAAGAGCTTGAGCTATTACCCAAGTGTTTGAGACATTGTCCAAAAGATCTTTCCATTTATGGCATAAAGGCACCATTGCTATTCTTGAAAAGCAAGCCTTTTGTACAAAGTTTATCTTGAGCCCATACCTTGCTTGTTTCTAATTATACTCCACCATAAATCATGGGAAGTAGCTCCTCTATACCAGCAACTTTGGTACTTCACCTTGGGACTATGGAGTACTTGACATAGTTTGATTTTTGTAATCCAACCAAACCATAACATGCTGTCTTGCAAACTTAGTCAACTCATATGCACAAACCTCTTTCCTATAAATAGAAGAAGCATTTGCAAGACAAAGAGGTTGGAAAGAGAGAGAGAGAGGTTAGAAAAAATAGAAAGAAAACCAGAAGTTTTATTGACAAACTCTCAAAAAATCTCATAACTGAAAAAGGTCATAACAATCCACAAGGTAGCACCTCAAGTTAAAAACATAAATTCTAGATTCAAGGTAAGTCTCCTTAACTTTAAACTCTTCATTTCAATCATCATCATCTGGTTCATTTTTTAGGCTAAAATGCAGTGACCTTTGAAGAAAAGGTTTGTAAAAAATCATGAACAATTGCCAAGATTGAGTAAAAAGTTTTCCATGAAATAGCATCATGAACAAACAGGTGTAAGGTTGTTGTTTTTCAAAACCATACAGCAGACAATCGATTGCACCCTTCATGCAAATTGATTGCACGGGGTTCCAGTAGTCAGATTTCCAAATATTTCGAGTGTGCAATGAATTGCACAACCATGCAAATCGATTGCACGGGGTTCCAGTAGCTAGATTTCCAAATATTTTGAGTGTGCAATCGATTGCACAACCATGAAAATCGATTGCACGGGGTTCTAGTAGCCAGATTTCCAAATATTTTGAGCATGCAAATCGATTGCACTGGAAGTCAATAGCTATGTTTTGAAAAACTGAAGCATGTAATCGATTGCACTAACATGCAAATCGATTGCACTCAAATGAAAATTGAGTTTTTGCTTTGAAAAGACTTAAACGAAGAGTTGGACAATATAAAATGTTTCTTTTTGACCATTGAGCATTATACCTTGAAATTTGCTAAGGGCTTGAACCAAAGACTTCATCCAAAGAGGCTTTTAGCTTTATCAATAATTTTTGCCTTCTTTACCAGTCATGATTTGTCTTCATCAAAGCAAAAGTGCATTCGAGAAGCTTGATTTTACATCATGTGTCGACACATAATGATCAAAAATGTTTTCTTTTCCTTTCATTTTTTCGTTATTTTTACATGCTTCATATATTTTCTTCATGGCTATTCAATATGGTTGTAATAGATAATTAGGACTATAATTTCTTGCAATCCCCATTTGCAAATTTGTACACCCCATCCCCAAATGATTGTAATAGCGTAGGATATTTACTTTCCGCAATTTATCACTTTATATATAACATGTTAATAATTAGGGTTTGTATGGCAAGATAAAATCAACCAAATAGAAAACCCTAATCCAAGACAAAATCAAGCATGAAAATGATACACTTGCACACAAACACCCCTAGGGTTACTCCACTTGGTTGCCTTGAACAAAATGACCATATTACGCGTGTAAGGTATCTTAGCAAAACAAACAAAAAAACAAGATTATATTCCCTCGATGACGCTATTCAAAGTTGCCTTACAAAAATGATCTTAGTCCCTCAAAATGCTAAGATACTTTGCAACATTGCTAATCATGGTCATACGATGACCCACGCCCATCCCGTTTACATCCAAAGATAGGGTTTCTTACCAAATCAATGGTAAGACAACAATATCAAAGGAAAAGAAAACGAACAAGAAAGACATTTGAGTAGGTAGATTACTTTTAGTTATTTGCTCCATTTTAAACAAATATCCTTGCTATTTTCAAAACAAACACACACATTTCAAAACATCTTACAAACATTGAAAACATTTTCAAAAAGACAAACATCTTTGTATACATTCTTACGAACGAGAATCATTACAAAGATTGCCTAAACAATGGTCTCTTTTACAAAATACCTTCAAAACCACACAAAGCACAATTTCAAACAAAAGCAAGTGATCTAGCAAGTAATTAAGATCCCATGAAAAACCATGGATAAAAAGGGTGCTAATACCTTCCCTTTTTATAATCTACCCCCCGAACTCAAGAAACAATCTCAAAGGTCTTTCTTGTGCTTTTTCACCTTTCCTTTTGGATAAAAGAAAAGTCGGTGGCGACTCTTGCTAACCGTAACATTTGCAATCAAACGCAAAACCTTCAAGTCAGTTCTCTCATTGTATCACAACTATCTTTTTGACTAACAACTTTGCAGAACTCTTAATTGAAGATAATATCATAACCATTGTCACTTAATTAACTTATGGACAAAAGGTTATGCATTAATCATTCAACTAGTAAAACATTGGAGGTAGAGGGTAGAGAATCATTACGAATAGTTCCTAAGCCAATAATTTTTCATTTTTGATCTCCTCTAAAACCAACAGAGCCGTCGAGCTTAAGTTCCAAGTCTTGGAACATATGTCTTCTTCCCGTCATGTGTCGTGAGCATATAGAGTATAGGTATGATGAATGTTGTTTTAACTTGGCTGCTAAGGATATCTGCAACAAATACTATTTTATCTTTAGGTACCCATATCTTTTTGGATGGTTAGTTTTCCTAAATTTTTTGTTAACTCACAGTCTTTGTGCATAATCAGTATCATATGTGTGACCATAGATGAAGTGAGAGTATAAAGGTGTTGGTTTAATCACCATATTATATATTGGTTTAGAGTCAAACATTTCACCTCTTGATTTAATGTAACCCATGTCTTTTCCCCCATTACCACTCATTCCATAGGTCATGAAAGCCATCTTGCTTATATCCACGTGTTTGGATATAAATTTTTGAAAAGAAATTTCATACTTCTTTGAAGCACATTCAGAATTTATAGGAGCATTGATGAGAATTTCTTTTTCTAAAAGACCGCTCTTGCTTTTGAGAGCAGAGTTTTCATTTTCAAAGAAATTAGTTTTTTATTTTAAAATGATGTTTTCTTTCATCAGCTCACTATATGCTTCAAAATAAGTTACAAGAATCTTTTTCAAAGTCTTGTATCTTCTCTTGAGATTTTGATTCTTTCACGAATCTCAACTAAATAAGTTTCAAGTTCTGAATGAGATAAATGATAAAAAACCTCTTTAGTGTTTGATTCTAGTTCTAACTCAGAGTTACTTACTTCTTCATTCGCCATTAGCTTCATGTTTACTTGCTCTTCTTCAGAGTTATCATCAGAAGAATTAGAGTCGTCCCATGTAGCCATCAGACCCTTCTTTTTTATCTTTGAGTAACTTCTTCTTTGGTCTTTCTTTGTTGAGTCTGGGACACTCGTTTTTGAAATGATTAGGCTCTTTGCATTTGTAGAAGATAACCTCTTTTCCAACTTCATACTTCTTCTGCTCAGATGATAACCCAAAACTCCCATCTCATCTTTTGTAGCCTCTTGAATTCTTCTGTTTTTGCTTCAGGGGTTGGTTAATTATTTTGGACAGCAGAGATACTTCTTATTTATCATCATAATCTTCTTCAAGTTCTTCTTCTTCAGCTTGTAAAGCTCTAGTTTTTTTCAGACTTGCTTTTAGATTTCAAAGCAATATACTTTCCTCTCTTCAGAGGCTCATCCTCCCTAAGCTCTATTTCATGACTTCTTAAAGAACTTATAAGTTCTTCCAGAGTTGTGTTGTGTAGATTATTTGACACATTTAGTGCGGTCATCATAGGCCCCATTTCTTTGGAAGACTTCTGATGATATTTTTCACATGGTCTGCAATAGTGTAGACTTTGTATATAACTTTCATACCTGCTACAAGAGTCTGAAACCTTGAGAACATACTCTCAATAGTTTCATCATCTTCCATCTTGAAGGACTCATATTTTGAATAAAGGACAGGAACATGGTTTCTTTAACTTACTTTTTTCCTTCATGAATCATTCTAATCGAATCAAATATACACTTTGCAGAGTCGTTATTTGTTATCTTTTCATACTCAGTGTATGAAATAGTGTTCAACAAAATAGTTCACCTTTAACTAGGCTACCTCGAGTCCACCCACCAAGGTGATTTCGCCTTATCAACAAGGACTTAATCTACTAATCAACAACTTTGATTACAACTTCAATGACACACTAGTCAAAGAATTCTCGAGGATTCTAACTAAGCCCTAGTCCCTCAAGGAAATTAACCAACTGGTTAAGATTACAAGGCTCTATATTTATAAAGTGCTTCTTAGAAAGCTGATAAACTGTTTCAACACAACAAGATTTACAAAGAAGGAAAGTTATAAAGCTTTCAAGATAACAATGACTTTCTTCTTTGTGTAGTTTCTCAACTTTGTTTAGTGTCTCTCTCTTGTTTCTATTCACAATGTTATATTTACATTGCTTCAAACACTCCTTTATATAGATGAATAAAATATTTGTTGGAGGGTGAAGTTAGAATTTCATAATCCACAACTTGGTTAAAGACGTTGAGTAGTACAATAGTAGAGTGGCGCTTGCAGCATAGTGGGGGGAAGGATGAGACGTGTTGAAAAAGTTGGTACTGACATATAGTGTTACACCCTCTAAACCCCCGCGGAATATTATGTCATAAATTAGAGTAAATATAACATGCATATTACTTAAGGGTGTCACACATACTCCATACATAACAAACTTTTGTCATGCTCAATAACACTAAATTAAATTCATGCTTTTCATATCAATTTCACATAAGCATGTAGCAGCGGACATGATTTATTCAAAACAAATACAATATTTAAGTCTCATAAAACTTCATTCATTACACCACTTAGACATAAAAGTCAATTCACCATATAATCCAAATAAGAATAACCAATTAAGTAAAGTATACAAAAGTATCTCTCAAAACATGAGTCTAAACATTTTTCCAGTGTTAGATGACCAGAGCATGACTCAATCCAAAAAAATATGAAAATGAAATAAAGATAGCTTCTTCAGTTTCACTCTTGCCAAAGCAACTCTAATCTTCAGTACCTGAGTGATGTCGTATAAAACATCGTTCCAACATAAGGGTGAGAATTCACATAATTATCGAAATCATATAATAATATATATGTGTAGCACACATGCATACAAATAATATTCTCACACTTCATATACTTTATATAAAAAACATCACCCAATTAATCATATTATTCTCAATTACACATCCATAATTTCTCAATTTCATCAATATATCAATTCCACATAATTCACACAATTTCATATTGTAAACATAGACACAATATGACTCAATACAACTCAAATGAAATACTCATGCATGCCGTACCAATCACTGTTATTTTTATTTGGTTTTTACTTTAAACCGAGTTTGTCCTCTAGATCAATAACACATAAAAAGTATGTCCTCTAAGATTTCAAACCCCTCACTAGCTCCCTAGGAACTAACAAGCATGCCTCTTGACAACAAATGATGCATGTGCAATTACAACAACCATATGCAATTAAGACCATTCTCTAATCTTAACATCCATGCATATCTTCAATAATTCATCATACTTGAATTACCACACATTTGCACATACATACACATCCTCACGAGTCATTCACATATAATTCATATTCATAGTATCACCATACTAAACCATCATAATAACACATAACAAACAATGTACAAGGTATCATTACGTTCCAACATCAACCACAATCACACAACACCCAAATACAAGTCATTTTACACAACCACACAATAATTAAATCACCTACTTCTAACAAGACCATTTTTATTGAATAGAATATTGGGCTAGCTTTCTAACGCTTCTAACAGGGACTCAAATGGAGTTACGATTCAAAAGTTGTGAATTTTTGAAGTTTTGAGAAAAAGTCTCTCAGCTTTAGGAAATCGGTTTCTCGAATACTGGAAACCAGTTTCCACATTGTGATAATGAAAATTCTGTTGTTTTAAGTATGGGAATCAGAATTTTCAACCCAAAAACACAACATTTGAAATCAACACCATATCCTTCAATTCCATAACTCATACAAATGTATTACACAATATTTTTATTCATTCTATAACACCAATTTCACCCGTTTAAGTGCATACATACCAACAATTTCTCATTCAAATCTAACAATTCCCAAACCCAACAAATTTGGTGTTTTCATCCTAAGCTTACAACTACCCATTACATATCATTATAAAATTCTCAGAACTATGTAAAAACAAACCCTTACCTTGATTTTTGATAAACTTTTGAATCTTCTCCTTAGTGTTCTTTTCTCTTCTTTCTCCTTTTCTCTTTTCTCTAGGTTTTGCCTCTTTTCCTCTATTTCTATTACTAACTCTCTTTTCTTTTCTTCACATTCATACACTAGGCCTAATTACCAATATTCTATTTTCCAGTAACTAAATATTCCTTCATTAACCGATATTATTTCATAATGCTAACCCAGCGGTTCGATGATCTCAACCTAACTAATGCATCACATACAACATGCATCAAATAATCATTTAGTCATAATGTCAAACATATTACTAATTAATATAATATATAACTGATATATATATATATATATATATATATATATATATATATATATATATATATATATATATATATATATATATATATATATATATATATATATATATATATATATATATATATATATATATATATATATATAATAAAATTGGGTGTTACATATAGCTCTTTATCCTATTTTACAGGATAGTGGAAAGGACGTTTAATTTTGTACTATTATATTGTTTTCACACTATCTTCCTGTGCAGATAACTTCTTGAGTCAGAGGCTTCTGTAAAATTAGATTAAGCTTGATTAGAGGTTAGAGTCACTATGTTTCTTCATAGCTAATTTCTTCAGTCAGAGGCTTCTGATAAAATTCGATGAAGCTTGATCAGAGTTCAGAGTATGTCTTTAAAGCTTTGAGAATGTTGAAAATTCAGAGTATTGACATATCATAGTCATTATGGATAATATTCTTTCAAAAGTTGACTAGATGCTTTCGGATGCGGATTTTCCATTGTAAACACATCTTTATGTTCTCCACGGGTTCAGAGTGTGTGTTTTTCCAGAGTTCATAGTTGCTTGTTAAGAGTCCAGAGCTTCACTAGTCCAGAGTTTGCAACTTGCTAGCTAAGAGTGTATAGTCTAAATAATCTGCACAATTAATAAACTATTAGAGTATAAAATTATTCTCCATATATTGTATACTTTGTTATTATCAAACATTAAGGATTAGCTGCAGAACCAAACTTGTTCCTGAAATTCTGGCACACACAATATATCAGAGTTTAAGATAGATGTCTCAATAACACACAATGTCACAACAGATGTTATGACATCTGCTGACAGAATAGTGACAAGATGACAACAATGCAGACTTATAACTTGCAGAAGATAAAAGAACACACAGAATTATTAACCCAGTTCAGAGCAACTCACCTACTCTGGGGACTACCAAGCCATGAAGGAAATCAACTATTACTAGTATCATTTTAGAGCTAAACAATCCCAGTTTACACCTTTCACTTAATCCCTACCCAGTGCAACTTATACCTAGGTACCTCCTAGATATGAGAACTCCTCTCACTTCTAATCACCACAATGATATCAAACAATCCCAGTCTCAGGGAATGTCTCAAGAAACCAAAAAGGAATAACACATTTCCCAACTAAAAATACTTAGATTTCTTAAAAACTTTACTAAGAACAATACCCAACTCTTGCTTAAAATCTTCGAGGAGAAGAATAACTTGATAAAAAAAAGTAACAATCAGTCAATTCAAATGCATCAAAAGGTACACGAAGACGTATAAAAACACATTGAGAACCTAAGGAACTATCAAACCCTAAACCCTTATTTTTCACAAGGTTTTACAATAAACATTATGCTTAAAAAACTAGGTCTTGGATGACTCCTTATACAGACTTCTGCAGTTGGACTTCAATCAAATATAATCTTCAACTCTAATGTCATGCGGAATCTTCTCCACAAAAATAGAAACAAAAAAAAATCTTTCAAATATTTCTTAAAAAGTCTTAAACATCCTTTTTATGAAATAAATCAAATATGCAATTATTCTAACAATCCTTGATTGGTTGCGCCTGTTATAAGTATTAGGAACCTCCAGAATCTCATATTTTTCAATCAAATCTTCAAGGATAAATATCCAACTATACTGATATGATAATCTGTTGCAACATGTTACAACATCTGATAAACCATCTATCAATAAGTATCAACAAACCCTATTGTACCAACTGGTCAAGATGTTACAACATATTGTTCAACATTAGATTGCAATACATGTTTCTCCTAATGATACATGTTTTTGAAAAAATTGTTGTTAACTACTTATTTTACTAAAAAGGTTCTCAACCATGAAATCACTAACCTAACAATCTCCCACTTTGGAAAGTTTTGACTAAAACAACCAAAATCCAATTATCCTGGAGAGAGGATTAAAACCACAAATCAAGTTACATGAAACCATGTAAAATCTGTAAACGGAACACAATTCAGAAGCTTGTACAATAAGATAGGTCTAATAATCTCCCTATCATACACAATTAGTTCTCCCCCTCAGGTAAAAACCCACGTAATAGAGCACATGCAATGGAACATCATAAGCAGCAGCCACAGCTTCAACACAAGCAGCATAAGAAAGCATGAACAATCATGCTCCCCCTAAATAGTTGCATGATAAACCATAAACAACTACTCTTCCACAAGCTGTAGCATATAGTCCTATCATAATGCTAAATCAACATGTCAAGACATGTGACATAACATCAGGATATAACACTTTACACCCCTTTTTAGCCAAAATATTGACAAAAATTGGAGTAAATGTACACCATGGAAACACAGATCACATGAGAACATATTTCTCCTAGACAATAACACAAATAGAAACACAGAGAGCATTGGAGACCAACATATTGCATAAAAGAAATACCACAGATGGAAACACACATTAGAATAGCCAATCATGAGCACCAGATGGAAATAAACAGGTGGAAACACAACCTCTTGGCTAACTTCTGGTGATCTTCCACCTCTTTCCTCTATCAAAGAGCCTCCCGCCCCATTAAAGAGCCTCATGCATTCCTTGGTGATGCAGCCAGCCCCATTGTCTTGAAGAATAACTTCCTTCCATCCCTTCTCAGTAGCAATTTGTTCAGGCATGTCATGCCTCAGAGTATAGAAGAAAGATGAAGCATTTGTTGCATTCCTCCATTTTTGTAATTGCTATAACACCTTAATATTACAAGTTTCAATCTCACTATTTTTAGTAATAGTAAGTTGTTCCTCGTTGTCTATCTGCTCCAGAGTATCATCCTTCTTTTCAACAAGGTTCCTGATTAGTTGCTTACAACTACCAAGGTCCTTGTTCCAGTCATGTTAAATGAGATATCTAAAAGAATTTAGATCTTCAGTATGAAATTTCATGACATCTTTCTTGACATCATATCTCTTGAACAACAATTCAGAGAAACTTCCTCTTGTTTCCCTCAAGGAAACACATCCATCAGTATTTGATATGTTATGTTTAAATTAAATGATGTTACCTTTATCATGGTGACTTTCAGTTAGATCCCTGGATTTTTCTATTTGTCCCTCAGTAGACAGACCTTTGCTGGATTGAGAATCCACTGATTCAGTGTTTGTGAATTCACATATTTCCTCCCTTAGTGCTTCATTAGGTTTCACATAGGATGTTCCAACATTATTTCTGACATCCATCTTCTCTTCAATAACTGGATCATCAATTTTCACATTGATAGATTCCATTGTTGAAAGTATGGTACAAGCAACACATACAAACAAAATTGTCTTAACAACAGATGATGTCGAAACAAATGTTACAATATCTGGTAACAACCCAGATCAATCAAGTTGAATATGATATAGAAAATAAAATTACGGAATAATAAATAACACAATGAGTTATTAAACCAGTTAGGTGCAACATCAACTACTTTGGGGGCTACCAAGCCAGGAAGGAAGTTCACTGTCAGCAATATTAGTTAAAAGCTAAACTCCCTTGTTTGTAACTTCTCGCCTAATCCTTACCCAATCCATCTTCTACCTAGTTCCTCCTTAAATATGAGAAATATCCATCTCAAATCCTAAATCACCTCAGTGATATCTAACAGTCACAATCCTAGTAACTGAAAAAAAAAATCTAATTTAGAAGATCATACTTCCATTACAATAACTCAAACTATTTCTTAAATCTTCGAGTGAGAATAATAACTTGACAAACAGTCAAGTAACAATCTGTCTATCACATAGTATCATAAGATACATGGGTGACTTAAAATATTCATGAGAGACTCTCAACCCTAAGACTTATGCTTCCCTTAATTTTATAGTTTTTGAAAACTTAAAACGCATTAGGTTAGGATTACTCTATTTATACACCTCTGCGGTCCATGGTCTTTAAGATTCTGATCTATAAGTTTCTTTATCCATAAGTTGAGTGATGCACCAGTTGTGAAAACAATCTCCTCCAATCTTGGAACAAAGTGATATATAGTTTCCTAATTTGTCTCAAGACCCAAATCAGTATCTTCTGTACAACTAGAGATATAATCTTGTTCTAAAACAAATCTCTTGACATGCGAAAATATCTGATACATATCCAAAGGAAATATAACAGAAACAAATCAAATCTGTCAAGATTTAATAATACAATAGCGCCTTGACTAGTGTACACCAGAACACAATGTTATGACATCTTATTCGACATCTGGTAAGAACCATGTTTTAGGCAGGAGTTGTCAACCCCAAAACCATGGTACTAACAATCTCCCCCTTTGGCAAATTTTGGCTAAAACAACCAAAGACCAAATAGCATGGGAAGAGTAATAAAACCACAGAACTCCAACACAAGCTACATGTTTATCATGTAAACTTTTTACATGAGGAAGAAGATAAGTAATACTCTCCCTTAAACGCAGTCCCGATTTCCCATCCAAAACTCTCCATGTTAAATCCTACAGGAGTAGACTTCAATTCTGGATAACTCAGAACACAAGACACAACCATGCTCATAACTCAGAACACATGACACAACAGAAAGGAAACACACATATTGACACAGACACATGAAGAATATTAGAACATCATGTTAAACATCCTTGCCAAAAAACTACAAGAACAGACTCAAGACTCACATTATGGAGTGGCATGATCCCCATAAAGTGTTGCATACACAACAAGCAACAACACTGGACATAACCTAGACTCTATAACACTTTTCTCCCCCTTTTTGGCCAAAAATTGAGTGAAAATAAACTGACACAAAGAGAATTAAAATCGGTAAGAGTTGGTTCAAGATACAAAGGAAACTGACTCTATAAAATGATGCTTGAGATTTTGGTATTAAATCACAAAAGTCCTAAGAGATGTCGAGACACTGTCATCGGACTTCAACATAATGAACAGATAAACATAATTAACAAAGCAGTAAGTAAACGACACATAAAATTGCTAACCCATATCGGTGTACAACAACACCTACTCTGGAGGCAACCAAGCCAAGAATGAAATCCACTAAATACTATCAATTCAAAGCTAAATTCTCCCGTTTACAACTTCTCACTTAATCACTACTTGTGCTATATTTCTACCTAACACTCTTATAGGTATGAGACCCCTCTTACTTCCCCGACAGTCACAACCATAATTTAAATGAATTAGAAAACAAACTTCATAAACACACAATCACTTTATACCTAGAAGCTTAAGAGTGATTGACATTCAAGAAGTAGACACACTTCACAAAAAAGCATAATTCACTTATGCTTACCAGCTTATGAATGATTCATAATTACAACTCAACTAACAGTCCAACTCAAGTATTAAACAATACAAGAGTGGATCACAATTAACATGGTTTGACTCTATCTTAGAGTGGATCACAAAGAATAGACAAATCCCTAATAATTGACACTTTTACAGCGTTGGCTTGTACTTGATTTAGGTTAATAATCTTCTATTTGTAAACTTTTCAGGACTAGATTTGGGCTTCAAAAACTCAACAAATCAATTGCTAAAACTCTGCAGAAACTTCTTCATAAAAATATGTCTTCAATTATATCTTTCCTAAAATGTCTCCATAATTAGAAAGTAAGTATTCTTCTTGAATTCAACTTGAATGTTCCAAACCTTAAAATCAACATCACATAGGATAACATAATATTCTCAGAATATTTTGCATCTGTTAAAACTTAAGCCAGTCCAATTGTCCAGCCCAACACAGTCACGATGTCGAGTGACTCTGCATAGGACATCTTATCTGACATGTTGCTTTTGTGATGAAATATCTCAACTCAACATGTTTCTTCTCAGCAAGTTAGAACATCCTTTTTTAACATGTAGGACATCTTGTTCGATGTGTTTCTTCATTTGATGAAACATATCAACTTAACATGTTTCTTCTCAACAGGTTAGAACATCCTTTTTAACATGTTGCTGCCATATTTGATCTACCAAAATTAATGACAATCATAAAATCAGAGAACTAACAATCTCCCCCTTTGGATAATTTTGGCTAAAACAAATAACCAAATTACAACTTAGATTACAACAATAAAAAACAACAATCAAAGTTAGTCCTCAGTCTGATTGATGTCACGACATCATGTTTGACATCTTCTTCACAACAGATCCTTCAACACCACATAACACCAACATTGGGATCAAAGGAGTAGAAAGTCCTGAAGTAATGGTGTACATGAGGAAGAGGATATCTGAGACTTGAAGATATCTGACACACCCCCCTTTAACCCAGAAGGCTTTTCTTGTAACACCAATATAAATTTTCCTCTCAAAGGGCATAAGAAAACCTTTAAGAGGCAACCAAACACTGACTTAAACTGTCCAAATGATGACTCAGTGGTGCAGCCTGTAACTCCGGGTAACTCAAAACACGAGACACAATTGTGTTCATAACTCAGAAAACAAGACACAAAACAAAATATTAGAATCTAACATCGTGTTCGACAACTTTGTGAATGAGCTGTAGGAGCAGACCCGAACTTAAAAGAAGAACAAAAACAGAGATAGAACCTGAACCTTTATCCCCCTTTTTAGCCAAAAATGTACAAGAACATCCACTCCAAAACCATACCCAAACTGTACTCATCCAAACCAATACAAAAGCCATAAGAGTTATGTTATAAATAATCTCCTTAAATACTCGAGCAGTTCCTTAGGAATTAACAATCATCGACTGTTCCAATGGTCTTAGTCAAAGAGACCTTTATTTGAAGAAGATAGATGCACCAAAAATTAAGTGTGCATTGTCCAAGTCAATTTTGAGATCCTTTATTAAATCTGGACAGATTCACCCTTGAATTGATAGTTCCAATAAATGCACATGCACAGTCAGAAATGTGTTTCACAGTTCCACCAGACATGTATTTGATTACATCGTCTATAATACTCCCCTGTTGGACTTAGAATAAACAAGTCTTGAACAATATCCTGACATCTAGTCAGATATTGTCTAATTTTCTTGAAAAGATTCAAAACTTCTTCTGAAAATAGAAAATGTTGTTTCAAATAGTTATCCAGTAGTCAACAATAGACGCACATGTACTAATGCATAATCGCAATGCCTTCCATTGGACTCTAAACATAATTCTTCCTGTGGGACATTTCTCATTCATTAACTAACACATCCATTGAAACCCACCTGAATTATGTCAAGAGCACTAATTACTACTTCTAATACCCATATGTCACAACATATTTTCTAACATCATAACCTTACAAGAGGTGTATAATCCCCACAAGCTTGAGCAGCACGCAAGCTTCATAAGTTCTGCACCATTGCAGCAACAACACATTAGCAATCACTCAGCTCCCCCTGACATGGATAAACAATGATCCTGTTGTGAATGAAAACTTGAGCACCAGTTGAAATCACATGAAGTACTTCACATTCTTATAGTGAAAAGTTATAACTTCACACACTTTCTGGATAAATTCACACATTGTAAGCTATGTCCTATTCCAGGTACTCTAATTCCTTGAGAGCATATCCAAGCATCCTAACTTATACACATATCTGATCAAAGACCTTATAGATCTACATAAGGTGTCATGATCCTTGTTTAAACTAGAATTCATGCGCACTTGGTTTGACATTCCTCGCATACTCCAAAGATTATCAATTTTCTTGCTTCACAAGATCCATACTTGCATAATCCTTTTTTAGAGTTACTTGTAGTAGAAGGAACCAACTCCTAAAGAGCATTATGATCACTATTTGACATCATTCCTCTATCTTTACTAGTAATTACTGAACAATAATCATGCATATACCAACCATACTACTATAGACAAGACCAGAGTCTTCACATTCTAATTCACAAGATTAGAACTGCCTCTGTTAATCAAAAAACTCCACATCCATAATCCCAAGCACCTTCCAGAGACAACCATTAACATCATGATATCAAATTCTTGTCATCAACAAATGGACTTATTATGTTTATAAGTCCTTTCACACAAGAAGATCTCACAACTTCAGCAACTAACATTAGAGTACCATGAAGAGAGATAAACTCTCATACACTTTTTGGAAAATAGTGTTCAGATTGCAGATTTGCATCAACACATCAGGTAAATACACCACTCTCGTCAAGATATTTTCCATCAATCACATGCACACCTTCATTATAGGAACATTTCCTTACGTTCCTTCCATCAACGTTTCCATAGAGGTACAGTCAGCTGATAGGAATACCTCCTCTCAAATGGTAGAGCATTTGATTTGACATCCTTCTCCTTCACACTAACACACGTGGATATAAACAGTAATGACTAATATTCAGTCTACACAACATGTCAGATTTGGCCCATGGACTGACTTAACACTTCATCATCCCAATGATAGTCAGCAATCCTTGAGATTTTATCATTTACTATGGTTCTGGAGACAACATCCATAATAATTCATACACCTCCCTTTGCATGAAGCAGTTGATCACCTTCCAAGGCCAGATCATAGATATATGCAACACTTTATACATCATCAACACTTCCTGATACAGTCTTGGAGATTTGTCCCATTAATTTCCAAGAATCATCCTACCTTGGATGTCTTTTCCAACAGAACATGCGTTCCATGTTCTCATAGACTTGATAATACAAACAAGTTTGAGTAAACAACCTTTATCATGTTTAATAGATCCAGTTAGTAGTCAGTCTACTCAATACAACCAGACATATTGAGAAAAATAAATTCTCAATTCAATGATGTCAAGACATTATATCATACATTTCTTTAAGGCCTTCCAACTCCCGGTTAGGGAATCCCTCTAAACAAATTCTAAGAGCCCCTTGAGAATCATAATTATCCCCCTTAGTAGCAGCATTATATGGTCAGTGGTTAGTGCACATACACATGGTGCCTCCCTTTTTCCAATTAAATCAGAACATGTTCTAATAGAGCAAGAACATATAATTCTGGCTTCCTTGAACAGAAGGATTTTCCCGAAGTCAGAGAGAATGTCCTTGACATTTGAACTTGTCCTCCATATATAGAGAACCGGGTTGGGATAACAAGCCTTTACTAGAAATTAGAGCTTAACCTCAACACTCCTAATTACTTAGATCAGAAATAAATTAAATCAATAAGTAATCAATAGGTTGACCATCTCTTGACCTTCCCACTTATCTAAGATGTGTTTTTTGGATATAAACTTTTTATATACACAACCCAAAAGCTTCTTCAAATACAGAAGAGAAAACAAAACATATGTGGCCAACACACATCTGTTAAGCATCCAGAGCATATGCAATTTCTTTGTTTAAACAGGATTTGTTGTACTCCAAAATTTGCACTCTCATTTCACAAGACATTTCCTTACAAGGATTTTCAAAAGTTCAAATTTGCACAAAGTACAATTGGCCTTTCAAGCATCAAATCAAAGAAGAGCATGCCTGCTTCAATCTCACATCCTTCAATTGGTCTTTTGGCCTCTTTCGATGCAAACTTGGCTTACATCCTTCGATTGAGAATTGGCCCCTGACATTCTTGTTTTGATTCATAAAGCAATGGCTATCTGCATGCAGCCTTCGATTGAATAATTACCTATTTCCTGCATGCTTCGATTCACAAAGCAAGGGGCTCCCACCATGCTAGTGTACACAAGGCAAAAGCTTCCCTATGGCTAGTATTCATATTAGCACCCACAGGGCATTGGCTATCTTCATGCTAGCTCTGACTGGGAAAAATATCCCTTTAAAACAACTTGCTTTCGATTCACAAGGGCAATGCCTATCTTTGTACAAGATTTGACTGGGAATTTTGTTTCCCTTTGAAACAACCTCCTTCAATTCAAAATGGAAGGGCCTCCTGTTGGTGTCCTGCGACTCAAAAGATAGTGGCTTCATGCTGGCTTCTTTCGATCCAGAAGACAATGACCTTCTGAAAGTGTCCTTTATTCAGAAGGCAATGGCATTCTGAATGATTTCTTTGATTCACAAAGCAGGGACCTCCTGCATGCATCTTTCGTTTGGGCATGTGTCCTTCTTCGAATGCAAGTTTGGTTTACATCCTTCATTTGGCCATGTGACCTCTTGCAGCCAAGTTTTGATTGGAAAGTGGCTCTTCATGGAAGATTTCGTTTGAGTAAAGGCCTCTTGAATGTTTTCTTGGAGTCACAAAGCAGTCACCCCCTGCAGGCAGGTCTTCGGTTGGACAAGGGATACCTTCACACAGGGCTTCGATTGGAGTATTGGTTCCCTTCGAAGCAATATGCTTTGAATCTAATATGAACCCTTCGAAGCAAGCTTGTTTGAAGAACATTGAGCAAATCTCATAGCCTTATCCTCCAAATATCACTTGTCATACTATGTTGCTTCCAAATCTTTACATAATCATAGGCTTGCACAAATTGGTGATGCATTACACAAAGGTTCGAAGCTTTGTCTACTGGACAATACCATTCTTGGATGAAATGGAAAAAGGCTACGTACCCTTTTTTGATGAATAGTACTTTAATCACAAAGTTATCTAAAAATCTGATTTTTGTCTGAATGCAAGCAGTGCCAAAAGTATAAGTTTAATCTCCTACTCCCAACAGACAGCGGCTCCCCACTTGTACTTGAAACTTGGGAACAACGAAAGGGATCAAACTTGTTTTTGTTTTCAACCAAACCATGGTTTGTTATCCTACAAACCTGGTTACTCCAACATATCTAACATTTTCTATATAAATATAGAAACAATTTGCAAGTTGAAAAAGACTTTGGGTGGTGTGGAAAGAATCTTCAAAAACTCTCAAACTCTCAAACTCTCAAAATTCTCAAACACTAAACACACTCTCAAACCCAGAATCAAAAGAAACACCACACTTGTTTCTTCACTTCAAATCCAGAACCCATGGAAACACAACCTAACGTTTTGCTCTTGCTTTCGAATCCAGCACTGGAAACACAACACTTATTTCTTTTCTCTTTCGAATTCAGAAGCAACTCAACACTTGGTTCCTTATTTCGAGTCCAGCGTTAGAATCATAACACTTGTTTCTTTCCTTCGAATCTAAAAGTATTCAGGGGAGCAACCCAAGGTCCAACACACATTCCAGCTTCAAGCAAGATAAGTCACCCTGACATTAACCCTTTCTTTTCAAGCATGTAAATAACATTTGTGCACTTTTTATTTCTGTCCTTTCGATTGCATGTTTTTTTCTTGTCCAAGTATATGTTAGAACTGACATGTACAGACTCTAATGAAAGAAAAAGTTTTATGTGAAGTGAAGCCTTAGGCTTCGCCCCTTACTGCTTCACAGTCCCAAACGAAAGACAAAGAGGACGTGAACGGAAGATGCGCACTCATGCTGCTTTGCAGGCCCATATTGCTTCACAGTCCAAATGAAGGAGCAAGAAGGGAGAAATGAAGGGTGTTCACACTGACTTCCAGGCCCCAGTCAAAACAAGGACAAAGGGTGTAATCGAAGGTTGCTCACACTGATTCCCAGCCCCAATCGAAAGAAGCCAAAGAAGGGTGAATCGAAGGAGCCTACTTCCTGGATCGAAGGACTCACATTTTCTCTCTTTTTATGTTATTTATGCTTTTCTTTATATTTTCTTGCTATTCAATATGGTTGTAATAGTGTAGGATATTTATTTTCTACATTTTTATTGCTTTATACAAATGTTAGTAATTAGGATGTATGACAAGATAAAACCAACAAGTAGACCACCCTAATCAAAGACTAAAGGCATGCAATCAAACACACGTTGAACACATGCACCTCTAGGGTAATCTCACTTGTTGCCTCGGAAAATAGAAATGTCCCTCGAATATGGGCGTTTTAGCAAAGACCCTCGATAAAAGATTGTAGTCCCTTGATGACCCTCGATGTTTCCTTCGGTAAAAGATTTAGTCCCTATACGAAAACTACTAAAATTTTTCATAGGTTGTGTGATACGGTGGGATAGAACTGACTGTTTTTTAGAATGCTGGTTTGCATTTTGCGTTTGTGTTTGCAAAATGTCGCGGTAAGCAAGAGTCACCACCGACTTTTATTTTATCCAACAAGGAAAGGAAAAAAGCACAGAAAAATTCCTTTTTTGAGATGTTTCTCGGGTTCGGGGGGTAGATTATAGAAAGGGAAGGTGTTAGCACCCTTTCTATCCGTGGTTATCCACGGGCTCTTAGGTACTTGGTCAATTGTTTTCAAAATTGCTTTCTTTGTGCTTGTGGGTTTGAAAAAAAGTCTTTGTTTGAAAAGGAGTGTAAGTGCGAAAATTTTGTTTTGTTTTGGAAAGAGCAAGTACTTAAGAACCATCTACCTACTCGAAAAAGGAATCATTCTATGCTATCTTCCTTTAGAAAATGCTATCCCACTATTGATGAGTAGGTAGCATCGTCGTTGGAGTTTTAGGGTCAATTCGAATGAGGGACGTACGGTCACCAAAGCAATGTTAGGACGCCTTAGCGGTAACCCTAATGTCTTAGATCATTTGTTTTGAGGCAATAATATCTGAGGCAACCGTTTCGAGGCGACTATGATCTTTGGACAAGAGGGCGACCTCTAAAATAACCCATACTCAATGACCGCGTTACGAAGGCAACCAAGTGGGGTGTACCCTAAGGGTGCGCATGTGCGCGTGTGTTATTTTCATTTATTTTGTCTTTGTACATGTCAATGGTTATCTATGTTGATTTTAGGTTAAACATTCATTCTTGTCATGCATCCCTATTATCAAACATCTAACAGTTTATAAGTTGCGGAAATTAAATTGCGGAAAGTAAATTACAAGGCGTCGGGTATTTACATCGCCAAAAGCAACCCTTTGAAATTTAAATGCGGAAAATAAATAAAGCGATAAAAATAGTCCTAATTATCTATTACATTTCAGGAACAAATACAATATGATATAAAAATGGATCGCGTGCGGGAAATTAAATCGAGTGCAAGTTTTAGGGTTTTGACCCTTTGTTATTTAAAGAAAAGATTTTTTGTTATTTTTGAATTAAGAAAGAAATTAAACTAAGTTAATTATTAAATTAAATTAATTAAACCAATTAATAAAATAAATATTTTTGGGTTTTTTGTGTTATTTAAAGAAAGAAATAAAAATCAATTAATGTTAGTAAAAATCTAATTAAGTCTAATTGATTTTAATTATTTACAAAATATATTAAAGTTATCCTAATTAAAACTAAATTAATATAATTAGTATTTATTAATAAAAATTAAAATTTGGTTTTAATGAAGAAAAATATTTTTTGGTTTTAATTTTATTAAAGAAAAAAAATTGATTGGTTAGAAAATAATGAAAATAATTAAATTAAATAAAACTATAATAAATTAAAATATAGAGAAGAGAGTGTTTGGGCCTGGTTTTTGGAGGTCTGAATAGAAAATTCCATGGCCCAATTGTGTTGGCCTGGCTGACTTTGTGAGATCCAGTGTGTGCACTTTGACTTGGTTCCATGGTGGACGTTCCATCTCCATCCATCAGATCTGGCCATTGGCCATCTGTCCATTGATAAGATGATGGTGTATGATAGATTTCACGCTGGCATCAACACTTGATTACCTGAAGAAGAAATATAACAAGGTATATAGGGGACCTGGGATTCGAACCCAGGTCCTATAGGCGTTTGGATGCGCACGTTCACCACTCAACCAATGCGTTTCAATTGTTAATTAAACACAAACAAAATATAATATATTAAAACGCGTCATTATGCCAGAAAAATAAAAAAGTGCGCGAACATTTGAATCAACCACTAAGGAGACGACACGCCATCGTCTTCTTCCTCACGCCCCTGTAACTTTACCTGCGGATTTAAATCCGCAGCTAAATGCGTAGGTCATTCCTAAAATTAACTCCAGGCCATATAAACTCCTCCCAAGACCACAGTTGTGTTCATCCTTCTCTTCCGGTCATGTCCATGGCCATCAATGGAGCTAATTTTGCCTGTAAGAGAAATGCCTAAAAAACAAACCACAAAACCCTAGATTCGGCACTTGGCCTTACAGATCAGATAAATAAAATTGGGTAATACAGAAAGCTTGGAAATTTGATGAGGATTATGAATATGCCCATAGTTTATATAAAAGATGCAGGAATTAAGATTTGCGAATTCAAAAGAAGAGCGATTTTTTGAGATACTTACAGAGCTTTTGAGCGTGTATGGAGTCTGGCTTTGGATTAGTTCTGACTCAGTGAACCTCCAGCAATTGATTAGTGTTGAGTTTTGCTTTTGAAATTGCCTCCAAGTGGGATTTTGGTTTCACACTTTTTTGTGAATTTTGCAAGTTTTCTTTGGTCTGTTATTGCAGCCTCTAACCTTCAATTTCGTGCCTTTGCCTTCTATATGTATCATGGAATGTATTAGGTCAAGAATTATGCTTTGAATCTTTGCACATCAATGCCATGGGATTTGATTTGATCCACCATTATTAAACCCTCCAAAATTGTCAAAACTCAATCTTTTTGCACATGGAATGCTTGATACGAGTTTGATGCTGATAATGATGATGATTAAGTCCTAAAATAGCCAAAAAGATATCAAGCAATCAATAAATGGACACAAGGATGAAGCTAGGACACGTGTGCAATGTGGAAAGTTCAAATCAAGTGGGAAAATGGCCCCATTTGACAAAATTTGAAGTTTTGGGGATAGTTGACTTTTGGCAATTTTGCAAAAATGCCCAACTTCAACAATGCATAACTTCTTCAATTTTGAACTTTTGGAGGTGTTATTTGACTTTTTAGAGAGATTTAGATGTCCTCTAACCAACCCTTTTGGTCTCATATCATTTTGATATTCCATGATCAAGTTATAAACTTTGGCAAAGAAGGTGTTTTTGTTGACTTTCAAAAATGACCTATAATGTCCAAATTTATAACTTCTTGTGAGTGCATTTTTTGATCTTGGGGTGTGAATATGGATTGTAGGAAATTGCATCCTCTTAAAAATGAGATTTGGATGGGTCATTTCTCATAAAGTATGAGAAAGTTATGCTTGGTCAAAGTTGAGTTGACTTTTCCTACAAAACCCTAATTTAGCAACTTTTGAATCTTGATGAATTTTGAGCAATCCTTGATGAATCATGATCAACCCTTGATAAAATGATGAAATATCCTTCAAAATGAGAATGTTGACAAAAAATATTGAAGTTTGACTGTTTATAGGTCACAGTTGACTTTTGCCCTAACACAATCGATTTTTGGACCCTTTGAGCAATTGACTGAGCAAACTTCCTCTGCAAGGCTTGAAATTTGACATGGATGACCTTGAGAACATATTAGGACGTTAGGGAGAATTTTAGGTCATTTGGACTCAAGGATCTTGATGCAACACAAAACCCTAATTTGGGGTTGACTGCCTTAGGAGATGATTGTCTGTCCAACTTTTGAGCAAGCTTGAGCCACTTGGAGATTTTTCTTGCAATGTTTTGAGAAATATGAGAGGGAAAATTTTGGGGTACAACAGCTTCCCCTGTTCAATCTTCTTAAGCCCGAGGATATAGATTGGCTTTCGTGCCTTTCGTGATCCGAAGGTGGAAGATGATTGAACACTAGAGTGCCCAGAAATTTGCACCCACATGAAGTGGTATCAACCTTGTGATGTCGGGAATGGGCTTACAGATGCCATTTGGAGACTGTTGATAAAAGGTCTGAACTTCGACTGGAATAAGAATCAGGGAGATCTTAGCATCGGTCTAACTGAACCAGAGAAGGTCTTGGATTAACTTTGACTGGATAAGAATCAGAAAAATCTTAGAATCGATTTAACTGAACTGGACGAAAGTCTTGAAATATCTTCAACTGGAATAAGAATCAGGGAGATCTTAGCATCGATCTGACTGAACCAGAGGAGGTCTTGGATTAACTTTGACTGGATAAGAATCAGAAAAATCTTAGAATCGATTTAACTGAACCAGACGAAAGTCTTGGAATATCTTCAATTGGAATAAGAATCAGGGAGATCTTAGCGTCGATCTGACTGAACCAGAGGAGGTCTTGGATTAACTTTGATTGGATAAGAATTAGAAAAATCTTAGAATCGACTTAACTGAACCAGACGAAAGTCTTGGAATATCTTCAACTGGAATAAGAATCAGGGAGATCTTAGCGTCGATCTGACTGAACCAGAGAAGGTCTTGGAATAACTTTGACTGGATAAGAATTAGAAAAATCTTAGAATCGATTTAACTGAACCAGATGAAAGTCTTGTGAGAGCATCTTTTTGAGGAATCCGCTGAAATAGCCCTCAATAGATGTAGTTTTTGAGGGGACTACCAGGTCATATAAGTAGTCGATGGTGTTTATTGATTCGTCTTTCCCTGAAAAGGTAAAGAGTTAGTCATATGCAATGTCATGATGTATGAAATACATGATATATATCAAGCAATGATGCTCTCAAAATAAATGAGATTGTGTGGTATGACGTGTATATGCCTGTATCGTGATGTATGGAAATGTAATGCTTCTAGCTGGGGAAAATAAATCCTGGATAGCTGCTGAAGAATAGAGATGGATTCTTCGTTTCCGTTGGGGATGGCGAACGAAGAGAATAAACCTACAGGAGAGGATGACTCCATTGGGGGAATAAACTGATGAGGAGATTACTCTGTGGGGAAGAGATGTTCTGCTGAAGATTCCACTGATAAATTCCGTCGGGATGAATTATCATCGCTGATGATATTGAATCCTATTGGAGATTGAATTCTTGTTTGTGAAAGGAAAGAAATCCGTTGGGGATGATCTTCGGCCGCGACTTCTCTGGGAATAACCTTTTAGACTCTTATGGGGATAATCCTTTGAGTTCAGCTGGGAATGATCCTTTGGCTCGGCTAGGGAGATTTATTTTGTACTCCGCTGGGGATAAACTTCTAGAGTCTACTGGGGATGACTCTTCAACTCCACTGGGGAAGCTTTTTCAGACTGCGCTGGGAAAATTTTAACTCCATTGGGGATATCTTGTACCCTGCCGGGGAGCATTCTTATACTCCGTTGGGGAATATTAAGACTGTCGGGGATATCAAGCCTTTTTAGCGCTGATGGTAAATAAACTCTGCTTGGGGAGAATATTACCGATTCATTCACAATTGCAAGTCTCAGCTGAGGAGAGCTATCATTACTGTCTTTGCAGGGAGTGAAGGTGTCTTAGCCATATTCTTCAGCTGAATCTACCTTTGTACCTGATGGACAGAGCAACTATACAGCTTGGACAATTTTTATTGCCCCTGTTTCTGATGTTACCAGTAATCGTCTTTTGTTTTGCATGTAAGTATTTATGAGCAGCAATTAATGTCAAATGCATATATCAAAAATGAACATTGGAAGTTCTTTGCAAATCAAAACAGATAAAGAAAAAAAATAGTTTGAAATTTCTTTGAAGATGAATTGTATTGATTTTGAAGTTTGGCCTGTAAAATAGGCGTTTTTTGTACAAGAGGCTGACGTCCTAGTAGGAGAACGCCGCCGAATAAATAGAATTTACATAATTTGTGAAAAACTAAACAAAACAGCTATGTGAATGGTCCCAATGGGTTCCAACTCTGCTATTTCCTTTATATCCTCGAGCATCTCATCACTTTGCTACTTGGTTGAAGGTAGATCAGATTGATTAGTGACGTCTGAGCTTGATGGTTGATACCGAAGTCTGGATACAAGGTGATCCAATGAGGCATAGTGTTACGCTTTAATCCCTAATTTTTGCCTGGACCGCCCTTTCGGGTATTCAGTCCATCGGGATATCCATTTTTGCCCAAGCCTCCTTTTCAGGTTTTCGACTTGCCGGGTGTACAGTTTTTTTTTCATTTTCATCCCTTATTTTTGGCCGAACCCTTTTGGTTCGCTGGGAAGCCCTTATTTTTGCCTAGGCCAGTCAACCTAGCGGGTCTTTGATTATGCGTAGTATCTTTTCACTATGTCTGCATTGACGGGGTGAGGAAGGTCGTCACCATCCACGGTGGTTAAAATCATAGCTCCTCCTGAGAAAATGTTCTTAACCACGAATGGCCCTTCGTAGGTAGGGGTCCATTTGCCCCTGGGATCACCTTGTGGTAAAATGATGCGCTTGATCACCAAGTCCCCAACTCGATACTCTTGTCGTCTAACTTTCTTGTTAAATGCCTTGATCATCCGCTTTTGATACGTTTGACCATGACAAATAGCAATAAGTCTCTTTTCGTCGATTAGGTTCAGCTGATCAAGTCGGGTCTGGATCTAGTCATCTTCGCTCAAACCTGCATCCTTCATGATCCGAAGAGAGGGTATCTGAACTTCAATGGGCAAGACTGCCTCCATACCATATACCAAGGAATAGGGGGTTTCCCCTGTTAACGTCCGTGCTGAGGTACGGTACCCATAAAGAGAAAATGGTAACATCTCGTGCCAATCTTTGTATGTCACTATCATCTTCTGTACAATCTTCTAAATGTTCTTATTAGCCGCTTCAACAGCCCCATTTATCTTCGGCCGATAGGGAGAAGAGTTGTGATGCTATATCTTAAATTGCTTGCAGAGCTCAGTGATCATCTTGTTGTTGAGATTGGTACCATTGTCTGTGATGATCCTCTCTAGTACACCATATCGACAAATCAGATTGTGCCGAATGAAACGTTCCACGACGTTCTTGGTTACGGTAGCAAAGGAAGTTGCTTCAACCCACTTCGTAAAGTAATCAATTGCTACCAGGATGAAACGATGCCCGTTGGATGTTGTAGGTCTGATCTCGCCGATCATATCAATGCCCCACATTGCAAAAGGCTAAGGTGTCGTCAAGACGTTTAGAGGAACTGGAGGTATGTGCACCTTATCAGCATAGACTTGGCACTTGTGACATGTCCGAGAATGCTGATAACAGTCGGCTTCCATTGTAGACCAGTAGTATCCTGCCCGAAGGATTTTCTTTGTCATGGTATGTCCACTGGAATGAGTTCCGAAAGTACCTTCATGTAAATCTTCCATGATCATTTCTGCCTCGTTCTTATCCACGCATTGTAGTATGGTTGAATCATGGTTACGCTTGTAAAGGATACCGTTACTGATGAAGAACTTTGCCGCAAACCTCCTCAGAAACTTCTTATCATTAACAGATGCACCCTCGGGGTATTCCTGAGCTTCAAGATACCTTTTCACCTCATGAAACCAGAGTTTTTCTGTTACCTCTTCAGTCTCAATATCATAGCAATGTGCAGGTTCGTCCAATCTTTCAATGATAATCCCGGGAGCCTCGTTGTCCCAATTGACTTTGAACATAGAAGACATCGTAGCTAGCGCATCCGCCAACTGATTCTCCTCTCTAGGGAAGTGTTCAAAGGTTATCTCCTCGAAGTGCGGGAGCAATGTCAACACATATTCCTTGTAAGGAATAAGATTTGGGTGTTTCGTTTCCCACTCGCCTTTGATCTGACTGATCACGAGAGCGGAATCTCTGAAGACACTCAGAAACTTAATCCTTAGGTCAATTGCTGCTCGAAGACCCATGATACACGCTTCATACTCCGTCATGTTGTTGGTGCAGTTGAAACATAGTCGGGTGGTGAACGGAGTATGAGAGCCTTTAGGAGATATGATTACGGCGCCAATGCCATTACCCAAAGCGTTTGAAGCTCCATCAAAGTACATAGACCATCAGGATCCTTCCTCAGGTCCTTCATCCAGTCCAGGTGTCTCACAGTCAGTCACTATCATGATATTCTCGTCCGGGAATTCAAAGTTCATAGACTGGTAATCATCCACTGCCTGATGTGACAAATGATCTGCCAACACACTTCCCTTAATTTCCTTTTGGGTCGTATATTAGATGTCATACTCAGTCAAGATCATCTGCCATCTCGCTATTCTTCCGGACAAAGCAGGCTTTTCGAAGATATACTTGATTGGATCCATCTTCGATATCAATAGAGTAGTGTGAGTCATCATATACTGTCTCAGCCGACGAGCATCCCATGCCAAAGCACAACAATTTTTCTCGAGCAACGAGTATCGGGTCTCGCAGTCGGTAAACTTTTTGCTAAGGTAATAAATAGCATGCTCTTTTCGGCCAGACTCGTCATGCTGACCCAGCACACACCCCATTGAGTTGTCGAGTACTGTCAAGTATAGGATTAAGGGTCTCCCTTCAGCTGGAGGCATCAGGATGGGTGGCTCTTGGAGATACTCTTTGATTCTTTCGAAAGCGGCCTGGCATTCATCGTTCCAACGTACTACTTGATCTTTCTTTAGTAACTTGAAGATTGGTTCATAAGTAGCGGTCAGGTGTGAGATGAATCAGGTAATGTAGTTTAGTCGTCCCAGAAAGCCTCTGACTTCTTTCTCTGTTTGGGGAGCTGGCATCTCATGTATGGCCTTCACCTTTGCCGGATCCACTTGAATACCTTTATCTCTTACGACGACGCCCAACAACTTACCAGATCTCACCCCGAAGGTGCACTTGTTCGGGTTTAACCTCAGCTTGTACAACTTCAACCTGTCAAATAGCTTCTAAAGGTGGTCAAGATGTTCTTCCTCCGTCTGGGATTTTGCAATCACGTCGTCGACGTATACCTCAATCTCATGATGGATCATATCATGGAATAAAGCAACCATGACATGCTGATATGTTGCCCTAGCATTTTTCAATCCAAAAGGCATGACCTTGTAGCAAAAGGTACCCCACTGAGTAACAAAAGTTGTCTTCTCCATGTCTTCGGGAGCCATTTTAATCTGATTATAACCGGAGAAACCATCCATAAAGGAGAATACCTTGTGCTGAGCGGTGTTGTCAACCAGAATGTCGATATGAGGTAGAGGAAAATCATCCTTAGGACTTGCCCTGTTCAGATCCCTATAGTCGACACACATTCGAACCTTACCGTCCTTCTTCGGTACAGGAACCACGTTGGCCACCCACTGTGGGTAAGAAGTAACTGCTAGAAAACCGGCGTCAAACTGTTTCATAACTTCAGCCTTGATTTTCTATGACATCTCTGGGCGCATTCGGCGAACTTTCTGTTTCACGGGAGGACAGTCTTCCTTGGTAGGCAGGCGGTGAACCATAATATCAGTATCCAACCCAGGCATATCTTCATAAGACCAGGCAAAGATCTCAATGTAGTCACGCAGCATCTGAATCATCCGTTGCTTCACACTAGGCTCCAGATTTTCACCAATCTTAACCTCTTTCTTGTCCACTTCTATACCCAGATTTACTGATTCCACCGGCTCTTCATGTGGCTGTATAGCCCTTTCTTCCTGAAGTAACAGTCTTGCAAGTTCACCAGGCACTTCGCAATCATCTTCACCTTCGTCTTCGGCTAAGTTGATCGGACTTTCGAAGTCATAACTGGCAGTAGCAGAGTCGTTACTAGTGAGATCCAGAGTGGATGTAGACCTGTATATGTGAGTGTGTGTAAAATAGTTGTTTTGCAACATGTAATAAAAGAAAAACAAGGAGCGCAAAATTTGAAATGAAAGAAAATGTCCAATGCTTTTATTAACGATATATGAAAATGACACACATAAAGCCCTCACAAATGAAGCCACGGTGCCCCGGGTAAGACACCGGGCCGTAAAGTTTAAAACATTGTCTGTTACAAATTCAAAACAAAAAGTCTCATTACTGGGTGATAACAGAAACGGGTATAGAATCCTTCGCTGTCCAGTTGCTTAATCCACCATCGGCAGTTGGGTATATTCAGCTGTCAATATCAAACTCTTCATGATCGTCATCCCCGATAGCATTCACCCCTGCATCTTGTTTAGGCTTTTCTGGTGCTCCGAACTCGATCTCCTTAGCATCGATCAAGTCCTGTATTTTGTTCTTCAAAGCCCAACAATCATCTGTATCATGCCCCAGGCTATCAGAGTGAAAAGCACAGCGGGCATTATGATTGTACTTAGGCGATGCCGTGTTGGGATCCTGGGGAGCCTCCCTTGGAGTTACTAGATTGGTTTTCAATAACTGCGGCAGAATCTGAGACAAAGTCATGTTAAGATGGGTGAATTGCCTTCGAGGTCTCTCGGCCTTTTGTTGATTGTTGCGCTGAGGAGCCCCAACAGGTCTTGAAATAACAACCGCATTAACAGCTTGGCGGCGTTCAGGTCTATTCTGGCTTTTCGAACTGTAAACAGCACTGGACTCCTTCTTAAAAGGCTTTTTCTCGGTGCTCGATGAAGCACCCTTTTGTATCTTACCAGACTCAATACCAGCCTTAATCCTTTCACCGGTCATAATCAGCTCCGTAAACCCGGACGAAGAACTTCCAATCAGATGGTTGAAATACGGACCAGACAAGGTCCCCAGAAACATATCCACAAGCTCCCTATCAGCCAAGGGTGGTTGCACTCTGCCAGCGAGGTCCCTCCACTTCTGAGCATAATCTTTGAAACCTTCGCCCGCACCCATTAACATACCCTGAAGCTGGGTACGCGTGGGAGCGAGGTCGGCATTGTATTGGTATTGCCTGTAGAAAGCAGCAGCCAATTCTTCCCAACTGTGGATACTGGCTCCTTCTAACTGGTAAAACCATTCAAGCTGAGTCCCTGAGAGACTGTCTTGAAAGAAGTGGATCCAGAGATTCTTGTCAGCGGTGTATGGCTGAATCTTTCTAACATACGAACGGAGGTGCAATTTTGGGCAAGAAACTCCTTCATACTTAGCAAAGGCTGGTGCTTTGAACTTGTGGGGAATCACCACCCCAGATGACAGACCCAGATTGCCAAAGTCCAGACCAGGCACCTTCTGAACTTCCATCACACTCAACCGGTCTTCCAGTTGCTTGTATCTATCCTCAGCCGGAGGATACTAGTCTTCGTTGAAGTCTGTTTCATTGTCGGAAACCACAGGGCTAAGAGCCCTCCTTTCTTCCTGACTATCTTTCCCTCCAGATGAGGTGGTCAAATCAACTTCATCTCGTAGCCTATTTCCAAACCTGTGACCTGTGTTAAACAGGACTGTCCTCTTCTTCTTCTTCTCTTTCATAATAAGGGTCTTCAGATCCTGCTGACCCTTAGCTAGATTCATGAACAACTCTTGGAATTGGGCATTTTGAGCCTGCAGAGCCTTGATTGCTTGTTCAGTCGATGGTTCAGAAGACATGATGCCGAAATAAACAGCGAAGAAGATGAGAAAACCTGTAAGGGTACCTGTTATGAGGTGCATGGAATGAAATGCATATGATATGATTTCAAAGACATCGAGAGATTCAAATTCGTAAACAAGAAATGAAGCACACTTTTATTAGATAAACTTTGAAATTAAAATTGTTCAACAAATTTCCCTTAAGGCGTTACAAGAAAGGAAATATTGAAAAGTAAATGAAAACTGGAAATAAACAAAGGACGTCAACGCTCCCATGGTTGTTTGCCTTTAGTGCTGACATAGTCATTGATGATCTGCTCTTTCTCCAACTGCCTAGTCAACTTCTGGATCTTCCGCTCTTGCTCGTGATACTTTTCTCGTTAAGTATCCCGTTCTTCTCTCAGCTGCATCCATGATCTCTTCAATGCCCCAATGTCGGTAGGCATGTAAGGGTGGAGGATGGTAGGAAGAACCCCTTCCTCATCAGTAACTTCAACAATAATAGTCAAGACGACTTCATACGACATTCCCAGCTTTTGGGCACGAATGCGAACCCATCTAAGATATGGCTCCATCGGAAGCGAAGTCTTTGGACCCAGCTCGTGTGGATCAGATTTGTGAACTCTATCCCAAGCCCTTATAAATCTGCGGCGTTGCTCGTCTCTATCCCCTTGAAAATCAAAGATGATACTAGGCATTAGCAGCACATGAGGTCCTTCCCTTCTGGCTCGCCCAAACTAACATAGGGCCAAGCACGGGTTATAAGAAATTCCTCCATGGGTTCCTATCAGTGGAACATTGGGGTACTCCCCACATCGATCAATAATAGCCACCTCGTCCATACCCTTAATAGTCCAAATGATGTCATTGTGAGAGAGAGACATAACCCTATAAGCCCAGCCCATGCCTTCTTTGTTCTTCAAAACTGACTTGGGAAGGTGAGAAATAAACCACCTTGCCAACAATGGAGCATAACACGTCAAGGTTCCCCTGCTTCCGAGCAGTACAGCCATAAAGCTGATGAAGAATGTCACCCAAGAGGGTGGGTACATGATTACCAGAGATGAAGATTTTTACCGCATTCACATCAACAAAGGAGTCAAAGTTGGGAAACAATACCAAGCCATATATCAGAAGATCCAGAATATCTTCGAATGCCTTGAAGTCTAGACTATCCCAGAAATGATTAGCCTTACCAACCAAGAACTTAGTCAGAAAGCCCTTTGCTCCGCTACGAGTTTCCCAATTAGACATTACCTTATCCTTTGTCATATGAAGGGCTGAAGCAATCTCTTATGACCTAAGGATCTTCTCCCAACCTGTGAACGGGGTCTGCTCCAGAATAGAGATACCGAGCAGATCAGAGAATTCTTCTAAGGTGGGGACCAACTGGTAGTCCTGAAAAGTAAAGCAATGGTACTGTGGATTATAGAACTAGACTAGGACACTCATCATCTGCTCGTCCAATTTGGAGGTGACCAAACTAAGAAGATGTCCATGTCTTCTGATGAAGGAGGTATTATCAGACATCTTTGCAACCAATTTTTTAAGCATAGTGGGAACCTGGACAAAGTTGATCCGGATGGTGTTCCTATGCATAGGTGCCATGACCTACAAAACAGAACAAAGATGAATCCCTCATGTCTTTGAAATAGGTTATTCCAATACAAGATGTATGCAATGTTATAATTTCATGATGTCATGATAGAAAGCACACCACAAGTATCCACAAATAGCAAACATGGTAAAGGCACACAAGTCACACAGAGAGCCCTTAGATTTCAGGCTGGCAAGGAGTCTAGGTACTACCCTCTTTCAGTTCAGTTGGTTTAAACCTGTCCTAAAAATAGTAACCGGGTTCTAGAGGATCTCAATATCACTGACTACCCTCGATCGGTCATAATTCCAGTTTAGCAACCTTTTCTTGCAGCCGGAATCATCGTGAGAGTTTAGTCTCAATGAGTGTAGCATACTGCTACTGTTTTATGGCCAAGTTGGTCAATTTAAAGGTTCTAAGATCAGTTGGTGCTTAATGACCCCTTAGCAGACCCATATTCTCCTCGTTCCAACACAAGGGATATTGGTACATACTAAAGTGCCACACCAACGTAACTACTATTTCAACCGTATCGATCTATGCCGTACAGTTCCCTCACAGTTTATTGCTACTTACCTAAAGGGTATCCCCCAGATCCGGGTTAGGATCTATAGTAACTCCGATTCAAGCCCACAAGTATAAAGCATACAAAGTAAACAATTGAAAACACAATGATCTAATCCTAAGGTACATCCCACTTATTAAGCGTCCCTAGCAGAGTCGCCAGTTCTGTGATACGGTGGGATATAATTGACTGTTTTTTGGAATGCTGGTTTGCGTTTTGCGTTTGTGTTTGCAAAATGTCGCGGTAAGCAAGAGTCGCCACCGACTTTTATTTTATCCAACAAGGAAAGGAAAAAAGCACAGAAAAATTCCTTTTTTGAGATGTTTCTCGGGTTCGGGGGGTAGATTATAGAAAGGGAAGGTGTTAGCACCCTTTCTATCTGTGGTTATCCATGGGCTCTTAGGTACTTGCTCAATTGTTTTCAAAATTTCTTTCTTTGTGCTTGTTGTGGGTTTGAAAAAAAGTCTTTGTTTGAAAAGGAGTGTAAGTGCGAAAAATTTGTTTTGTTTTGGAAAGAGCAAGTACTTAAGAACCATCTACCTACTCGAAAAAGGAATCATTCTATGCTATCTTCCTTTAGACAATGCTATCCCACTATTGATGAGTAGGTAGCATCGTCGTTGGAGTTTTAGGGTCAATTCGAATGAGGGACGTACGGTCACCAAAGCAATGTTAGGACGCCTTAGCGGTAACCCTAATGTCTTAGATCATTTGTTTTGAGGCAACAATATCCGAGGCAACCGTTTCGAGGCGACTATGATCTTTGGACAAGAGGGTGACCTCTAAAACAACCCATACTCAATGACCGCGTTACAAAGGCAACCAAGTGGGGTGTACCCTAAGGGTGCGCATGTGCGAATGTATTATTTTCAGTTATTTTGTCTTTGTACATGTCAATGGTTATCTATGTTTATTTTAGGTTAAACATTCATTCTTGTCATACATCCCTATTATCAAACATCTAACAGTTTATAAGTTGCGGAAATTAAATTGCCGAAAGTAAATTACAAGGCGTCGGGTATTTATATCGCCAAAAGCAACCCTTTGAAATTTAAATGCGGAAAATAAATAAAGCGATAAAAATAGTCCTAATTATCTATTACATTCCGGGAACAAATACAATATGATATAAAAATGGATCGCGTGCGGGAAATTAAATCGAGTGCAAGTTTTAGGGTTTTGACCCTTTGTTATTTAAAGAAAATATTTTTTGTTATTATTGAATTAAGAAAGAAATTAAACTAATTTAATTATTAAATTAAATTAATTAAACCAATTAATAAAATAATTATTTTTGGGTTTTTTGTGTTATTTAAAGAAAGAAATAAAAATCAATTAATGTTAGTAAAAATCTAATTAAGTCTAATTGATTTTAATTATTTACAAAATATATTAAAGTTATCCTAATTAAAACTAAATTAATATAATTAGTATTTATTAATAAAAATTAAAATTTGGTTTTAATGAAGAAAAATATTTTTTGGTTTTAATTTTATTAAAGAAAAAAATTGATTGGTTAGAAAATAATGAAAATAATTAAATTAAATAAAACTAGAATAAATTAAAATATAGAGAAGAGAGTGTTTGGGCCTGGTTTTTGGAGGTCTGAATAGAAAATTCCATGGCCCAATTGTGTTGGCCTGGCTGACTTTGTGAGATCCAGTGTGTGCACTTTGACTTGGTTCCATGGTGGACGTTCCATCTCCATCCATCAGATCTGGCCATTAGCCATCTGTCCATTGATTAGATGATGGTGAATGATAGATTTCACGCTGGCATCAACACTTGATTACCTGAGGAAAAAATATAACAAGGCATATGGGGGACCTGGGATTTGAACACATGTCCTATAGGCATTTGGATGCGCACGTTCACCACTCAAACAATGCGTTTCAATTGTTAATTAAACACAAACAAAATATAATATATTAAAACACGTCATTATGCAAGAAAAATAAAAAAGTGCGCGAACATTTGAATCAGCCACTAAGGAGACGACACGCCATCGTCTTCTTCCTCACACCCCTGTAACTTTACCTACGGATTTAAATCCGCAGCTAAATGCGTAGCTCATTCCTAAAATTAACTCCAGGCCATATAAACTCCTCCCAAGACCACGGTTGTGTTCGTCCTTCTCTTCCGGTCATGTCCATGGCCATCAATGGAGCTAATTTTGCCTGTAAGAGAAACGCCCAAAAAACAAACCACAAAACCCTAGATTCGACACTTGGCCTTACAGATCAGATAAATAAAATTGGGTAATACAGAAAGCTTGGAAATTTGATGAGGATTATGAATATGCCCATAGTTTATACAAAAGATGCAGGAATCAAGATTTGCAAATTCAAAAGAAGAGCGATTTTTTGAGATACTTATAGAGCTTTTGAGCGTGCATGGAGTCTGGCTTTGGATTGGTTCTGACTCAGTGAACCTCCAGCAATTGATTAATGTTGAGTTTTGCTTTTGAACTTGCCTCCAAGTGAGATTTTGGTTTCACACTTTTTATGAATTTTGCAAGTTTTCTTTGGTCTATTCTTGCAGCCTCTAACCTTCAATTTCGTGCCTTTGCCTTCTATATGTATCATGGAATGTATTAGGTCAAGAATTATGCTTTGAATCATTGCACATCAATGCCATGGGATTTGATTTGATCCACCATTATTAAACCTTCCAAAATTGTCAAAACTCAATCTTTTTGCACATGGAATGCTTGGTACGAGTTTGATGCGGATCATGATGATGATTAAGTTCTAAAATAGCCAAAAAGATATCAAGAAATCAATATTTGGATTTTATTTGATTTAATTTGATTAAAAATGAAATAATTCAATAAAAAATCAAATAAAATAATAAAATTGATAAATGGACACAAGGCTGAAGCTAGGACACGTGTTCAATGTGGCAAGTTCAAATCAAGTGGAAAAGAATGGGCCCATTTGACAAAATTTGAAGTTTTGGGGATAGTTGACTTTTGGCAATTTTGGAAAAATGCTCAACTTCAAAAATGCATAACTTCTTCAATTTTGAACTTTTGGAGGTGTTCTTTGACTTTTTAGAGAGCTTGAGATGTCCTATAACCAACCCTTTTGGTCTCATCTTATTTTGATATTCCATGCTCAAGTTATAAGCTTTGGCAAAGAAGGTGTTTTTGTTGACTTTCAAAAATGACCTATAATGTCCAAATTTATAACTTCTTGTGAGTGCATTTGTTGATCTTGGGGTGTGAATATGGATTGTAGGAAATTGCATCCTCTTCAAAATGAGCTTTTAATGGGTCATTTCTCATAAAGTATGAGAAAGTTATGCTTGGTCAAAGTTGAGTTGACTTTTCCTACAAAACCCTAATTTAGAAACTTTTGAATCTTGATGAATTTTGAGCAATCCTTGATGAATCATGATCAACCCTTGATCAAATGATGAAATATACTTCAAAATGAGAATGTTGACAAAAAATATTGAAGTTTGACTGTTTATAGGTCACAGTTGACTTTTGCCCTAGCATAGTTGATTTTTGGACCCTTTGAGGAATTGACGGAGCAAACTTCCTCTGCAAGGCTTGAAATTTGACATGGATGACCTTGAGAACATATTAGGACGTTGTAGCGATAAAAAATGTAGCGGGGTAAATCGGAGATCAAATTATTGATTAATTCGTCTCACAAAAGCAAGAGTCGCCACCGCGCTTTATTATTTCCAAGGGAAAAGGGAAAAGAGCGAAATAAAACCCTAAAGTATGCAATGCAAAATAATACTTTTTAAAAGTAATAAAAATACAAGGCGTTTTTTTTGAAAAGAGATCTATGGTTCGGGGGTTGGTTATACAATGGGAAGGTATTAGCACCCAATGCATCTATAGTACTCTATAGGAACCTTTTGAAATATCTGTTTATTAAAATTGTTCGTTTGATTTAAAAATAAATTGTTTTGGCCGAAAAGGGGTACGGACGGGTTTTTGAAGGTACGACGACCTAATGTCGAAGTTTTGGCTTAAAAGGTATAAATTTTGAAAAGATTGAATATTTGGGGAAAAATTATCCTAAGTTTTAATGAAATGAAAATATTCGCGTGATTGGACTTGAGGACATGAAGTCAACAAATTTAATCATTTTTTCTCTTGGTTTTAGACGTAAACACAATAAACAAGTACAGATGAAATAATTAAACAGAAAAATTAGATAGATAAGTGATACATAACCATAATAATGACTAAATAACAGACTAAATGGCGGGAACATGCATTTTTATAATTTTAAATATGGACAAAGCAAGAGAATTAAATAAAGAAAATAAAATGTTTTAATTTTTTTCTATTTTTATGAATTTTTGTATTAATATTAACTAAAGCAAGGGAATTAATTAAAGAAAATAAAATGTTTTTTATATATTTCTATTTTTTTTAGGTAATTTTTGGTATTAATATAAAGTATTACTTAAAAATTATTAAATAATTCTAAACTAAATTAAAACCTTAAAAGCTATTAATTTAAATCTAATTAAAAAAGGGATACTAAAATTATAAAATTAAACCTAAGGTTAAACTTAATAAAAAAATTGGTCACATTATTAAAATATCTAATTAAATTACAACTCTTATTTAATTAAATTACTAATTAACTAATTTAATAAGATTCTAAAAAAACTAAAAGGAGATAAATGAAGAAGGGGTATCAAATTAAAGGGGGTGGATAGGCAGTTATATGGGCCAAAGAGTTCTAAGGAGCCAAATCCAAATAAACAGAAATGGGGGGTGTGTTTAAGGAATTCGCTGGGCTTAGGCAGATGGGATGGGTTAAGGTCCATACATTATAATTTGTTTAGGGTTAAAACAAACTGTTTTAGTTTGGAGAAAAAAGGGATTAGGGTTCACAAGGTGTACAGAGCGGCGCTCATTTGCTCGTCTTCTTCGTTTTCGTTCCTCTCTTCCACCTTCGCCTGAGCTTTCCTGCCACGGCTACCGGCGTCCTCAAAACTCCTTCTTCCCTCCAACGAGAATACTAGGGCGACCGATTCAAGGTAATCTTCATTCTTATTTCGTTAGGGTTTTTACTACTGCATGTTATGATTTTGTGTCCATTTTTCGATTCTGACTCTATTATTATGGTTATTTGAGGTATGAAAGGGAAGGGGAAAAGAGAACTACCTTTGGAGACGGAGGAAGGAAGGTTGGGGTGCTGTGGCGGCCAAGACGGCGGGGAAGGCGGCGGAGACGCGCTAACTTTGCTTGGTATCCTGGTTGGTATCTTACTTCTTTTGTTTAGTGGTTTGATGATGATGTTGAAAACCCTTTGTGCGATTTCTTTCCTCTTCTTCTGTTGACCTTGACTTTACCTCTTTTCTTCTTCTTCTGTTGGCTTGATGCTTGACTGTTGCCTTCGAATAATTTTCCTCTCTTCTTCTTTACTGTGCCTCAGTTGCTTTTTATTGTTGTTGGCCTATGATGATGTATTTCTGAGGCCTTCGTGTTTGGACGTTGGATGGATAAGTTTGTATTATTTGGTATTCTGGCTTCTTGGCTTTAGGCGTGTATGGCTTTCTGGTTTAACAGGTTGAACAGGTTTTATGGTTTCAGGCCATAAGGTTTTACTGATTTTCTGGTTTTTCGGGTTGGGCATGTATGGCTTTCTGGTTTAACAGGTTGAACAGTTTTATGGTTTTAGGCCATAAGGTTTTACTGATTTTCTGGTTTTTCGGGTTGGGCATGTATGGCTTTCTGGTTTAACAGGTTGAACAGTTTTATGGTTTTAGGCCATAAGGTTTTACTGGTTTATGCAGGCTATGGAAACAGGTTGAACTGATTTTATGGTTTTTAGGCCATATTGGTTTATGTTACTATGGCTTTGGCTTTGAAAATGGATTGACAGTAGGTTGTGTTTACTGGTTTATGCAGGTTTGGAATGGTTTTTGGTTTTGACATGGTTTTGACATGGTTTTGAATGCAGGTTGTATGTATGTTTTTGTTCTTTGAACTCAATTTTGGTTTTTAGGCCTTCAAACGGTTATCAACTCTCCTCTTTTTTTTGAAGGGTTTGGTAATGTTATAACAGTTGGTCTTGAGGCTTATGTTACAGGTTCTGAATACTTTTACTATATTTTTGCCTTTGACCTCTGCACTCTACTGCTTCAATCAGTTTGTCCATATTCTTTTTCATGCTTTTTTTTCTTACTGGATGCTGTTGTTTTTGTTTGCTATCCTTTTCCTTCCTAAGGCCAAAACCTGTAAACCCACACTCTTCCTCTCTTCTCTCTCCTTAGTACAATTGAAACACTAAAATGTTGTATGTACTTTTAAGTTCTGAAAAAGCACAAGCTGGAAAATGATGTAATTAGGAAATATATTGCTTGCATATTTGGTTTTAAAACTGCACACTTCTCTTTGTCATCTCTATTGTACAGTATGGGAGCCTTATGTTTTTTGACTTCTTCCCACATGACAGTTAGTTTACGTTGGACCTGGCTTGTGTTGAAAATGCATATGCTGTTGAACTATGCATATGATGTTTTGCTTTTGAAATATGCAGTGGATTTTGAAAATGTGCAATTGATTTGAACTATGCAGTTTACAATTAAAATGTGCAATTTTGACAAAAAAATGAATTTGTGCATATTTTTAACTTGTGCATTCATTTTTATCAATAAAAATTCATCCCTTTTTGTGAACCGGGAGAAATCCCGTGATTTGCAAAGAGGGTAAAAAACTGATTCCAGCCGCTTGCTTTTAATGATGAACACTAAACTAATTTTCTTCTTTTAATTATATATTCATTTCTGACTTTTTTCTTTTAATTTTTGCAGGTAAAATCAAATGAGCAATCAAAGAAGTATTGGATAGAAGATGAAGATTTAGAACTTAGAAAAAAAATTAGGATAGCTTTTATTTCATTTTAAACATTGTAAAAATTATCATTGTAAATACGTTGTAAATAAATACGGTATTTAAACAACAATTGTAACAATTAGAATAAAATGAATAAAACTCCAATATTTTATCAATTAATTCTTTTCTTCTTTCCAATTATTTATTTTATCGTTTATAATTCTTTAAATTATATAATAACTGAAAATCAATTCCACTTATTTAAATTAGAATGATAAATAATTAAATAAACATCATTGACCAATTAACTTCTCTGCGATCATTTACTTCATTATTTATAATTCTTCTAAATTATAATAACTGAAAATAAAATTCCAACTATTTAAACTTAGAATAATAAATAATTAGATAAACATTGTTGATCAATAAACTCTTTTTAAATATTTATTTTATTATTTATAAATCTTTAAATTATATAATAACTGAAAATAAATTCCAATTATTTAAATTTAAGATAATAAATAATTAATAAACATCGTCTGATCAATTAATAAACTTCTTTTCAAATATTTACTTTATTATTTATAAATCTCTAAATTATATAATAACTGAAAATAAATTCCAATTATTTAAATTTAAGATAATAAATAATCAATAAACATTGTTTTAGCATTGATCAATTAATAAATTTAGCGTTCAAAAAATAAACAGCTCTTGACTTGAAAAAGTTATGAATTTTAAATCTGCTTTGAAAATTGATAAAAATAGGTCAAAACACTTGCAATGTAATGATGCAGATGGGAGATGGTATCTTAGGTCAAAATTTGGGGTACAACAGCTGCCCCTATTTAAGTTTCTTCTATCCGGAGATATGAAGATTAAAATCTTCGTCTCGACGAGATTGAAGGTACTTAAATACATAATACGCAAATTTTTACCCTAAGATACCGCCATTATGTTTGATATGAATGTAGCGATTGAATTCACAGAGAAAGATATTGTATGAAACAAGGCAATGCTGGAGAAATCAAACACCAACAAAACACAGAGACATGGATTATACACTACTGGGGAAACGAGCTATCGACTTCAAATGACAGACTCTTGGCGGCGAATAAAATTGAGGGAATACGACCTCTGACCCTAACAAAGAAGGTATCTTGCATAGGCCATAAAACATATTATTGACCCAAAATAACAGTGAGTTCACAACTCGAGGTCAACGATAGACAAAAAGCATCAATTTTGCTGATGATGGATTACCAACTTGCTGTCTTCCAAAAAATAATATGACATACAAGCTGCTCAAATAAAGAGGCTGCCACTTACTGTCGTCCAGGGATGTCAATAACATACAAGCTGCTCAAATAAAGAAGCCGCCACTTGCTGTTTTCCAAAAAAATACCAATAACATACAAGCTGCTCAAATAAAGAAGCTGCCGCTTGTTGTATTCCATAAAAATACCAATAACATACAAGCTGCTCAAATAAAGAAGTTGCCGCTTGTTGTATTCCAGAAAAATACCAATAACATACAAGTTGCTCAAGTAAAGAAGCTGCCGCTTGATGTATTCCAGAAAAATAATAACGTACAAGTTTCTCAAATAAAGAGACCGTCGCTTGCCGTTTTCCAACGATGTCTATAATGTACAAGTTGCTCATGAAGAGACCGCCGCTTGTCGTTTTCCAATAATGTCTATAACGTACAAGTTGCTCATGAAGAGACCGCCGCTTGTCGTTTTCCAATAATAATAACGCACAAGTTGCTCGTGAAGAGCTGCCGCTTGTCGTTTTCCAAAAATAATAATAACGCACAAGTTACTCATGAAGAGACCGCCGCTTGTCGTTTTTCCAAAAATAATAATAACGCACAAGTTGCTCATGAAGAGCTGCCGCTTGTCGTTTTCCAAAAATAACAATAATGCACAAGTTGCTCATGAAGAGACCGCCGCTTGTCGTTTTCTAAAAATAATAATAATGCACAAGTTGCTCATGAAGAGACCGCCGCTTGTCGTTTTCCAAAAATAATAACGTACAAGTTGCTCATGAAGAGACCGCCGCTTGTCGTTTTCCGATGTCTATAACGTACAAGTTGCTCATGAAGAGACTGCCGCTTATCGTTTTCCAACGATGATTCAGAAGGAAATTGTGATGATATTGGCAGAGAATAAAATCTTCATCAAAGAGAATCATGAATCAATCCTTCCCGAGGAGATCACATACTTAAATGTGCAAAATAAATGCACCATTCGTCTAGGTCGCGACTTCACTGGGGAAAATCATGAGATAACCTATGCAAGAAACAAAAACTCCCTCCAGGAGTAAACTAGAAAGGAAACAGTCAAACAAGACTCCACCCAATGAGAAAGTAACTTGATTAGGGGATTCATCCTATCCCGAAATGGACAAAGTAGGCTAAGAATCAAAAAAATCATCCACGAGGATTAGCTCGGTTGGGGAATTTAGAAAGGAAGCACATTTTCTGCCTAAGCTAACCTTCTACTTGGAAAGAAACATGTACATTGTCTTAATAAACAAAGTAACAACCCAAAATCAATCGGTGAATGTGAATATGCATGCGTGATATAAGTGTAAATGAGTAAATGAATGTTATGCTGACAAAACAGACAGACAGAATATCTTGAAGACGATAAGATGTCACAAAGTAATAGATACTCGGCCAATCTTAAAAAAGACAGAAAATAACTGGAATTGGAACCACAAAGCAACGTCGGAGCGTATCACGCTACAAGTCCCAAGTCTTCTGAGGAGAAAAGTATCAAATCCAAACTTCTAATACCAATAGATCACTGGCATGAGACAAAGCGTACCACACCTCAGAAATCTGCTCGAATAAAGATAACCAAAACAACGCTTAACCCGAACAACTGGGGAGTCACCAAACTTAGTATCACGAGAAACGCAAGTGTACACAACCAACACCTCGTGACGATTTTGAAAGAAAACATGTTCATCATGCAAGGATAAAATTACTGTATTGTTTTGCATTTCATGGCTTGACCATCCTCGGAACAACTGTTAATATTCCTTTCGTTATTCACGACACATTTTTAAAATAAAAATACTTTAAATACCTTTGTTTCAAATATTTCCGTAAAGTTAAAATTTTGCCCACAAAAGGTAAATGCTCAAATTTCATTAATAAGATGGTAGTTCGCTAACAACGCGACTCCAACGGTTTACAAAAGTTTGGGAAATAGTACATGAAAGAAAGGTTACACAAAAGCAATGATCACTATTCTCCCTAACAACTTCGAATTCTGAAATGTGTTCAAATGCCAAGACTCGTCTGACCAAAAGCTTGCCTAAGCCGCCCCTTCGGGTTTTCAACTTAGCAAACTGTCAACTCAAACCTAAGTGAAATACTTCTTGACCGCATCGGCGTTCATGGAGCGCGGGAGCTCTTCACCGTCCATATTGGTGAGAATCAAGGCACCTCCAGAGAAAACTTTCTTAACGACATACAGTCCTTCATAATTCGGAGCCCACTTGCCCATAGAATCAGGTTGGAAAGATAATATCTTCTTGAGCACAAGGTCACCTTCTCTGAACTCGCGTGGTCGAACCTTCTTATCAAAAGCCTTCTTCATTCTCTGCTGATATAATTGACCGTGACACAATGCTGTCAATCTCTTTTCCTCAATTAAATTCAACTGATCATATCTACTTTGACACCATTCAGCCTCAGAAAGTTTAGCTTCCATCAACACTCTCATAGACGGAATCTCAACCTCCACGGGGAGTACTGCTTCCATACCATAAACCATGGAAAATGGGGTTGCGCTTGTTGAAGTTCGAACTGAAGTACGGTATCCATGCAGAGAAAACGGAAGCATTTCATGCCAATCTTTATAAGTTACCACCATCTTCTGGACAATCTTTTTGATGTTCTTGTTAGCAGCTTCAACATCCCCATTCATCTTCGGTCTATAAGGAGAAGAATTATGATGTTCGATCTTGAACTCTTCACAAAGCTCTTTCATAATCTTGTTATTCAAATTCGAACCATTATCAGTGACGATCTTGCTCGGGATACCGTATCGACAAATAATCTGATTCTTGATAAATCTGACTACCACCTGTCTGGTTACATTAGCATAAGATGCTGCTTCCACCCATTTAGTAAAATAATCGATCGCTACCAAGATGAAACGATGACCATTTGAAGCTTTGGGTTCAATCATTCCAATCATATCAATGCCCCACATAGAGAAAGGCCAAGGTGAAGAGATAACGTTGAGGAGGGTCGGTGGCACATGTATCTTGTTCGCATAAATCTGGCATTTATGACATTTCTTCACATATTTGCAGCAATCAGATTCCATTGTCATCCAATAGTAACCAGCTCTCTACATCTTTTTAGCCATTGCATGTCCGTTGGCATGAGTGCCAAAGGATTCTTCATGCACTTCTTGCATCAGCATGTCTACTTCATGTCTGTCTACACATCTGAGCAAGACCATGTCGTAATTCCTCTTATACAAGACTTCTTCATTGAGGAAGAAACTGCTTGCTAATCTTCTCAACGTCTTCCTATCTTTATTGGATGCCCCAGGCGGGTACTCTTGAGTTTGAAGAACATGTTTAATGTCATAGAACCACGGTTTGTCGTCGGTGACCTCTTCAACTGAGAACACATGAGCAGGTCTGTCGAGGCGCATAACCCGGATTGTAGGCACATCGTTCCAACCATTCACTTGAAACATTGAAGACAAAGTAGCTAAAGCATCAGCCATTTGGTTCTCATCTCTAAGGATATGATGTAATTCCACTTTGTTGAAGAAAGTTAACAATCTTCTAGCATAGTCTCTGTAAGGGATCAAACCAGGATGACGAGTCTCCCATTCTCCTTTGATTTGATTAATTACCAATGCCGAATCTCCGTAAATATCAAGAATCTTAATCCTTAGATCCACTGCTTCTTCGAGACCCAAAATACATGCCTCATATTCAGCCATGTTGTTCGTGCAGTCAAACTTCAATCTCGCCGTGAACGGGATATGAGTGCCTCGGGGAGTGACGATGATTGCCCCAATTCCATTTCCATAAGAGTTCACAGCTCCGTCAAATATCAAACCCCACTGGGATTCGGGATCAGGTCCTTCTTCAGGTAACGGCTCTTCACAATCTTTAGCCTTCAAGTACATAACATCTTCATCTGGGAAATCAAACTTGATGGATTGGTAATCGTCAATTGGTTGGTGAGCCAAATGGTCGGCTAAAATACTCCCTTTGATTGCTTTCTGAGTGTGATACTCAATGTCATATTCAAATAACAACATCTGCCATGGGCTATTCTTCCAGATAAGGCGGGCTTCTCAAAGATATACTTGATCGGATCCATTTTGGAGATCAACCAAGTGGTGTGGTTAATCATATACTGGCGCAGACGGCGAGCAGCCCAAGCTAAAGCACAACAGGTTTTCTCAAGAAATGAGTATCGAGACTCACAGTCTGTGAATTTCTTACTCAGATAATATACGGCATGTTCCTTTCTTCCAGTCTCATCTTGTTGACCGAGCACACATCCCATGGAATCTTCCAATATAGTCAGGTACATAATCAAAGGTCTTCCTTCCACCGGAGGAATCAAAATGGGAGTTTCAAGCAAATATTCTTTGATGCTATCAAAAGCTCTCTGACAATCTTCTGTCCACACACATCCTTGGTTCTTTCGGAGAAGCTTGAAAATCGGCCCACAGGTAGCAGTCATATGAGATATAAATCTAGAAATATAGTTCAGTCTCCCAAGGAATCCTCTTACTTGTTTTTCCGTCTTGGGTGCGGGCATTTCCCGAATAGCTTTGACTTTATCAGGATCTACCTCAATACCTTTCTGACTGACAATGAAACCCAGAAGTCTTCCAGAACGAACACCAAAAGTGCACTTGTTGGGATTCAGACGGAGTTTATACTTTCTCAAACGCTGGAATAACTTCAATAAATGTTCCAAATGATCTTCTTCAGTTTGTGATTTGGCAATCATGTCATCTACATACACCTCTATCTCTTTATGCATCATATCATGGAACAAAGCAATCATGGCTCTTTGGTATGTTGCACCAGCATTCCTCAAACCAAACGGCATAACCCGATAACAAAATGTTCCCCAAGGTGTAATGAAAGTTGTCTTCTCCATATCTTCTGGTGCCATCTTGATTTGATTGTAACCAGAGAAACGATCCATGAAAGAAAAGACTTTGAACTTTGCGGTATTGTCGACCAATACGTCAATGTGCGGTAATGGGAAGTCATCCTTTGGGCTAGCTCTATTCAGATCTCTATAGTCTACACACATTCGAACTTTGCCATCCTTCTTAGCAACAGGCACTATATTGGCTAACCATTGAGGATAGACCGACGTAACAAGGAAACCTGCATTAATCTATTTTTGAACTTCTTCTTTGATCTTGTCAGCCATATCGGGACGAGTCCTTCTCAACTTCTGCTTAATCGGCGGACATTCAGGTCTCGACGGTAAACGATGCTCCACAATATTGTTGTCCAAACCTGGCATATCTTGGTAGGACCAAGCAAACACATCAACATACTCTTTGAGAAGCTCCAACATTTTCTCTTTGACCTCCGGGATAAGCAATGCTTCGATTTTAACTTCCTTTTTATCTTCTTCATCACCCAAATTGATCATCTCTATAGGTTCTTCAAACGGTTGAATAGTCTTTTCGTCGTGCTCAAGCAAACGGGAAATTTCATCAGGAATCTCTTCACTATCCTCTTCTTCGGCTCTGAACACAGGGAATTCAAAGTTGGGAGAGGGCATAGGATCATTGTTTTCAATGGTTAAGTCATGGATTAATCTGCACATATGATTATGCTTTATTTTAGAAATCGATTTGTACAAATAAAATAAAAAGTTATTATATTTTCCTATTACTACCAATTAATTTTCATTACTATTTCCCAGAAAAAGTGAAAAAATAAAACAGTAGTGGACAAAATAACATTTTTATTCATGAGGGAAAATACTTGAAACAAAGAGCCCAGACATTTCTCTTTTGCCTTGGGCAGAGCAAAAGGATTTATTTTCAACATAGCCCGACACAAATACTTTTCGCCTTGGGCAGAGCGAAATTTTTTTTCAAAAATAAAACAAAACATTACTCAGAAATGTGCATCACAATAGGAACATCAACAGCGATCCAGTTTCTTGAAAACCACTCCGTGCGTTACAAAATCGGGTAAATCCTCTTCAGAATCGTCTCCTATTACAGCATCAACCTTAGGAGGAGTCGGATGGATAAAACCTGCACTTCAGAAAACTTCTTGTATCGGACGAGTAACCACTTCCTGCTTGACTCTTGTAGACACGGGATGAAAACCAAGACCTTCTCCAGACTTGTTCTCGGGCAAAGTCAACACCTGGCCCCGACCTTCAGCCGAACCGCTTTCAACCACTCGTCGCGCATCTTCAAAAGAAGAAATAGACGTCCCTTGCTTCTTCACTTCATTATTAGCAACAAATAGAGCTTGGAATTGTGTTCCAACATCCTCATAAGCATTAATAAAAGAGAAAGATGACAAATGGCTTACCACCATAGCCTGCTCTCCACCAATCATTACCAGCTTTCCATGTCTTACAAACTTCAATCTCTGATGGAGCGTGGAAGTGACTTCCCCTGCATCATGGATCCATGGACGACCCAATAGGCAACTGTAGGCGGCACGAATATCCATTACTTGAAAAGTGATCTGAAAAGTAAAAGGACCAATTATGATAGGAAGATCCACTTCACCAATGACAGTCTTCCTAGAACCATCAAACGCTTTGACGATTACCCCACTAGGTCTCATGGGAGCACCTTGATATGAGAGTCGAGATAATGTAGTTTTGGGCATTACATTTAACGACGAACCTGTATCTACCAACACACTTGATAAAGTATCATTTCCACAACTTATTGAGATATGCAAAGTCATATTATGGTTCCTTCCCTCCTCCGGGAGTTCTTCATCACTGAAACCAAGGTTGTTACACGAAGTAATATTTCCCACAATTCCATCAAATTGGTCAACCGTCACATCATGATCCACGAATGCCTGGTCCAAGACCTTCATCAAAGCTTCTCTATGGGCACCAGAATCTCTCAGTAAAGCAAGCAAAGAAATCTTGGAAGGAGTTTGCAATAGTTGGTCCACAATCTTATATTCACTTCTCTTGATAAGCTTCAGAATCTCATCATCCTCGGGATGTGGGATAGGTTCATTGGATCGGCCTATCTCAACCCTTGGTTCAACATTTCTCGCTGGAATTTCTGCCGGTATGGGCCTCCTGACTTGAACTTCTGGTCTCTTCAAAGGTACTGCTGCAAAAACACGTCCGCTTCTCGTAACTCTACTCACATCAGCGATGTTAACAAAAGACGGCCTTGTTGGTATAGGGACTTCTACCCCATTCTCAATCATTGTGGCATTATACTTATATGGTATAGCTTGGTCTGAGTTGTAAGGCACAGGACCAGGTGGATAAATGATCAAAGGAGCAACAGGTGCAGTCTGACTGTCATAAGCGATCTCTACTGATTCAGGAAAATTGAATTGTGGTATTATAACATTCACTTCATCCTCCGGATCTCTGTCATATGTAATAGTGATAACCCTCTGGTCTAACAATTTTTGAATATCCTCCTTCACAATAGGGCAATCAACCTCTCTTGAACAAAATTCACAAACATCATGCTGATGCCTAACGAAGGCAAGTCTTCTTAAGCTCTGATGTAACCTGATCAACGACTCTCTTATGTGTTCAACTTGAAAAACTCGAAACTTTCCCGGACAACCTTCCACCATATTCATTGAGGCTGCCCCATGTCGAGGCAAAGGATTATCTCTAACATTTGGGTTAACATCCTTGAAAGACAAGATACCATTCTTAATCAACCTCTGCACGTCCGCCTTTAGAGCAAAACAACTTTCAAGGTTGTGCCCCGGCGACCCTTGATGATATTCACAAAACTGATCCGCCTTGTACCACAGAGAAGTACTGTTTGGTGCGACAGGAGGAGGCTTCGTCGTTATGAGGTTCTTTCTGATAAGAGCAGGGAAAAATTCAGTATAAGTCATAGGAATGGCATCGAATTGCGGTTTTCTTGGTGAACGGTTCTGATTGTTGAATGGATAAGCCTGTTGTCGAGGCTGTTGCTGAAATGGCCGTTGTTGAGTTGGTGGGGTTTGATGAGCTGGGGTCATCAAAGCTGGGCGGACAGCCGGAGTGACTGCTGCAACGTGTGAGTAACCTCTCCTTGGTCTCCCTGGGAAGATTGCGCTGACATCCTGTTCTTTTCTTTTCGGGAAAACACTTCCAAACTTCTTAGTACTGCTAGACGGACTTCCTTCTTTAACCAAACTCCCTTCACGAATCCCTTCCTCCAACCGCATGCCCATGCTTACCATTTCGGTGAAGTCACTGAGTGCGCTGGCGATCATTCTTTCATAGTAAAAGGAACCTAAAGTCTTCAAGAATATCTTCGTCATTTCTTTCTCCTCAAGAGGAGGATAGATTTGAGCAGCAATTTCACGCCACCTCTGGGCGTATTCCTTAAAAGATTCTCTGTCTCTCTGGGACATCACCCGGAGTTGGTCCCTGTCCGGCGCCATGTCAACGTTGTACTTATACTGGTGGACAAAGGCTTCGCTAAGATCGTTAAAGTTGCGGATCCGAATGCTGTCTAGACCCATATACCACTTTAGAGCAGCACCCGTCAAACTGTCTTGAAAATAGTGAATCAACAAGTCATGATCATCAGAATATGTAGACATCTTTCTCACGTACATAGTCAAGTGACTCCGAGGACACGAATCACCCTTATATCTTTCAAAGTCTGGCACTTTGAATTTTGCTGGGATCTTGACATTCGGAACTAAACAAAGGTCATGAGTGTTCTTTCCAAACAAATCCTTCCCCTTTAATGCTCTGAGCTCCCTCTGCATTTCTTGGAATTGGTCTTGAAATTCTTCCATTCTATCAAAAAGACCTAAACTTTCGGCAGGCTCGGCAGGATAAGTAGGTTCATTCAAGTATGGCACAGAGTGAACCACAGGAGCGACAGTTGTCATCACCGGTTGCGGGAAAGGTGTCACAGACGGGATTATTGGCGGCATGGCAGTTGTATCTGGTTGAGGAAGAGACAAAGCAGGTTGAAACAAAGGCTGTATGACAGGCTGATACCCCTCTGGCACAAAGTTGTAAGGCATTCCCCACAGAAAACCTTTTGGCATCTGATGCTGAAGCGGAGAGTTGATTTGAGTCACAGATGTTGGAACAGTGACAATCTCAGAAACCACAGTAGTTGAAGTCTGAATCTCAGCAGCTGTAATCGATGGCTGATTCTGAGCAGCCATCAAACTTTCCACTAGCGCAGTTAACTTTTCCATACCGACACGAAGGGTAGCGACCTCCTCACAAAGCTCGTGGTTTTCCTGTTCCAGATCTTCCATTTTCCTCTGAAGATTGGCTCGAGTATCGTATCGATGAGACAGCTTGATAATCTAACGGAGTGGAAAAAGAAACAAGGATAAGACTCTATAAAACATGTGAAGTGGAATGTTGGATGATGCATGATATGCGATGCAAATGATAATTCATTTTAATAGTTTTTCAAGGACCTTCAATAATTTTGCACACATCAATGGTAAAGGAATTTGGAACAACAAAAACTCATTCATTAATCAAAAGCGGTAAATTACAACTTACAACTTTGGAACAACAAAACAATAAATTACACTTTGGGATAACAACCCAATAATAAAAGCAGTAAACTACAACTTTGGAACATGAAGCCCAATAATAAAGCAGTAAATTACAACTTTGGAACATGAAGCCCATAATAAAAGCAGTAAATTACAACTTCGGAACATGAAGCCCTTTTACAGAGTTTTACAAAATGACATCAGTAAAAATAAAACTAAAAGTTAAAGATCACTCGGAATCATCAGATGAAGGACCAAATGCCAACTGTAACCGGAGCTTCCTGATCTTCTCTTCATAAAAGTCTTCCATCTCTTTCTTCTCAGCGACTAGTCGATCAATGATTTCCTTTTGTGAATTAGGAATAAGAGCGACGCTTACCGAACCTTCCTTCTTTCTCTTCCTTTCACTAGAATACTTCTTCAGTAAATCATCCTTTTGACGAAGTTTCTCATCATGATCAATGAACCAGCCGTCTTGAATAAAGAGTAAATCCTTCTTTTCCTTTAGCTGTCGAGCCAGGACCCGATTCTCATATTCAGACATATTATACTTTTCTTTCCAAGCATCTCTCTCGGACTTCATCCTAGCCAGATTTCCTTGGTATTCTCCCATATTCTCGATAGGGATATCAACAGATGATGATGCAACGGTAGGGAATAAAGGTTTCTCAGGTTTATAGGGCATCTTGAGAGCACAAGCCCTAGCACGGACCCATTGTAGGTAAGGCTCCAAAGAGACAGCACCCCTATGTCCTAACATATCTCTCCCTTTCCTATGGATGTGGCGCCAAGCTCCTTCGATCTCCCTCTTAGCTGCCTGGTGATCTTGTCCTTCTTGTAGAAAGAAACCACTCACATGGATGTTGTTTGGCTTGTCCCTCATCAGGTATCCAAACTGACGGCGCGCAAGAACAGGGTTATAGTTAATTCCACCTTTCGTACCAAGAAGAGGCACGTTAGGAAAAGCACCACAGCTATCAATGATCTTCACGTCATAGTAAACTCGATTATACCAATCAATGTTGAAATGAGTGAGAGCCATAATTTTTGGCGCCCATCGCGGCTCCTTCTCGAGATCCCAGAAAACATCAGACCTAGGTAGATGAGAAACATACCACTGATACAGCAACGGTGCACAACAAATAATCATCCCTCCTTGATAAGAGTTTCGAAGATGGATGGAATAGTAGGTATCTCCGAGCAGCGTAGGGACCGGATTTCCAATCAAGAAAATTCTGATGGCGTTGATATCCACAAACTTATCAACGTTAGGGAACAAGAATAGACCATAAGCAAGTAAAGCAAAGACGTCTTCAAAGGAAACAATATCTTTTATCTCAGCGAAGTGACGAGCTTTCCTCAACAGAAACTGCGCAGACAAGCCTCGGATTCCCCCTTTTGTAGTCATGTTCTCCTCTATCTCTGACTTCTTCAAGTGGGTGATGGTTGCTATCTCATGAGATTTGGGCTCCTCTTCTAATCCGGAAAAAGGAACACAGTCGGTGATCGGCAAACCAAGTATGTAGGAGTACTCTTCTAAGGTAGGCATCAAATGGTAATTCATAAAGGTAAAACATCGGTACAAAGGATCGTAGAATTGGACCAACGTATTAAGGATGCCTTCCTTCATCTTGCGCTTCATGAGAGGTATAATAGACCCATACTTTTTCTGAAAATTCGTCGGGTTCTTGATTTTAGGAATTAAACTCTTCAGTTCTTCAATCTCAGGCTCCTTAAAACTAAAACTTCGAGTGTTTCTCCTTCCAAATTCCATAATAATAGTACCTGAGATGTCTGCAAGAATCATTCTTAAGTTCCTTGAAAAACAAGTTTTTTTACAAAAATGTTGATGAATGCATGAATGAATGATAATGCAACAGTTACACACAAGTTCACAAACATGGGGTTTAAAGGTTCAACGTTTCGAGCATGGAGTCGAGGGTAAAGCCCACCCCAAGGTATGTACTAACGGTTCAATCACACCTGTAAGACAAGGTTCTAAAAGTTCCCAGAGTCTACATTCCTCCTTCGGATATTACCAACGTCTTGATTACTCAATAATTAGCAATATTCTCAAGAGAAACTCATCCGAGCGTAGCATCGCCTAACAACTACTTCCGAATTACTCCGTTATAGTCTCCGCGCTACACCTAAAAGGCCAAGATGGGTTAGGGTTCTACGGTTCTCAATTTCTCTGGCTCCTAGGTCGAAAATAATAATGTCTTCCCGATTACTCGGTAAACAAATATTAAGTTCAAGAGGGCCTTCCATCGAGTGGGGGATCTCATGCCTCCTTCTTCGGGATTACTCCCTCAAAGTTAACATGACTGTACCGCCCGTCCTATTCTTAAGTGTAACTTAATCCGGGTATAGGATTCGTCCTTTGCAAAAAAAACCCAAACAACCCCAATTTAAACACATAATCAAACAAATCAAATAATAATAAAACAGATAAAACCAACTAGGTTTAACCCACTTAGGGATGGACCAGCAAGAGGTCAATCTTTCCCTAGCAGAGTCGCCAATTCTGTAGCGATAAAAAATGTAGCGGGGTAAATCGGAGATCGAATTATTGATTAATTCGTCTCACAAAAGCAAGAGTCGCCACCGCGCTTTATTATTTCCAAGGGAAAAGGGAAAAGAGCGAAATAAAACCCTAAAGTATGCAATGCAAAATAATACTTTTTAAAAGTAATAAAAATACAAGGCGTTTTTTTTTAAAAGAGATCTATGGTTCGGGGGTTGGTTATACAATGGGAAGGTATTAGCACCCAATGCATCTATAGTACTCTATAGGAACCTTTTGAAATATCTGTTTATTAAAATTGTTCGTTTGATTTAAAAATAAATTGTTTTGGCCGAAAAGGGGTACTGACGGGTTTTTGAAGGTACGACGACCTAATGTCGAAGTTTTGGCTTAAAAGGTATAAATTTTGAAAAGATTGAATATTTGGGGAAAAATTATCCTAAGTTTTAATGAAATGAAAATATTCGCGTGATTGGACTTGAGGACATGAAGTCAACAAATTTAATCATTTTTTCTCTTGGATTTAGACGTAAACAGAATAAACAAGTACAGATGAAATAATTAAACAGAAAAATTAGATAGATAAGTGATACATAACCATAATAATGACTAAATAACAGACTAAATGGCGGGAACATGCATTTTTATAATTTTAAATATGGACAAAGCAAGAGAATTAAATAAAGAAAATAAAATGTTTTAATTTTTTTCTATTTTTATGTATTTTTGTATTAATATTAACTAAAGCGAGGGAATTAATTAAAGAAAATAAAATGTTTTTTATATATTTCTATTTTTTTTAGGTATTTTTTGGTATTAATATAAAGTATTACTTAAAAATTATTAAATAATTCTAAACTAAATTAAAACCTTAAAATCTATTAATTTAAATCTAATTAAAAAAGGGATACTAAAATTATTAAATTAAACCTAAGGTTAAACTTAATAAAAAAATTGGTCACATTATTAAAATATCTAATTAAATTACAACTCTTATTTAATTAAATTACTAATTAACTAATTTAATAAGATTCTAAAAAAACTAAAAGGAGATAAATGAAGAAGGGGTATCAAATTAAAGGGGGTGGATAGGCAGTTATATGGGCCAAAGAGTTCTAAGGAGCCAAATCCAAATAAACAGAAATGGGGGGTGTGTTTAAGGAATTCGCTGGGCTTAGGCAGATGGGATGGGTTAAGGTCCATACATTATAATTTGTTTAGGGTTAAAACAAACTGTTTTAGTTTGGAGAAAAAAGGGATTAGGGTTCACAAGGTGTACAGAGCGGCGCTCATTTGCTCGTCTTCTTCGTTTTCGTTCCTCTCTTCCACCTTCGCCTGAGCTTTCCTGCCACGGCTACCGGCGTCCTCAAAAATCCTTCTTCCCTCCAACGAGAATACTAGGGCGACCGATTCAAGGTAATCTTCATTCTTATTTCGTTAGGGTTTTTACTACTGCATGTTATGATTTTGTGTCCATTTTTCGATTCTGACTCTATTATTATGGTTATTTGAGGTATGAAAGGGAAGGGGAAAAGAGAACTACCTTTGGAGACGGAGGAAGGAAGGTTGGGGTGCTGTGGCGGCCAAAACGGCGGGGAAGACGGCGGAGACGCGCTAACTTTGCTTGGTATCCTGGTTGGTATTTTACTTCTTTTGTTTAGTGGTTTGATGATGATGTTGAAAACCCTTTGTGCGATTTCTTTCCTCTTCTTCTGTTGACCTTGACTTTGCCTCTTTTCTTCTTCTTCTGTTGGCTTGATGCTTGACTGTTGCCTTCGAATAATTTTCCTCTCTTCTTCTTTACTGTGCCTCAGTTGCTTTTTATTGTTGTTGGCCTATGATGATGTATTTCTGAGGCCTTCGTGTTTGGACGTTGGTTGGATAAGTTTGTATTATTTGGTATTCTGGCTTCTTGGCTTTGGGCGTGTATGGCTTTCTGGTTTAACAGGTTGAACAGGTTTTATGGTTTCAGGCCATAAGGTTTTACTGATTTTCTGGTTTTTCGGGTTGGGCATGTATGGCTTTCTGGTTTAACAGGTTGAACAGTTTTATGGTTTTAGGCCATAAGGTTTTACTGATTTTCTGGTTTTTCGGGTTGGGCATGTATGGCTCTCTGGTTTAACAGGTTGAACAGTTTTATGGTTTTAGGCCTTAAGGTTTTACTGGTTTATGCAGGCTATGGAAACAGGTTGAACTGATTTTATGGTTTTTAGGCCATATTGGTTTATGTTACTATGGATTTGGCTTTGAAAATGGATTGACAGTAGGTTGTGTTTACTGGTTTATGAAGGTTTGGAATGGTTTTTGGTTTTGACATGGTTTTGACATGGTTTTGAATGCAGGTTGTATGTATGTTTTTGTTCTTTGAACTCAGTTTTGGTTTTTAGGCCTTCAAACGGTTATCAACTCTCCTCTTTTTTTTGAAGGGTTTGGTAATGTTATAATAGTTGGTCTTGAGGCTTATGTTACAGGTTCTGAATACTTTTACTATATTTTTGCCTTTGACCTCTGCACTCTACTGCTTCAATCAGTTTGTCCATATTCTTTTTCATGCTTTTTTTTCTTACTGGATGCTGCTGTTTTTGTTTGCTATCCTTTTCCTGCCTAAGGCCAAAACCTGTAAACCCACACTCTTCCTCTCTTCTCTCTCCTTAGTACAATTGAAACACTAAAATGTTGTATGTACTTTTAAGTTCTGAAAAAGCACAAGCTGGAAAATGATGTAATTAGGAAATATATTGCTTGCATATTTGGTTTTAAAACTGCACACTTCTCTTTGTCATCTCTATTGTACAGTATGGGAGCCTTATGTTTTTTGACTTCTTCCCACATGACAGTTAGTTTACGTTAGACCTGGATTGTGTTGAAAATGCATATGCTGTTGAACTATGCATATGATGTTTTGCTTTTGAAATATGCAGTGGATTTTGAAAATGTGCAATTGATTTGAACTATGCAGTTTACAATTAAAATGTGCAATTTTGACAAAAAAAATGAATTTGTGCATATTTTTAACTTGTGCATTCATTTTTATCAATAAAAATTCATCCCTTTTTGTGAACCGGGAGAAATCCCGTGATTTGCAAAGAGGGTAAAAAACTGATTCCAGCCGCTTGCTTTTAATGATGAACGCTAAACTAATTTTCTTCTTTTAATTATATATTCATTTCTGACTTTTTTCTTTTAATTTTTGCAGGTAAAATCAAATGAGCAATCAAAGAAGTATTGGATAGAAGATGAAGATTTAGAACTTAGGAAAAAAATTAGGATAGCTTTTATTTCATTTTAAACATTGTAAAAATTATCATTGTAAATACGTTGTAAATAAATACGGTATTTAAACAACAATTGTAACAATTAGAATAAAATGAATAAAACTCCAATATTTTATCAATTAATTATTTTCTTCTTTCCAATTATTTATTTTATCGTTTATAATTCTTTAAATTATATAATAACTGAAAATCAATTCCAATTATTTAAATTTAGAATGATAAATAATTAAATAAACATCATTGACCAATTAACTTCTCTGCGATCATTTACTTCATTATTTATAATTCTTCTAAATTATAATAACTGAAAATAAAATTTCAACTATTTAAACTTAGAATAATAAATAATTAGATAAACATTGTTGATCAATAAACTCTTTTCAAATATTTATTTTATTATTTATAAATCTTTAAATTATATAATAACTGAAAATAAATTCCAATTATTTAAATTTAAGATAATTAATAATTAATAAACACCTTTGATCAATTAATAAACTTCTTTTCAAATATTTACTTTATTATTTATAAATCTTTAAATTATATAATAACTGAAAATAAATTCCAATTATTTAAATTTAAGATAATAAATAATTAATAAACATTGTTTTAGCATTGATCAATTAATAAATTTAGCTTTCAAAAAATAAACAGCTCTTGACTTGAAAAAGTTATGAATTTTAACTCTGCTTTGAAAATTGATAAAAATAGGTCAAAACACTTGCAATGTAATGATGCAGATGGGAGATGGTATCTTAGGTCAAAATTTGGGGTACAACAGACGTTAGGGAGAATTTGAGGTCATTTGGACTCAAGGATCTTGATGCAACACAAAACCCTAATTTGGGGTTGACTGCCTTAGGAGATGATTGTCTGTCCAACTTTTGAGCAAGCTTGAGCCACTTGGAGATTTTTCTTGCAATGTTTTGAGAAATATGAGAGGGCAAATTTTGGGGTACAACAGGTTACCTTCTATGACTATACAAACGACCCACTTCCATACCTTCACATCCAATGATGAGGCTTCTTACAAATCAATGGTAAGATAACAACATCTAAAAGAGGAGGAAAATAACATTAGACCTTTTGAGTAGGTAGAACGCTCGTAGTTTCTTGCTTGCTCACAAACTAAAAAACCATTTTTACACCAACACTTTCAATTGAAACATTTTTAAAAGTTAAAACACTTTTTACGCATTCTTATAGAGACAAGAATCATTACAAAGGCACTTTTCAAAATCACTTTCAAAAAACATCTTCCACAAACAAACACCTCTTTGAACTATTTTCAAAACCAACATTTTGTACGCATTCTTATAGAGATGAGAATCATTACAAAGACGTTTTTTTAAATATTTTCAAACCCATACCACAAAGCACATTTTCAAACAAAGCAAGTGATCTAGCAAGCAACTAAGAGACCTTAGATAACTACGGATGAAAAGGGTGCTAACACCTTCCCTTTTCATAACCTATCCCCCTAACTCTAGAAAATAATCTCAAAGGTCTTTTATGTTATTCTTACCCTTTACTTATTGGATAAAAGAAAAGTCAGTGGTGAATCTTGCTATCCGCAATAATTGCGATCAAACACAAAACAACCAAGTCAGTTCTCCCATCGTATTACAGAACTGGAGACTCTGCTGGGGACATTACTTAAAGGTGGGGTTACCTCAGGGCTTGATCACCTTTACTTGCTTTCCTTATTTGAATTTCTTGCTTTATATTATGGTTCCTTGTTTGGGCTTTGTTTTGATCCTACACCCGGATCTGGGGCGCCTTTTAGGTAAGTAGCAATAAATCATGGAGGTTGTACGGCGTAGACCGATATGGACGAAGTGATGGCTACGTTAGTGTGATACTCTGGCTTGTACTAATGTTCCTTGAGTCATTTAAGGATAACATTAGGCTTCCTTATAGTATCATTAAGCGCTAACTGACCTTAGAAACTTTAATTGAGCAACTTGGCCATTAGGAAGTAGTGAGATAGCTGGCTTTGGTTCCGACCAAATATTGGTTGATACTCGATGCTACGCTCATTGAGATCAGACTTTTAGGATATCTCACTGCAAGAAAAGATTGATTGAGCTAAGACAATGCCTAAAAGAAAGTTCGGTGATATTGAGATCCCCTAGAACCCGTTACTTTCTAAGACATGTTGAGGCAACTAAACTTCAAGAGGGTACTTACCTACAAACCCCATGCAAGCCTAAACCTAAGGACTTGTCTGCTTTGTGTGTATATGATTATTTAGACATAACGAATTGCTTGCTTTGCATACTTGTACATAAACATCATGACATCATACCATATCATTTTCAATAACCATTTCAAGGATCTCAAGGGGCCTGTAATGCAGGATCACGTTGAACCAGACATCCATCAAGGGGCAAGAGGATTTGTTCTCCTCTAATCAAACACCGTCAAAGACCACAGTACGATAACTTGAGTCAAGGGCTGTGACCCACTTGACATGGTGAGCTTGATTCTCGTGGAAGGACATCCACCGAGATGAAGTTCTCCAATAAATGTTGTGAGAAAAGTTCAACTTCTAACATCTTCTTGTGTTTAACCCGTGAGATCCTTGAAAACATGCATCCGCATACCACGCATCATTTCATGACAGGTTTCTCCCACACAGGTTTCCTTATCTTCCTACTATTTATTTCAGTAAGATGGATATGGAACAAATGGTGAAAGATCTTCAAGCATAAAATACTCAATTCCAACAGATGTTCTTGACTCTGGCCAAAGGGCAAGAGGACCTAAAGACTCTCATTCTCAAAGACAAGAAAAAGACAAAGAAGTCAGTAGGCGTCCTGAATTTGGGAAGGAGGCTCAGAGGACCAACAGAGCGAGCTCTAGAATTTGCAACTCCGTCAACTGAGGGAGACAATTAGACAAAAGAAGGGGACCACAATCTGGGGTCTAATGAAGAAGAGGTTGACTACGCTGAAGAACAGTATCCTCCTGCGGACGACAAATACAAATAGTTGGAGGATTGTCTCAACGCCTTGGAAATTCAGAGGGTACCTGGTATGGATTTTGAAGATTTAGGTTTGGTTTCTGGAGTGGTCATCCCACCAAAATTCAAGGTTCCCACATTTGTTAAATATGAATGGGTCTCTTGTCCTAAACTTCACTTGAGATCATATGTCAGAAAGATCCAGCCTCACACTGCTGACCGGAAGCTATGGGTCCATTTCTTCCAAGAAAGTTTGGCTGGCACTCAACTGGAGTAGTTCTATCAGTTAGAAGGAACCAACATTCATACCTGGGAGGACTTGGCTTCTGCTTTCTACAAGAAGTACCAATACAATGCTGGCCTTGCACCAACTCGAGTACAATTGCAGAATATGTCTATGGGCTCAAGAGAAGGGTTCAAGGAATATGAACATAAATTGAGGGATTTAACTGGCAGGGTGTAACATCCCCTAAATGATCGGGAAATGGTAGACATGTTCATGGGCACTTTGACAGACCCGTTCTTCAATTTTCTTATTGGAAGTTCTTCATTCGGTTTTACAGAGATGGTTCTGACTAGGGAGAGGATCAAAAGCGATATCAAGAGTGGGAAAATTCCAATGGCCGCATCTTTTAATGCTGAGAAGAGGCTATTTGGGGTAAAAAAGAAACTAATGTTGTTTATGGTCAAATGGGCCATAATAAAAAGGACCACCATCAATCTGTGGGAGAGGTGCTAATCTTTAATCCTGCACCTGTTCAACAACGACGGGGCAATAGGCGTAGGGTAACGTACCAAGAAAGGCAGTACGCTAAGATTAATATGCCATTGTCTCAAGAATTGTAACATTTGCTGAAAGCGAAGCTGATTACACTAAGGGATCCTCCTCAAAACCTTGATACCTCCTGTCCTAAGTATAATCCAAATGTAAGATGTGCCTACCATTCTGATAGTCCTGGACACGACACCGACAACTGTTGGACTTTGAAGAACAAGATTCAAGATTTGATTGACAACAAGGAGATCAAATTTGACCCTCCTAAGGCTCCCAACGTGATCTCTGCTCCCATTCCAAATCATGGCCAAAATTGAGAGCGTTTATTTCATTTTTGAATTTTTAATTGTAATCTCTTTTTTTGTTCAAACACTTATCTATTAATGTCAAACTTTGTTTCATTAATGCATTGCATATGTTTGTCTTGAATTAATCCATTCGTTTTCATTTAAACTATGCTTTTTGATCCCTTTATGATATTCAACTCTTGTTTTAAAAAGTTTCAAGCCTTTAGAGGGAGGATGACGAAAATAATGCCATAATCTCATACAATATGCTTTTGGACAGACCTTGCTGACAATGTACATGCGTTTGTTTCAATTCCTAAACACTGGAGTTATAAGGAAGATAATCCCTAGTTAACCCCTTTGAGCCAAAGAAGTAGGAGTTTTCTTTTTCACACAAATTGAAACCTTTAATCAAAACCTGGGGCAAGGTAGTTTCTCAGTTAACTAAAATGTGTGTTCAGTCGCAAACTTTCACTTCGTATACAACAAATGACATCAAAAACAACCTACTGAATCCAAAGATGGTGGTGGTCCCCTGTCAAAACCTACGAAGGAGACTTAAGAAAAAATTGGGGCATCCCGTTGACTGTAATATCAAAACAAGAATAGTCAGGCAAAAATTAGGGATAATAAATCAAAAAGAGGTCACTATAAATCCTCGACAACATGAAAAATGTTGCAAAAATGACAGCTTTTCGAAAAACTTAACTTGTCCGAACCATAACCAAAATGTCATTCCATATTCAATTGGATTCCAAATGTGTAATTAACTGAGTTTAGGGACTGAATAACATCATGGAGAACGGGAGGGTACAAATACACTTTGAGCCTTATCCTTTGTTTCTTAAACTGAGAACCAAGCCACGTTACAACCCTTCAAAAGTCCTAATTGAAGCATGGGTTAGTTCAAAATCATAATGTTACCAAAGGTATCCTAACTCCTGTAAGGTTTACTGCAAATATTGAATTGAATTCACATTCTTAAAAAACTCTTTATTTGCTAAAACACATTTTCAAAACTTCAAGTCAAGAATAAATTTTCATTATTTGAATATCGCTGTTTTCATATGGCTAATTGTTTCACAGCAGAGAAATTCATACAACAAATATCCAGCGAACAAAAACTCTCTCAGTGAACAAATCACTTCAAACGGGATGACACTTCCCATGACAAATCTCCTATAAGCACAGGGGCATGACATGTAACTGTCCAACTCGTCTGGGGGCAGTCAAGTCAAGATTCCAGGAAATCTCTCAAGAAATGCTGAATAACCAGGGGCAGGTCTGTATCTAGATCACTGGGGGCATTGAACATGAATCCCAACAAAGGGGCACATACGGCCAAGCAAACATTTTATGGCAGTACTACAACACTTACTACTAGGGGCAGTGACAAATTCCCATAAAGTCCTTTTCATAGGGTGATCCCCAGTCAAGTCCATACAGAGTCATCTCTAAAAGGTTATCCCCACAGAGTAATCTTCACGGATAAGGGTACAAACCCCTCCAAGACAAAATCATGGATATCCCTGCAAAGTTGGTCCAGGAAATCCCCCAGCAAGAGCTTAAATCCTTGGAAAAAATCTCCCCAACTGAGTTGATCTCGAGAATCCTCGAGGAGTTCTACTCAAGGAAAACACCTCTCCAGCATATTGGCAATAGGGTTTATTTCCCCAACAAACTACAGATTCCCCAGCTTGAGTTTGTCTTTCCGACTACTACAAATCAAGGGACCACAATACCTCTTCCCCAGTAGACTGTTCTATAACCCCCAGTGAGTTACTGCAAAGCCTAGGATAAAACCAGATGACATTTAACTTCTTTATCCCCAACAAGTTGTTAACTTCCTTTCTCTTCCATCAAGAGATAACTCCCCAGTAGAGAAACAGACAACTAAAACTCCTGAACTCCTTTCCCCAAGCAGGAATCAACACTCTCCACGGAGTTTTCTTCCCAAGCAAAATCAACATTCACCAGCGGAGTTCTGCTCAAACAATAAGACAGGAATCCCCAGCGGAAATATTCTAAAACAAGGTTTGGAGAGGTGCATACTCTTCATCCATAACGGCTGTTAGGGATTTAACTTCCCAAAATATCCCCATCATTTGTCAAGGATTTATTTTCCAAGACAGAGATACACTCCAACAACATGCATAGAATATGCATATAAAATACATATAGCACAAATCTCATTTATTTCAAGAACATCATTACGCAATACATACATCATGACATTGCATACAACTAAATCTTTACCTTTTCAGGAAAAGATCAATCGACAGATAAGTGTCATTAACTATCTGTAAGCTTATCCAAGACAAAATCAAGCTTAGATTCCTTCATTACCTTTTGGAGTAGCAGTCGTCAAAGATTCCTTCATTACCTTTTGGAATAGAAGTCATCAAAGATTCCTTCATTACCTTTTGGAGTAGCAATCGTCCAAGATTCCTTCATTATCTGTTGAGGTAGTAATCATCCAAGATTCCTTCATTACCTTTTGGAGTAGAAATCGTCCAAGATTCCTTCATTATCTGTTGAGGTAGTAATCGTCCAAGATTCCTTCATTACCTTTTGGAGTACAATCGTCCAAGATTCCTTAATTATTTGTTGAGGTAGTAATCGTCCAAGATTCCTTCATTACCTTTTGGATTAGAAATCTTCAAAGATTCCTTCATTATCTGTTGAGGTAGTAAACGTCCAAGATTCTTTCATTATCTGTTGAGGTAGTAATCTTCCAAGATTCCTTCATTATCTGTTGAGGTAGTAATCTTCCAAGATTCCTTCATTATCTGTTGAGGTTGTAATTGTCCAAGATTCCTTCACTATCTGTCGCAGTCAAGCTTCATACTTACCAACAAAAACATGTTCCAGATTAATACCTGAAACAAGACAGGACAACTATCTGTGAACAAATTGATTGTAGATCAATTCCCGAAACAAGACGGGATGACTATTTACATGACGAACACTTCCTTCAGACCTCTGTTGGTTCAGTTTAAATTAGTCAATGGTTTATCCTGATTCCATTTCAGTAGACACTTTCCCTGGTTCAGTTTAAATCGCTCCAAAGATTTATTCTGATTCTTTTCCAGTTAAATATTATTCAAAACTTAGGTTGGTTCAGTTTAAATTGATCAATGGTTTATCCTAATTCCGTTCCGGTAGACAATTTCTCTGGTTCAATTAAATCGCTCCAAAGATTTATTTTGATTCTTTTCCAGTTAAAGATTATTCAAGACCTCTGCTGGTTCGGTTTAAATTGATCAATGGTTTATCTTGATTCCATTCTGGTAGACACTTCTTCTGGTTCAGTTTAAATCGACCAGAGATTTATTCTGATTCTTTTCCAGTTGAAGTCAAGCTTAGACTTAATCTAATTTTTTGTCAACAATCACCTTTGGATGGCATCTGTAAGCCCATTCCCTACACAATCAACCATATCATCGAGTGCAAATTTCTGGGCACTCTAATGTTCAATCATCTTCCACCTTCAGGTCACGAATGACGGACTCGCCAATCTAACTTTTCAGGTTTAAGAAGATTGAACAGGGGCAGCTGTTGTATCCCAAAATTTGCCCTCTCATTTCACTAGACATTTCCTTTCAAGGATTTTCAAAAGTTCAAATTTGCACAAAGTATAATTGGGCTTTCAAGCATCAAATCAAATAAGAGCATGCCTGCTTAGATTTCACATCCTTCGATTGGGCTTTTGGCCTCTTTCGATGCGAACTTGGCTTACATCCTTCGATTGAGCATTGTCCCCTGACAGGCTTGCTTTGGTTCATAAAGCAATGGATATCTACATGCATCCTTCGATTGAACAATTACCTCTATGTTGCATGCTTCGATTCACAAATCAAGGAGCTCCCACCATGCAAGTGTACACAAGGAAAAAGCTTCCTTGTGGCTAGCATTTATATTAGCACCCACAGGCCATTGGCTATCTTCATGCTAGCTCTGAATGGGCAAAGTCTCCCTTTGAAACAACTTTCTTTCTATTCACAAGGGCAATGTCTATCTTTATACAAGCTTCGACTGGGAATTTTGTTTCCCTTTGAAACAGCCTCCTTCGATTCAAAAGGGAAGGGCCTCCTATTAGTGTCCTTCGATTCAGAAGTTAGTGGCTTCATGCTGGCTTCTTTCGATCTAGAAGACAATGACCTTCTGAAAGCGTCCTTTGATTTAGAAGGCAATGGCCTTCTGAAAGATTTCTTTGATTCACAAAGCAGGGACCTCTTGCATGCATCTTTCGTTTGGGCATGTGGCCTTCTTCGAATGCAAGTTTGGTTTACATCCTTCGTTTCTCCATGTGACCTCTTGCAGCCAAGTTTCGATTGGACAGTGGCTCTTCATACAAGCTTTCGTTTGAGAAAAGTCCTCTTGCATGTTTTCTTGGAGTCACAAAGCAGTGACCCCCTGCAGGCAGGTCTTCGATTGGACAAGGGATACCTTCACACAAGGCTTCGATTTGAGTATTGGTTCCCTTCGAAGCAATATGCTTCGAATCCAATCTGAACCCTTTGAAGCAAGCTTGTTTGAAGAACATTGAGCAAATCTCATAGCCTTATCCTCCAAATCTCACTTGTCAGACTATGTTGCTTCCAAATCTTTATATAATCAGAGGCTTACACAAATTGGTGATGCATTACACAAAGGTTCGAAGCTTTGTCTACTGGAAAATACCATTCTTGGATGAAATGTAAAAAGGCTAGGTACCCTTTTTTTGATAAAGAGTACTTTAATCACAAAGTTAGCTCCCAATTTTATTTTTGTATGAATGCAAGTAGTGCCAAAAGCATGAGTCCAATCTCCTGCTCCCAATAGACAGCAGGCCCCCACTTGTACTTGAAACTTAGGAACAACGAAAGGGATCAAAATTGTTTTTGTTTTTAAACAAACCATGTTTTGTTATCCTACAAACCTGGTTACTCCAACATCTCTAACCTTCTCTCTATAAATAGAGAAACAATTTGCAAGCTGAAAAAGACTTTGGATGGTGTGGAAAGAATCTTCAAAAATTCTAAAACTCTAAAACTCTCAAAATTCTCAAACACTAAACACACTCTCAAACCCAGAATCAAAAGAAACACCACACTTGTTTCTTCACTTCAAATCCAGAACTCAGGGAAACACCAACCCAACGTTTTGCTCTTGCTTTCGAATCCAGCACTAGAAACACAACACTTGTTTCTTTTCTCTTTCAAATCCATAAGCAACTCAACGCTTGGTTCCTTCTTTCGAGTCCAGCGTTAGAAACATAACACTTGTTTCTTTCCTTCGAATCTAAAAGTATTCAGGGGAGCAACCCAAGGTCCAACACACATTCCAGCTTCAAGCAAGGTAAGTCACCTTGACCTTAACCCTTTTGTTTCTAGCATGTAAATGACATTTGTGCACTTTTTATTTTTGTCCTTTCGATTGCATGTTTTTTTCTTGTCCAAGTATATGTTAGAACTAACTTGTACAGACTCAAATGAAAGAAAAAAATTTGTGTGAAGCGAAGCCTTAGGCTTCGCCCCTTACTGCTTCACAGTCCCAAACGAAAGACAAAGAGGACGTGAATGGAGGATGCACACTCATGCTGCTTTGCAGGCCCATATTACTTCACAGTCCAAATGAAGGAGCAAGAAGGGAGAAACGAAGGGTGTTCACACTGACTTCCAGGTCCAAATTGAAATAAGGACAAAGGGTGTAATCGAAGGTTGCTCACACTGATTCCGAGCCCCAATCAAAAGAATCCAAAGAAGGGTGAATCGAATGAGCCTACTGCCTGGATCGAAGGACTCACTTTTTCTCTCTTTTTATGTTATTTATGATTTTCTTTATATTTTCTTGCTATTAAATATGGTTGTAATAGCGTAGGATGTTTATTTTCTGCATTTTTATTGCTTTATACAAATGTTAGTAATTAGGATGTATGGAAGGATAAAACCAACAACTAGACCATCCTAATCAAAGACTAAAGGCATGCAATCAAACACACTTTGCACACATGCACCTCTAGGGTAATCTCACTTGTTGCCTCGGAAAATAGCCATGTCCCTCGAATATGGGCGTTTTAGCAAATACCCTCGATAAAAGATCGTAGTCCCTCGATGATCCTCGAGCCTTCGGTAAACGATCTAGTCCCTATACGAAAATTGCTAAAACGTCTCATAGGTTGCCTTCTATGACTATACAAATGACCCACGCCCGTCCCTTCACATCCAACGATGGGGCTTCTTACCAAATCAATGGTAAGATAGAAACATCTAAAGGAGGAGGAAAAGAACATTAAACCTTTTGAGTAGGTTGGGCGCTCATAGTTTCTTGCTTGCTCACAAACTTAAAAACCATTTTTACACCAACAGTTTCAATTGAAATATTTTCAAAAGTTAAAACACTTTGTATGCATTCTTATAGAGATGAGAATCATTAAAAAGACACTTTTCAAAATCACTTTTAAAAAACATCTTCCACAAACAAACACCTCTCTGAACTATTTTCAAAACCAACACTTTGTACGCATTCTTATAGAGACGAGAATCATTACAAAGACGTTTTTTAAAATATTTTCAAACCCACACCACAAAGCACATTACAAAGTAAGTGATCTAGTAAGCAACTAAGAGCCCGTAGATAACTATGGATGAAAAGGTTGCTAACACCTTCCCTTTTCATAACCTACCCCCCGAACTCAAGAAAATAATCTCAAAGGTATTTTCTATTCTTTTCACACTTTCCTTATTGGATAAAAGAAAAGTCAGTGGCGACTCTTGCTATCTGCAACAATTGCGATCAAACACAAACAACCAAGTTAGTTCTCCCACTGTATTACAGGATTCAACATACTTTGCTATTATGATGTTCCAATATCTAGTAGAGCATCAACTCACTTTCCATTGAACATATTATTGAGCTTGGTTCTAAAGTCGTTACTCCTCCCATAAAATAAGAACCTTCCTTGATTAATTTTCCTTCAGAACTTGTTTCATCAATCACCTTTGGGAGTGCCTTTATGAGTGGACTTGAGATGATCCTTAAGTATCTTTGGAAAATTTAATCTATTGGTTGAAGCCATCTTTCAAGCATCACACCATCATAGGATAAATTTTCAGAGAAGGCCAGATCATAATGCTTTTTCCTTATTGGTATTCCAAGAATAGTCATTTCTATGGCCTCAACACAAGGAACTACCAGAGATTTTACATCAGAGACAAATGCAGCGGAAAAAAAAACTCCACAGTACCCTTCAGACACAACCTAAACACCCTTGCACATAAGCCACAATCCATGTGACAACATAACAACATAGGTTTGAAAATAAATTAAACACATAAATCAGAACCCTGATAAATCACTATCAAATCAATATGCCTGACAACTTCAGACAGGATCATTACTTGCCTTGTTACAAATAATCAATACTCCCTCTCAAGAGACCATCCAAGCATCGATATGACTTATCCATGTTCAAACATCGACCAAGATGTCATAACATTTGGTAAGACATCACACATAGCACCAACAACAGTTGTAGAGGCACACTATAGCATTACGAATAAACCAATCTTGATTATCTTCAGATTGTCTTCCACCTCTTGCCTCTATCAAATAACCTTCTGAACTCCTTGAGTCTATCACAAGTTTTAGAAGTGTTATCAGCAAAACCCCTTGTTATCTCCTCAGAAAATGTCTTCTTAGAATTATCCCTTAGCAGAGATCTTCTGATCACAAATCCACTTTCAATGTCCATTTTACCAGAAAGTATCTTCCCTAGATCTCAGCCAGAATAGAGCAGGATGTCTGCTCTGATACCAATTGAAATCATGGTATTCAGATCACAAATGTCCTAAGAGATGTCGAGACACTGTCATTTGACTTCAACATAATGAACAGATAAACACAATTAATAGTGCAGTAAGTAAACAACATGCAGAATTGTTAACTCAATTTGGTGTACAACAACCTACTTTGTGGGCTACCAAGCAAGGAAGGAAACCCACTAAATAGTATCAATTCAAAGCTAAACTCCCCCGTTTACAAATTCTACCTAATACTCTCCTATGAATGAGACCCCTCTCACTTCCCAGACAGTCACAACCATAATTCAAACGAATTAGAAAACAAACATCACAAACACACAATCACTCTATAATCAGAAGCTTAAGAGTGATTGATAATCAATAAGTAGACACACTTCACAAAATAAATAGAATTCACTCGTTCTTACCAGCTTATGAGTGATTCACAATTACAACTCAACTAACAGTCTGACTCAAGTATTAAACAATACAAGAGTGGCTCATAATTAACACAGACCGACTCTACCTTAGAGTGGATCACAAAGAACTGATGAGGCCCTAATAATTGACACTTTTACATCTATTGCTCGTACTTGCTTTAGGTTAATAATCTTTTATTTATAACCTTTTTTGGACTAGATTTGTGCTTCAAAAACTCAACAAATCAGTTGCTAAAACTCTGCAGAAACTTCTTCATAAAAATAGTTCTTTAATTATATCTTTCCTAAAATGTCTCCATAATTAGAAAGTAAGTATTCTTCTTGAATTCAACTTGAATCTCCCAAACCTTAAAATCAGTGCAACATAGGATAGTATAATATTCCCATAATATTTTACATATGTTAAAACTTAAGCCAATCCAACTTTCCACCCAACCTAGTCATGATGTTGAGTGTCTCTGAATAGGACATCTTGTCCGACATGTTTGTGAGTTCAACTACACTATTAGATGTTTTGCATGATATCAAAACTCGAAAAACTAGCATTTCAGTATGGTGGATGGTATCCTTATGTCTTGTGGCACTCCCTTGTATTAAAGGTCTTAGGAATCATTTAAAACAAGTTTGAAATTGGTCATATTCATAAAAAAAATCATTTTCTGCGTCAATTTTTATTGTATGTGTCGACACATAAGTATTTCAAGTCGACACATACTAAAGCTTTTAAGAAATTGCATAAATGGTTATTTTATGTGTCGACGCATATGAATTTCAGGTCAACACATGTACTGCATTGTTAAAGCTTGTAGCCTCTGACTTGCTTAGGTCGACACATGCAGTTACAATTTGACTTATATTTTGACACATATAATTTTCAGGTCGAAAAATATTGTTTGATTAGGTCAATTTTTCAATTCTTCTTAATTATGAAAATATCCTCTTTGCATCTAAACTTCCACAACTATAAATACATCATTCATGCATTATTCCAACTTGATGATACCATTAAATTAGCCTACACTTTCTCTTCATATTCAACCTCTAATATATGCATACACACTAAAATTACATTATGATGATGTTCCATTGGGGTACCATCTATACTATGATTGAGATTTTCAAATTAGGTTCTTGTGTAGCCAAAGATATTGGGTTGATATTTGTAGGGGTCTTCACCTGGAAAAATCGCGGGTTTGTCCTCTAATATTATTGGTTGATTTGGGGGTTTAAGTACAAGATCGTTCAAGAGGGAATCACCGTGAAGTGAACAACCTTGGAGTACTTAAAATATTTTCAAGGAACCTTAGATTGTTTGAAATATTTGCAATGAAGTAGCTTAAAGTTCTGGGTAGAATTTAAGATCTTGTGTTGATATATTGCAATCGTATTTTCTCGAGTGAACAATCTTGGAGTGTTTGAAATCTTTGCAAGGAACCTTGGAGTGTTTGAAATATTTGCAAGCAAGTAGCTTAAGTGGAGAATAGGTTGAATCTATTTTGTTCTTGGTATTGTTGAAGATCAAAAGAAGAGAAGGGGTTGAATCAACATCAAATGGTTAGGGTTTGTAGGATTGCTCTTGAACACTTCTCTTGTAACCATACTTTTGCAAAGTAAGAAACTATCATAAATCCATATTTGGAATTGGAGAGAGATGTGGCCATATCAAGGACGATTGGTGAACTTCCTAAACAAATCCTTGTGTCTCTTTTCTTTTATTATTTTACTTGCTTTAATTTTCATACATCGATTTTTCAAATAGCATTGAGTAATTTATCGACGTGTAGGATTTTCCGAAACTGCTTTTGTTTTGAATTGAGTGTTGAGTTGCTTATAATAACTTTTGATTATAAGTAATTTTTCATATCAACACAACACAAAGAAAAATTCTGAAACTTTGATTGCACGCCAAGTGTTTGACAAATTGTTTAGTTTGTTTAACTCAAAGGTAAACTTCAATGTTTTATCTCTTACTTTCATTTACTCTCTATATGCAATTTGTTGAATGTGTTGTTTGATCGATTGATTCATATAAATTTTCTATTTGATTATTAAAGTTTAAATTGCTTTGCTGATTATCTTATAATAACATTGATTGTAAGTACTTTTGTATATCAACAAGTCTCAAAGAAAATTCTGACAAATTAATTGCGCGCCACATGTTCGATAAATTGTCATGTTATGTTTTTAATATGATTTTATTGGAAATAGGAAACTGTTGTGTTGGATATTAAACGATTAAATGAGATATTATTATGTTGATTTATTTTATCATTATGTTAATTCCATATGGCTTGTGCATATCTGAGTTTCCAATAACTAGGTTCGTTTAGACTACTATATTTGATATAGGCCAAAAACCTTCTGCTCAACATTGTTTTTCAAATAAGTTTTAAATAACCATTTTTAAAGGTACTTTTTATTTTGGTATCTATTCACCCCCCCTCTAGATACGGTGTCATAGTCTAACAAGTGGTATCACAACCCCGGTTTATTTCGTGCTTGTAAACTCTTAGTAAAAAATGGCGTACGAACCTAAAGGGGATTTCAAAACAGCCCCAAATTTTGTTTCCAGAACAAAACTATAGTTTTTGGAAATCTTGTATGCACATTCATGTTAATTCATATTAAAAGGGTATGTGTGACTCCATTACTCAATTCAATGCTAAATGGCGTTGTCACAACCTAAGCTGGAAGCACTATGGAATAATGATGATAAGAAAAATTCATCAAATCTCATTAATTGTTTGAACTCACTTTGTATTGCCTATTTCTAATGCAATGGCTACTAACATAGTTTTGAGATTTCTTATTAGGAATTAGCAACCGAGGTTCATTGCGATCATGAAATCTAATGATCTTACAACACATAATCTCATTACATTGATTGGTAAGTTTGAAGAACATGAGCAAGAACATACTTTCTTGGACAAGCATGAGAAAAAACGTGAGAAGAAGAAGAAAAAGGATAAAGACACGGATAAGGACGAAAGAAAAAAGCCTAAAGCTCTTAAGGCGTCAAGTTCAAGGTTCTCAAATTGTGAGAACGTATACGATATTGATTTTAGTGATGGTGAAAATTTAAATTGTCACTAAGGCTGTTTGATTCCCCAAATGCAACCAATTGTTTTAGTAACCCCCAAGGACTCAATAAAGATTGAGTACCTAGCTTGTCTTGTTGTTTTTGTAGGAACATTGTTTTGACTATATAAAGAGAATAATGATACTCATTTATGGTGGTTCAAGGCATATGAACATATTCTAATTCAGTTGTATATAGGGTAAGATGATGGATTATGTCATCTAGAAAGCAACAATAAGTTTTTTGCTTTATTGGTAAAAGATGTGTAAGTTACTTTTGATGTTGTATCCGAGAATACTCGGAAAAGGTATTTCATTTCATGATGTAGGTTTATCTTCAAGAGACATACTCAATGACACCGGATAAGGAATTGATCAACCCGAAATAGTGAAACATGAGGAGGAGAAAGATAACTAACATGAAAAGGATAAAGATGAGAGTTTAATCAAAATGAATGTTCATCAAATCAATGACCTTCTTAGATTCATCACAAGGTATACTTTTGGGTACTTTGTCCAAGTGAAAAGTGGTAAGGTCGTGTTGTTTTGAAACCTCTGTGGCATACTTCATATTTGGTGCAACGTTTTTCGAGAGTTCAGTGTGAAATGCAAGTGCATCCTCCGTCATATTGTATGATGAGATAATATCGATTTAACTTTCGCTTTGTTAGTAAGTTCTCTTTTTTACTTGTTTATTTCTGGAAATACATGACATACTTGGTGTATGGTATAGATATTATGAATATTCATTTACAACATAATTCTTAATTGATAATCACAGTGACTTATCAATTTATATACTTAAAATGACCTCATCACATTATATTTTCATATATTTATTATAAACACTTATGTGTACATAAGCATGTTTAGCTTCATTTAAACATCAAGCATAACACATTTGACTTTACATCATATTTGTTCTTCGATTGGCTCTGAATTCCAATTCGAATGGCTCACGGCCTTATCATTGTGGTTTCTTCGATTTGCTCACTGTTTCATCCCCATGGCTTCTTTGATTGAGTCCATCTGCATTGGTTGTTTTACCTAAAAATTATCCCATTAGCCTAATCGAACTCAGATCTTGTTCCTTTTAGTCTCTTTTCCTTCAATTCGAACACCTCTTCCTCTTGGCCCGTCGAAGCTTTGTTTTGTCATCTCCTTCGAACATAGCTGTATAGGTGGCTCTTTGATTCCAACTCCCACCTTTTTGTTTGTCTACAAGAAACAACTTTGTTGCGCCTCAATCCACCTTCGATTGGTGAATACAGCTTGTATGCACCAATCAAAGGGTAACATAAGAGCATTAGAACTTCTCTTCAAACATCCTACACCTGTTCAGGTACATGCCATAAGCTCTAACTGTCCTTCGACCACGCCATGCTTGAAGATGGCATGTCCTTTGAATCATGAGCTTTCCACATGTTTTCTTTGGATAATGACAAAACCCTTTTGAATTCCAAATATTCTTCTTTTTGAAGTGCCTCTTCAGGCAACATGTCAATCGAAAGGTCCTTCCTTGTAGTGCTTCGAATAACTTATATTTTCCTGATACGAAAACAAAAACCCTTCAATGAATTTACTAGCTCTTCCAATCGAAGACTTTAGAAAAAGCCTCTTCACACTTTCTTTCGATCTAGCCTTCCTTGGATGTTTTGAATAACTTATATTTTAGTGGTTCGACAACGAACCCTTCGACGCTTCTTATTAGCTCTTCCAATCAAAGACTTATTAAAAGCCTTCTCACGTTTTCCTTTGAATTAGCCTTCCTTCAATCCTTCAAATTAGCCTGCATACTGCTGTCGAAGCTGCTTCGACCCAAAAGCCCTTAGGCATATTTTCAGCCTTCGACCTATACTTTATCATGCACGCTTATTTTCTTTATTTCAGTTGTGCCATTATGTTGAGGCATATAGGGTGCCATGAAAATCATTTTAAGCCCTTAAGAAAATGAGGACCTTAATGAGCATGCTTGGAATAAAAATGGGAGGGAAAATTTTGGGGTACAACAGCTGCCCTTGTTCAATCTTCTTGAACCTGAAGATGTAGATTGGCTTGGCTGCCTTTCGTGATCTGAAGGTGGAAGATGATTGAACACTAGAGTGCCCATAAATTTGCACTCGTATGAAGTAACACCAGTTGTTGATGATGTCAGGAATGGGCTTACAAATGCCATTTGGAGAAGATGACTGAGAGTTGTCAGAGATGGGCTTAAAGATGCCATCCAAAGTAGATGTTGACTTCCTGAGGGGTCTCTTTATGGGGATTCCTGTTACTGTTGTCTGAGGAGAACTCCACTGGGGAATGTTGATTTCTGTTGTTCTCCTGCTTGAGGAAAACTCTATTGGGAATATAGTCTAGGAGCTTTATCTGTCCATGGCTCTACTGAGGAGTTATCTCTAGACTGGAGAGATGAAAGTTAGTCGTTTTCTGGTTGAAATCCAGGCTTCACAATAACTTTCTTGGGAGAATGAAATTAATTGTTATTTGGAAATATATTAAAAAGAGCATGTGTAGGACTGCTTCAGGATGAGCCTGTGTTAGACTTCATCTGGAGATATATGAGAAGGAGCCTGTGTAGGGCTGCTTCAGGATGAGCCCGTGTAAAGCTGTATCTGGAGATCATGAAAAGGAGCATGTGTAGGGTTGCTTCAGGATGATCCTGTGTAAAGTTGGATCTGGAAATTGTGAGAAGGAATCCGTGTAAGATTACTTCAGGATGGTCGTGTAGATAGTCATCCTGTCTTGTTTCAGGAATTGATCCAAAATTAGTAGTTCACGGATAGTTGTCTTGTATTGTTTCAAGTATTAATCTGAAACTTTCTTTGTATTGGTCATTGATATAGTTGCCCTGTCTGGTTTCCGGCATTAATCTGTGGCCTATTTTTGGCTAGTCACATAGATAGTTTCCTCGTCTAGTTTCAGGTATTAATCTATGGCATGCTGTATTTGTTGGTAAACTTGTCCTGCTCCGGGAGTTCATACCACTTGGTCGTGCAAATAGTTTCCCCGTGCGGTTTCGGGCATTAATCTCTGACCTTAGAGAAAGAAAGATAGTTTCCCCGTCTTGTTTCAGGAGTTAATCTTCAATCTTCTCATATAGATAGTTGTCCTATCTGATTCCAGGTATTAATCTACAATATGTCGTTCACAGATAGTTATCCTGTCTTATTTCAGGTATTAATGTGGAACTTGTTTTGTTGGTTGTTGAGATAGTTGTCCTGTCTGGTTTCAGGTATTAATCTATGACCTTAGAGAAAGAAAGATAGTTTCCCCGTCTTATTTCGGGAGTTAATCTTCAATCTGCTCATGTAGATAGTTGTCTTGTCTGCTTCCAGGTATTAATCTATAATCTGTCATTCACAGATAGTTGTCATTCTTGTTTCAGGTATTAATCTGGAACTTGTTTTTGTTTGTCGTTGAGATAGCTATCATGTCTGGTTTCAGGAATTAATCTCTGACCTTAGAGAAAAAAAGAAAGTTTCCTCGTCTTGTTTCAGGAGTTAATCTTCAATCTGCTTATGTAGATAGTTGTCCTGTCGGGTTTCAGGTATTAATCTATAATCAGTCGTTCACAGATAGTTATCATGTCTTGTTTCCGATATTAATCTGGAACTTTTGAAAATTGTTGATGATATTCATCTGTCGATCTTTCCTGAAAAGGTAAAGAATTAGTTGTATGTAATATCACGATGCATGAAGTGCATTGGGTAATGATGCTCTCAAAATAATGAGATTGTGATACATGCATTTGTGCTGCATATGCTATGATGTTTGTAGAATGATGTATGAATGAAATGTATGAACATATCAGTTGTTCTACTTCAGTGTTACTGAACTGGGGAAAATAAATCCATGACTGTTGTTGGGGATGAAGAGTGTAAGTCTTCAAATTTTGATGAATTTGAAATGCTGAGAGACGGATTTCCGTTGTTAGAGAAATAAACTCTATTGGGGAAGGGAAACTCCATAAACTGCTTGTGGATTTTTATGAAACCCTAATTGGGAAACCTAAGAAGTTTGTTGTAATACGGTGGGGGAACTGACTTGGTTGTTTTACATTTGATTGCAATTGTTGCGGATAGCAAGAGTTGTGATCGACTTTTCTTTTATCCAATGGAATGGGTGAAAAGAACAGGAAAGGCCTTTGAGATTATTTCTTGAGTTCGGGGGGTAGATTATGAAACGGGAAGGTGTTAGCACCCTTTTCATCCATAGTTATCTATGGGCTCTTAGTTGCTTGCTAGATCATTTTTTCTTTGTTTGAAAATGTGCTTTGTGGTGGGTTTTGAATGTATTTTTGAAAAGCGCATTCGTTGAGGCAAACTTTGTAATGATTCTCGTCTCTAGAAGAATGCATACAAAGTGTTGGAATTTTTTTAAAATAGTTCAAAGAGATGTTTGTTTTTGAAGATGTTTTTGAAAGTGTGAGTATGGAAATGGTTTTTTTGTTTAAAAGGCAACTAAGAACGTTCTACTTACTCAAAAGTATTTTTGTTCATTTCTTCCTTCCTTTGATATTGCTATCTTACCATTGATTGGTAAGAAGCCTTATCTTTGGATGTAAAGGTACGGGCGTGGGTCACCGTATAATCATGAATAGAAATATTGTGAGATATCTTAGCATTTCTCTTAAGGGACTAAGATCATTTGTAAGGAAACATTCAAAGTGTCATCGAGGGACTATAATCTTTTGATTGTTTTTGCTAAGACGTCTCACGTGCATATTATGACCATTTTCTCAAGGCAACAAGTGGAGTTAACCCTAGAGGTGCATGTGTGAAAGTGTTTATTTTTCATGCTTGATTTCGTCTTGAATAAAAGTTTTCTAAGCATTGGTTTTAGTCTTGCCATACACACCCTAATTACTAACATTTATATGAAAGCGATAAATTGCAGAAATTAAGTTTACAACGCTATTACATCACTTGGGGATAGGAATACAAATGTACAAATAGGGATTGAAAGGAATTAAATCTTAATTAATTATTACAACCATATTGAAGGTGAATAAATGTAGAAGAATTAAAATAATATACAAGATATGAATAAAAAGAAAATGAAGTTGTCTTGATTTTGTTAAAGAAAGGCTTTGGTTAATAATTAAGAAATAAAATATTTTTTGGGATATTTTTATATACTCATAAAATAAAACTTATAAATAAATAGTGTGCAAAAAATCAACTCAAAAATAAGTTGCTTTGATTTGTTGGGAAGATGTTTGAATTTTGTTAAAAAAAGAAAAGGAAACAAACAAAGGATAAAAATTGTTCTGGTCCTGCCAAGGTTTGAACCCAAGACCCTATATAGAAATGCCTTCGCGCGTGTTGTTTGTACCACTGGGGTGGTCTGTTTCATTCGTTCATAAGGCAACTTCGGTTGGGTACAAGATGAACTTGTTTCTGAATGTTTGACATGCCCAGTTTCTTCCTTCGATTGCAGGAGTACGAGACTCCCAAGTTGAGATTCGAAAGGCTTCAATCCTCAGCCAATCGAAAGATACACACAACCTGCCTAAAGTTTGAAAATGAATCTAACAATGTAACTTTTGAAATCTACAGGCCAGGGGTTAGTACAAGCTTGTTTGGCATAAAAATCAAAGGCTAACTAGTCAGAGTTGAGATTCTCAACATACAGGCAGTGATAACCGAAGCTAAAAGCATGTTCAACTTCCTAGATATGATATCTACATTTTTGCTTTTATTTGTATGTATAAATGATATTTAAATGGAAAGTTCCAAGTTTAGAGGAAACTTACCTCTTGAAGTTCCAATCGAAGGACCTCTATATGACTCAAACTTGATGATGGATTGAGCTTCGATGGAACCTTCCTTAAGCTAATGGGACCACTTCTCTGCTTGAATCGAAAGGTTGGTAAATGGTAGTTATGAGGAAATCGAAGGTTGGTGTGTGATAGTGGTGAGTGAATCGAAGGTTTTTATATAACAGTCTATGGAGTGAATTGAAAGATTGTTATGTTGTTGTTAGGGAATGAATCAAAAGTTGGTTATCTGGAAGTTGGGGAGTGAACCGAAGGGTTCACTAATGCATGAAAGGATCTGATATTTTTTGTGAGAGTTTTAGAGTTTGAATGTTTGAGAGTGTTTGAGAGTTTAAGAGTTTGATGATTTTCCCACACCCAAAAAAAACTCCTTAAGCTTGCAAATGTTTTCTCTATTTATAGAGAAAAGGTTAGAGATGTTGGAGTAACTAGGTTTGTAGGATAACAAAAACCATGGTTTGGTTGAAAATGAAAACAAGTTTAGTCAATTTTCGTGGTTCCCAAGTTTCAAGTACAAGTAGGGGCCTGATGTCTATTGGGGGCAGGAGATTTGACTTATGATTTTGACATTGCTTGTGTTCAGACAAAAATCAAGTTGGGAGCTAACTTTGTGATTAATGTACTCTTTAAGAAAAAAGGGTACGTAGCTTTTTTCCATTTCATCCAAGAATGGTATTATCCAGTGGATAAAACTTCGAATCTTTGTGTAATGTATTACAAACTTGTGTAAGCCTCTGATCATGTAAAGATTTGGAAGCAACATAGCCTGACAAGTGAGATTTGGAGGATAAGGCTATAAGATTTGATCAATGTTCTTCAGCTAAGCTTGCTCGAAGGATTTAGAGTTAGATTCGAAGTATGTTGCTTCGAAGGAAACCCATACTCCAATCGAAGCTTTGTGAGAAGGTAATCCTTGTTTAATTGAAGCTTGCATGCAGGAGGCTCCCGCTTTTTGAATCAAAGGCAAACATGTAAGGGTCCAATTGTGCAATTGAAGCTTGCATGTAGGAGGTCCCTGCTTTGAATCAAAGGAAGCCTTCAGAAGGCCATTGCCTTCTGAATCGAAGGAAGATTTCAGAAGGTCATTGCCTTCTTAATCGAAAGAAACCAGTAGGAAGCCACTAACTTTTAAATCGAAGGACACCAATAGGAGTTCCTTGTCTTTTGAATCGAAGGAATCTATTTCAAAGGGAAACAATGCCCAGTCGAAGCTAGCATGAAGATAACCATTTGTTCAATCGAAGCTTGTATGAAGCAAGCATGCAAGAGGCCATTGCCTTAATCAAAGCTTGGGAATTTGAAGTAAGTTTGAAGCAGGCCAGATGCCCAATCAAAAGCTGGTGAATCAAGCTTGCATTGAAGGAGGCCATTTTCCAGACTTTGAATTCAAACTTTTGTCTACAGTCACTCCTTTCAGTCTGCTTTGTACTTAGGAAAACTTGAGCTTTTGAAAATCTTCGTGAGAAATATCTTGAGAAATTGATATGGCCAATTTTGGGGTACAACAGCTGCCCCTGTTCAATCTTCTTAAACCTGAAGAGTTAGATTGGCGAGTGCTCCATTCGTGACTTAAAGGTGGAAGATGATTGAACACTAGAGTGCCCAGAAATTTGCACTCGATGATGTGGTTGTTGATGGTGTAGGGAATGGGCTTAAAGATGACATTTGGAGAGATAATGTAGAGTTGTCTAAGATGGGCTTATAGATGTCATCCATAGGTGATTGTTGATAGAAATTAAACCAAGCCTAAGCTTGACTGTAACTGGGAGGAGTATCAGAATAGATCTTTGGTTGATTTAACTCTGAATGATATGCTGGAATGGACCCATGTTAAGCCATGTCTGGAAATTCATTAGAAGGAATTTGTGTAAAATTTCTTCAGGATAAATCTGTATGAAATTTTGTCTGGAGGTATATGAAAAGGAATCTGTGTAAGATTTATTTATGATGAGCCTGTGTAAAACTGCATCTGGAAATGAGAAGGAACCTGGGTAGGGTTGCTTTAGGATGGGTCAGTGTAAAACTTCATCTGGAAATAAGAAGGAACCTGGGTAGGGTTGCTCCAGGATGAGTCCGCGTAAAACTTCATTTGGAAATGAGAAGGAACCTGGGTAGGGTTGCTTCAGGATGAGTCTGTGTAAAACTACATCTAGAAATGAGAAGGAACCTGGGTAGGGTTTCTCCAGGATGAGTCCGTGTAAAACTTCATCTATAAATGGGAAGGTACCTGGGTAGGGTTGCTTCAGGATTAGTCCGTGTAAAACTGCATCTGGAAATGAGAAGGAATCTGGGTAGGGTTGCTTTAGGATGAGTCTGTGTAAAACTTCATCTGGAAATGAGAAGGAACCTGGGTAGGGTTGCTTCAGGATGAGCCCATGTAAAACTTCATATGGAAATGAGAAGGAACCTGGGTAGGGTTGCTTCAGGATGAGTACGTGTAAAACTTCATTTATTCCTGTAGATAGTTGTCCTGTCTTGTTTCAAGTATTAATCTATAATCAGATGTCCAAAGATAGTTGTCTTGTCTTTGTTTCAGGTATTAATCTACAATCAGCTGTCCACAGATAGTTGTCATGTCTTTGTTTCAAGTATTAATCTGGAACCTGCTTTTGTTGGACGTAGAGATAGTTGCCCTGTCTTGTTATAGGAATTAATCTCTGACCTAATTGAGAAAGAAAGATAGTTTCCCCAGCTTGTTTCGAGAGTTAATCTTCAATCTACTCATGTAGATAATCGTCCTGTCTTTAATCTAGAAGAAATGAATCTAACCAGAAGAGGTTTTTGATTCGCCTGTCTTTAATCTGGAAGAAATAAATCTAACCAGAAGAGGTCTTTGATTCGTTTGTCTTTAACTGGAAGAAATAAATCTAACCAGAAAGGTCTTGATTTCGCCTGTCCTTAATCTGGAAGAAATGAATCTAACCAGAAGAAGTCTTGATTTCACATGTCTTTAATCTAGAAGAGATAAATCTAATCAGAAGAGGTATTTGATTCGTATGTCTTTAACTGGAAGAAATAAATCTAACCAAAAGAGGTCTTGATTTCGCCTATCTTTAATCTGGAAGAAATAAATCTAACCAGAAGAGGTCTTGATTTTGCCTGTCTTTAATCTGGAAGAAATAAATCTTACCAGAAGAGGTCTTGATTTCTCCTGTCTTTAATCTGGAAGAAATAAATATAACTAAAAGAGGTCTTGATTTCGTCTGTCTTTAATCTGGAAGAAATAAATCTAATCAGAAGAGGTCTTTGATTTGATTGACTTCTCCTACGAGGAAGAGGGTTAGTTGCATGCAGATGTATGCATGGCTTGATGATGTTCTCAAAATAAATGAGATTATACTGTATGCACTTATCATGTATGTAATATGATGTATGAATGTGAAATGTTATTGAAGTGTCTCTTTGTCTGGGAAAATAAATCCTTGACAAATGCTGGTGAGCCTTGGGAAATGAAATCCCGGACTGTTGTTTGGGATGAAGAGTATGCACATCTTCATACCTTGTTTTAGAATGCTTCCATCGGGGATTCCTGTTTTGTTGTTTGAGGAGAAATCTGTTGGGGGCGTTGACTTTTCTTGAGAAGAAAACTCTGTGGAGAGTGTTGATTTCTGCTTGGAGAAAAGAGTTCAGGAGTTTTAGTTGTATGTTGCTCTACTGGGGAGTTATCTCTTGATTGGAGAGAAAGGAAGTTAACAACTTGTTGGGGATAAAGAAGTTAACTGTTATCTGGTTGTCTTCCAGGCTTTGCAGCAACTCACTGGGGATTGTAGAAAACTCTACTGGGGAAGAGGGGTTGTGGTCCCTTGACGTATGATAGCCTGAGAGGCAAATTCAAGCTAGGGAATCTTGTTGTTTGTTGAGGAAATAAACCTTATTGCCAATCTGCTGGAGAGGCGTCTTCTTTTGGCAGAACTCCTCGATGATTCTTGAGATCAAATCGGCTGGGGAGAAATTTTCTGGAGATTGAAGCTCTGGTTGGGGATTGCATGAACCCAATTTTGTAGGGATAATTATGTGGGGATATCCATGAATTTGGTCTTTGTGGGTTTTGGAACCTTATTCGTGAAGATTATTTTGTGGGAATAACCTTATAGAAATGACTCCATGGGGACCAGACTGGGGATCACCCTATGAAAAGGACTTTGTGGCATAATTGTCACTTCCCCTAGTAGCAAGTGTTGTAGCATTGCCAGAAAAATGTTTGCTTGGTCATATGTGACCCTTTGTTGGAATTCAAGTTTAATGCCCCAAGTGATTCAGATAAAGACCTGCCCCTGGTTACTCAGCACTTCTTGAGAGATTTCTTGGAATCTTGACTTGATTGCCCTAGATGTGCTAGACAATGATCATGTCGTACCCCTTGATTATGAGAGATTAGTCATTGAAAGCGTCTTTCCATTTGAAGCAAATCTATTTATTGAAAGATTTTTTGTTCAACGAATATTCGTCGTGTGAATTTCTCTATTGTCAAACAATTAGCCATATGCAAACAATGATATTCAAACAATGCAAAGTTTATGTTCGTCTTGAAGTTTTGAAAATGGAGTTTAACAAGTAAAAGAGTTTTGTAAGAATATGAATTCAACTTATGATTTTCAGTAAGCCTTACAGGAGTCAGGATACCTTTGGTAACAATATGCTTTCGAACTAACACGTGCTTCAATTAGGACTTTTAAAGGGTTGTAGCGTGGCTTAGTTCACAGTTTTAAGAAAAAAAGGATAAGCCTAAAAGTTTATTTGTACCCGACCCGTTCTTCATGATGTTCTCCAGTCCTAAACTCAGTTAATTATGCGTTTGAATTCCAATTGAGTCTGAAATGATGTTTTGGTGATGGTTGAGAAACTTGGAATTTTATTTGTGAAGGCAGTCAGTTTTGCGACATTTTTCATGTTGTCGAGGATTTATAGTGACCTATTTTTTTATTTACTATCCCTAATTTTTGCCTGGCTGTTCTTGTTTTGAGATTACAACCAGCGGGATGCCCCCGTTTTTCTTAAGTCTCCTTCGTAGTTTTTGACTCAATGGGCTTTTATTTTGAGAGATGGTGACTGCTTATTTCCAGGGAACCATCACCATTCTTTTGATTTAGAAGGATGTTTTTGATGTCACTCATTGCGTACGAAGTGAAAGCTTGCGACTGAACGTGCATTTGGAATTAACTGGGAAACTACCCTGCCCCCGGTTAAAGGTTTCAATTTATGAAAAAGAAAAACTCCTACTCCTTTGGCTCAAAAGGGGTTGACTAGGGATTATCTTCCTTATAACTCCACTGTTTAAGGATTGAAAGAACGCATGTACATCATCCGCAAGGTCTGTCCAAAAGCATATTGTATGAGATCATGGCATTGTTTTTGTCATCCTCCCTCTAAAGGCTTATAACTTTTTAACAAGAGTTGATTATCATAAAGGGAGTAAAACGCATAGTTTAAATAGAGTGTAAATAAATGGATTAATTCAAAACAAACATATGCAATGCATTAATGAAATAAAGTTTAACATTAATAGATATGTGTTCGAACAAGCAAAAGAAATTACAATTGAAAATTCAAAATGAACTGGAACGCTCAATGATTTGGCATGGGAGCAGTGATCACTTTGGAGTCTCGGGAGGACCAAACTCAATCTCCTTAGCGTCAATCATATTCTGAATCTTGTATTTCAGCGCCCAACAATCGTTAGTATCATGCCCAGGACTGTCAGAATGATAGGCACACCTTGCATCAGGATTGTAGTTAGGAGAAGAAGTTTTGGGGTTTGGATGAGGTCCTATCAACGTAATCAGATTCATCCCCAACATGTGTGACAATGCTTGAGATGGTGGCATGTTAATTTTGGTAAACTGTCTCTCGGGCTCATTTTGCCTTCGTTGATTTCCCCGCTGGTATTGGTAAGGTCGTTGCTGAACTCGTGATGTGGTAGCACTTTGGAAAGGTCTGCTCTCTACCAAGCCAACTTCTTGTCTCATCAAGGGCTGATTAAAGACTTGATCCCCAGCCTCGACTGCTCGTTTCAAACGATTGCATCCGTCTTGATGAAGCTTGTTAACAAGGGTTCTCAGTTCTTCTTGTCCCTGAGCCAATTTTTGAATAAGAGCCATCTGACCCACCATTTTCCCCATCATCTGGATCTTCATTGCAGTTATCTCAGTTTGTAGCCGTTCCAACTGGTCATTCTTGTTGTCCTCAGGATTCTTCATGGTCAAGCCCCTAGTGAGGAGTGCTTTCACTTCTTCTTACCCCTAAGATAGGTTCAAGGACATTTCTTGAAGTTGAGCATTTTGAGTTTGAATGTCCTTGATGGTCTGTTTTAGATCCATCTCTACTAAAATAAACAGTAAGCAGATGAGAAACCCGTGTGGGGAAAACCTGTCATGATATGATGCATGATATGTGGATGCAATGTTTCCAAGGACTTAGAATATTTAAATTTGTTTAGACAAAGGAACAAACATCAATTACATTAATAAACTCAAATTGATTACAAACATGCCTCTTGGGATTACAATGGAGGAATTGAAACAAAATAAACTCCTAAGACAAAAAGGTCGAGCGCATCCTTTTTGGCGCAATGTAGGCGTTCAAACTTCGCTCTTCATGAAGCTGTCTCGTAATCTCTAAAACCTTCTTTTCACTCGCGTAGAACTGGGCTTCAAAGGTGTCTCGCTCTTCCTTTATATGAATCCAGGCCTTTTGCAAATCTTCAAGAGAAGTAGGCATGTTAGGATAAAGGACAGTATACGGAACATCTCCTTCGGCAACAGGGCCCATGATGATAGGTAGGATAGAGGGGTAAGGCATCATGAGACTTTGAGCACGAGTTCGTACCCACTTAAGATAAGGATCCAAAGGAATGGAGTTCTTATGCTCAAATCTCTTGCTATCCACCTTGTTTACCATTCTCCAAGCTCATATGAACCTTTGACGGTAGCCTTGGTTGTCGCCCTCATAGTCGAATACCAAACCTTGGATGAGTGCATCGTGAGGACCATCTCTTCGTACATACCCAAACTGTCGTAATGCAAGAGAAGGGATATAGGTGATACCTCCCTTAATGCCTAAGAGTGGGACATTAGGGAATTCCCCACAATGGCCAATGATGGTAATATCCTCCAGGGATCGAGAACACCAATAAATGTCAGAATGTATGAGTGACATCAATCTTCTAGACCATATTAAGCCTTGCTCATTCTTCACAACAGATCGGGGTAGGTGCGAAATAAACCATATAGCAAAAAGAGGAGTGCAACACATAAGAATTCCTCTTCTCTTCATGGTGCAGGTGTGAAGAGAATGCAAAATATCCCCAAGTAAAGTGGACACCGGATCGCGAGATAGAAATTTTTTGACTGTGTTCACATCTATAAGTTGATCCGGATTAGGAAACAGAACCAACCCATAGATGAGGAGAGCCAATACTTCTTCAAAGGCTTGTAGGTCCAGAGCATCCCAAAAATATTGAGCCTTCAACAACAAGAACTTGTCTAGGAATCCTTTGACACCACTTCTCATTTCCCAATTAGCCACAGCGTCGGATCGTTGCAAATGTAGAGCTCGAGAAATCTCATCAGGTCTTGGGTCTCTTTCAATACCGTTGAAGGGTAGTTGATCCAGGATAGGGATTCCCAAGAGTTGATAAAATTCTTCCATGGTTGGAATGATTTGGTAATAAGGAAAAGTAAAGCAATGGTGCAAAGGGTCGAAGAATTGGAATATCACTTTCACCATATCTTCTTCCAAGCTTGTTGTAACCAAGTTTACGAGATGGCCATATTTCTTGGCGAAAGGAGAATTATTGGGGACCCTTGATGCCAACTCCTTGAGTTGAGGAGGCAATCTTACGAGATTGACTTGGATAGTATTTCTGTGAGTGGAAGTCATGTCCTACAAAACAGGACAAAAGTAAATCTCTAGATCCTTGAAATGGTTAGTGCAAAATGCCATGGTATGATGTCATGATGTTTATGTACAAGTATATACACAAGAAAAGCAAATAATTCCTTAGGTTTAGGCTTGCATGAGGTTCATAGGTAAGTACCCTTTTGAAGTTTAGTTAGCTCCACCTATCCTAGAAAGTAACCGGGTTCTAGGGAATCTCAATATCATTGATCTTTCTCCATCGGGAATTGTTTCAGCGCAAGCCTCTTTATTGGCGACCGAAATATCCTGAAATTCTGATCTCAATGAGTGTAGTATCGAGTATCAACCAACTTTAGACTGCACCAAAGTTGGCTATCTCACTACTTCATATTGACCAAGTTGTTCAATTAAAGGTTCTAAGGTCAGTTAGTGCTTCATGACACCACACAGCGGCCTCGTATTCTCCTTGACTACTCAAGGACTACCGGTACCAACAAATGTGTCATACTAACGTAGCCATCGCTTCAACCATGTCGGTATAACCCGTACAATTTCCATAATCTATTGATACTTACCTAAAAGGTGCCCCAGATCCGGGTAGAGGATCAAAACAAACCCAAACAAGGAACTATAATATAAAGCAAGCAAGTCAAACAAGGAAAGCAAGTAAATATGATCTATATCTAAGGTAACCCCACTTTTAAGTATAGTCCTCAGTAGAGTCGCCAGTTCTGTAATACGGTGGGAGAACTGACTTGGTTGTTTTGCTTTTGATCGCAATTGTTGCGGATAGCAAGACTCGCCACCGACTTTTTTTTATCTGATAAGGAAAAGGTGAAAAGAACAGGAAAGACCTTTGATATTATTTATTGAGTTCGGGGGGTAGATTATGAAAAGGGAGGGTGTTATCACCCTTTTCATCCATACTTATCTATGGGCTCTTAGTTGATTGCTAGATCATTTTTTCTTTGTTTGAAAATGTGCTTTGTGGTGGGTTTTGAAAGTATTTTTGAAAAGCGCATTCGTTGAGGCAAACTTTGTAATGATTCTCGTCTCTATATAAGTGCATACAAAGAGATGTTTATTTTTGAAGATGTTTTTGAAAGTGTGAGTGTGGAAATGGTTTTTTTGTTTAGCAAGCAACTAAGAACATTCTACTTACTCAAAAGTCTTTTTGTTCATTTCTTCCTTCCTTTGATATTGTTATCTTACCATTAATTGGTAAGAAGCCTTATCTTTGGATGTAAAGGGACGGGAATGGGTCGCCGTATAATCATGAATAGAAATATTGTGAGATACCTTAGCAATTCTCTTGAGGGACTAAGATCATTTGTAAGGAAACATTCGAAGCATCATCGAGGTACTATGATCTTTTGATTGTTTTTGCTAAGACGTCTCACATGCATATTATGACCATTTTCTCAAGGCAACAATTAGAGTTAATCCTAGAGGTGCATATGTGAAAGTGTTTACTTTTCATGCTTGATTTTGTCTTGAATTAAAGTTTTCTAAGCATTGGTTTTAGTCTTGCCATACACACCCTAATTACTAACATTTATATGAAAGTGGTAAATTGTCGAAAGTAAATTCACTATGCTATTACATAACTTGGGGATAGGGATACAAATTTACAAATGGGGATTGCAAGAAATTAAATCCTAATTAATTATTACAACCATATTGAAGGTGAATAAATGTACAAGAATTAAAATAATATATAAGATATGAATAAAAAGAAAATGAATTTGTCTTGATTTTGTTAAAGAAAGGTTTTGATTAATAATTATGAAAATAAAATTTTTTTTGTGATATTTTTATATATTCATAAAATAAAACTTATAAATAAATAGTGTGCGAAAAATCAACTCAAAAGGAATTATTTTGATTTGTTGGAAAGATGTTTGAAGTTTGTTAACAAAAGAAAAGGAAACAAACAAAGGATAAAAATTGTTCTGGTCGTGCCAAGGTTTGAACCCAAGACCCTATACAGAAATGCTTTTCGTGCGTGTTGTTTGTACCACTGGGGTGGTCTGTTTCATCCGTTCATAAGGCAGCTTCGATTAGGTACAAGATGAACTTATTTCTGAATGTTTAACATGCCCAGTTTCTTCCTTTGATTGTAGGAGTGCAAGACTCCCAAGTTGAGATTCAAAAGGCTTCAATCCACAGCCAATCGAAAGATACACACAACCTGCCTAATGTTTGAAAATGAATCTAACAATATAACTTTCAAAAGCTACGGGCCAGGGGTTAGTACAAGCTTATTTGGCATCAAAATCAAAGGCCAACTAGTCAGAGTTGAGATTCTCAACATACAGCCAGTGATAATCGAAGCTAAAAGCAGGGTCAACTTCCTAAATATGATATCTACATTTTTTTCTTTTATTTGTATGTATAAATGATATTTAAATGGAAACTTCCAAGTTTAGAGGAAACTTACCTCTTGTAGTTCCAATCAAAGGACCTCTATATGACTCAGACTTGATGATGGATTGAGCTTCGCTAGAACCTTCCTTAAACTAATGGGACCACTTCTCTGCTTGAATCAAAAGGTTGGTATGTGGTAGTTATAAGGAAATCGAAGGTTGGTGTGTGATAGTGGTGAGTGAATCGAAGGTTGTTATATAACAGTCTAGGGAGTGAATCGAAAGACTGTTATATTGTTGTTAGGGAATGAATTGAAAGTTAGTTTTCTGGAAGTTGGGGAGTGAATCGAAGGGTTCACTAATGCATGAAAGGATCTGGGATTTTTTCTAAGAGTTTTAGAGTTTAAATGTTTGAGAGTGTTTGAGAGTTTGAGAGTTTGATGATTTTCCCACACCCAAAAAAATCTCCTTCATCTTGCAAATGTTTTCTCTATTTATAGAGAAAATGTTAGATATGTTGGAGTAACCAGGTTTATAGGATAACAAACCATGGTTTGGTTGAAAACGAAAACAAGTTTAGTCAATTTTCGTGGTTCCCAAGTTTCAAGTGCAAATAGGGGCCTGATGTCTGTTGGGGGTAGGAGATTTGACTTATGCTTTTGACATTGCTTGTGTTCAGACAAAAATCAGGTTGGGAGCTAACTTTTTTATTAAAGTAATCTTTATGAAAAAAGGGTACGTATATTTTTGTCATTTCATCCAAGAATGGTATTATCCAGTGGATAAAGCTTTGAATCTTTTTGTAATGTATCACAAACTTGTGTAAGCCTCTGATCATGTAAAGATTTGGAAGCAACATAGCCTGACAGGTGAGATTTGGAGGATAAGGCTATAAGATTTGATCAATGTTCTTCAGCTAAGCTTTCTCGAAGGATTCAGAGTTGGATTAGAAGTATGTTACTTCGAAGGAAACCCATACTCCAATCGAAGCTTTGTGAGAAGGTAATCCTTGTCCAATCGAAGCTTTCATGTAGGAGGATCCTGCTTTGTGAATCAAAGGCAAACATGTAAGGGGCCAATGGTGCAATCGAAGCTTGCATGCAGCAGGTCCCTGCTTTGAATTAAAGGAAGACTTCAGAAGGCCATTGCCTTCTGAATCGAAGGAAGCTTTCAGAAGGTCATTTCCTTCTTAATCGAAAGAAGCCAGTAGGAAGCCACTAAATTTTTAATCGAAGGACACCAACAGGAGGCCCTTATCTTCTGAATCCAAGGAAGATGTTTCAAAGGGAAACAATGCCCAGTCGAAGCTAGCATGAAGATAACCATTTGTTCAATCGAAGCTTGTATGAAGCAAGCATGAAAGAGGCCATTGCCTTAATCGAATCTTGGGAATTTGAAGAAAGTTTGAAGGAGGCCAGATGCCCAATCGAAAGCTGGTGAATCAAGCTTGCATCGAAGGAGGCCATTTGCAAGATTTTAAATTCGAACTATTGTCTGCAGTCACTCCTTTCGATCTGCTTTGTACTTATGCAAACTTGAGCTTTTGAAAATCTTCGTGATAAATATCTTGAGAAATTGAGAGGGGAAAATTTAGGGGTACAACACTTGTGAACCAGGCTAAGGAATTCTTTGAGATGCGGGTAAGTAATTGGAAATTTTTGCTTCGCTAGGGATATAAAAACGCCTGACATCATTAGGCTGTACGTTGAGGATATGGCAGTGACTTTATAGTAGGATGCCCCTGCCTCTGTACCTGCTAGAGAAAGTGTCTCAGCTTCTAGAGCCTATGGTAAATGCTGATCAGGGCGATAAGTCTTCTACTGGTAGACAAGTGACGAGATGACGAGACATAGTCGTACGCTTTAATCCCTAACTTTTTCCTGGACTGTCCTTTTAGATTTTCAATCCACCGGGATATCCTTTTTTGCCCAAGCCTCCTTTTAAGGTTTTCGACTTGACGGGTGTACAACTTTAATCATATGTCCATAATTTTTGCCCGAACTCTTTTGGTTCGCCGGGATGCCCTTGTTTTTGCCTAGGCCAGTCAACCTAGCGGGTCTTTTTCATGCGTATTATTTTCCAACTATATCCACGTTCACAGGGTGCAGAAAATTGTCACTGTCCACAGTAGCAAGTGTTGCAGCACTGCCAGAAAGACGTTCGTTTGATCGCACATGGCCCTTTGCTGGAATTCATGTCCAATGTCCCAATTGATTCAGATGGAGATCTGCCCTTAGCTATTTGGCACTTTTGAGAGATTCCTTGAATCTTGACTTGACTGCCCCAGATCAGCTGGACACCATGCCATGCCCCTTGATTATGAAAGGCCTGTTACTGGAAATGTCTTTCCATCTGAGGTGATTTTTTTCATTGAGAGAATTTATGTTCATCGAATATTCGTTGTGCGGATTTCTCTGTTGTTGAAAAAATAGTCATATGAAAACAATGGTATTTAAAAAAATGCAAAGCTTATGTCTGTCTTGAAGTTTAAAAGTTCATTTTTTAGTAAAACAAACAAATTTTTGTAAGAATGTGATATCAACTCAGGATTTATAGCAAACCTTACAAGAGTCAGGATACCTTTTGTAAAAGTATGCTTTCGAAGTAACCAATGCTTTAGCTAGGACTTTTCAGGGTTGTAACATGGCCTGGTTCACGGTTCAAGAAACGAAAGATAAAGGCTCAAACTTTATTTGTACCTAGCCCGTTCTTCGTGATGTTCTTCAGTCCTATACTCAGTTAATTGTGTGTTTAGATCCCAATTGAGTTTTGGAATCTTGGCCCTGATATTCCGGTGATGGTTCGGATACTAAAAGTTTATTTGAGAAGGCATACATTTTTGTAACCTGTTCTTTTTGTTGAGGATTTGTAACGACCTATTTTTTTATTTTTTTATCCCTACTTTTTGCCTGAACTGTTTCTTTTGTGATTACAATCAGCGGGATGCCCCCGTTTTTTAAGTCTCTTTTATAGGTTTTGACTCAGCGGGCTTTTCTTTTGAGAGTTAATGACTTCCTGTTTTGATGATTACGCGGAACTATCGCCATCTTTTGTTTTAGGAGGGAATCTTCAACACCACTTGTCGTGTATGAAGAGAAAGCTTGTGATTCAATGCACCTTTGAACTAACTGAGAAACTATCCTGCCCCAGGTTATGAATAAGGGTTTCAATTTGCATGAAAAAGAGAACTCCTACTTCTTAGGCTCAAAGGGGTTGACTAGGGACTATCCTCCTTATAACTCCACTGTTTAGGATTTGAAACAACGCTTGTACATCGTCAGCAAGGTTTGTTCAAAAGCATATTGTAGAGATTACAGTATCTTTTTCGTCATCCTCCCTCTAAAGGCTTATAACTTTTAATCAAGAGTTGAATATCACAAAAGAAGTAAAAACACAGTTTAAGTATAATGAAAATGAATGGATTAAGTTAAGACAAACATATGCAATGCATTAATGAAAGTAACCAAAGTCTGACATAAGGATAAGTGTTTAGACAAAACAAAGAGATTACAACTGAAAATTCGAATGAACAAAAATTTCTCTGCCTAAACTTTGTTACTTCAGATGATGTGCCTTGGAGGGACGACAGAAAAATTCCAGTTGACCATCTTGTGCGAATTCCAATGCTCCTTCATCGATCAGGTCTTGAATCTTATATTTCAATATCCAACAGCTATCAGTATCATGCCCCGGATTGTTGGAGTTATATGCACACCTTTCATTGGGATGGTAACTAGGAGCAGAAGTATTAGGATTCCGAGGAGAATGCTTCAATGTGACCAAATTCAACTTCAACATGTGTTGTAAGGCTTACGACATTGGCATGTTGAGTTTGGTATATTGCCAATTGGATGTATTTCGCTTACGCTGATTACTCTGTCGTTGTTGGCGAGGTTGTTGTTGGGCTCGTGACGTAGCATCAATTTGGAAATGTCTACTCTCCACCAAGCCAACTTCTTGCCTTGTCAGGGGCTGATTAACTACTTGATCCCCAGCCTCGACTGCTTGTTTCATACGGTTGCATCCATCTTGATGAAGCTTACTGATGAGAATCCTTAACTCTTCTTGTCCTCGAGCTAAATTTTGGATAAGAGTCATATGACTATTCATTTGGATTCTCATCCTTTCCATCTCAGCTTGCAGTTGTTCCAACTGGTCATCCTTGTTGTCATCGGGATTTTTCTTGGTCAAGCTCCCATTGAGGAGTGCTTTCAATTCTTCTTGCCCCTTGGATAGATTTAGGAACATTTCCTTGAACTAAGCATCTTGAGTTTGGAGATCTCTGTCGTTCTATTTTAGATCCATTTTCCTTGCTGAAATAAACAGCGAGAAAATGAGAAACATGTACTGGAAAACATGTTATGTAATGACATGCATGCAATGTTTTCAAGGATTTCGTGGGGTAAACACGAGAAAATGTTAGAATCCAACTGCATCTTTGATTGAAGAACTTTCGTATCGTTGAAGGTCCTTCTACAAGAATCAAGCTCACCATGTTGAGTGGGTCATAGCCTCTGACTTAATTTGTCGTGTTTTGGTCCTTTGATAGCATTGGCTAGAGGAAGATAAATCCTTGTGCCCCTTGCTAGACTTCTAATTCATCATAACCTGTATCACAGGCCCTTGAGATCCTTGAAATGGTTAAGGAAATGCTATGGTATGATGCTATGATGTGTATGCTATGCACCAAGAAAAAGTGTAAGGTGATGAAGACAAGTGAGTCTTGCAAGAAGTCCAGGTTATTGGATAATAACTACAAACAAGTCTTGCAAGGAATACAAACAAAGCCTTGCAATGATTTCAAGTTGTTAGATAATGAAAGAAAATAAGTCAAACAAATAGCCTTAGGTTCCAAGGCTTGCATGGATTCCATAGGTAAGTACCCTCTTGAAGTATAGTTGGCTAAACCTGTCTTAGAAAAGTAACCGGGTTCTAAGGAATCTCAATATCACTGATCTTTCTTCACTGGGAAGTGTTTCAGCGCAATCCTCTTTATTGGCGACCAAAATATCTCGGAAGTCCGATCTCAATGAGCGTAGTATCGAGTATCAACCAACTTTGGACTGCACCAAAGCCGACTATCTCACTACTTCCTAATGGCAAAGTTGTTCAATTAAAGGTTCTAAGCTCAATTGGTGATTCATGACACCACACAGCGGTCTCGTATTCTCCTTAACTGCTCAAGGGCTACCGGTACCAACAAATGTGTCACACCAACGTAGCTATCGTTTCAATTGTGTCGATATGCCTTGCACAGTCCCCACGATCTATTGCTACTTACCTAAAAGGTGCCTCAGATCCGGGTGTAGGATCTTTACAAGTAAACCCAAACAAACCCTTAAAGATAAAGCAAACAAAACACACAATGTAAAGCAAATTTAAAATGATCTAACTCTAAGGTGTAGCGGTAGAAATGTTCAAGACTAAGCCATTGGATTGACTAGACTTATATAAATCAAAATAAAAATCGCCATCGCACTTTATTGTTTCCAAAGGAATGGGAAAAGAGAGAATAACCCAAAAAGAGGGGGAAAGATTCAAGGTAAGGGGGTTGGTTATGCAAAGGGAAGGTATTAGCACCCTAAACATCTACGGTACTCCGCGGGAACCTCTTTGAAAAATCTGTATATTTTGGCTATGAAATATCTTGTATAAAATAGATGGTGGAGGTGAGAAAAGAAATATATTTATTATTTTTGCACCCATCGTGGTTGTGAACCTTTAGTTCCTACGTATCACCTTTTCGTGCAATAGGGGATCAGGGTACACGTAGTTCCTCTTTTAAAAATTTCAAAACACAAATGTGTTGGTCAATTTTATGAGATAAAACATCATCGTCATTGTCCGTGTGGAAAACATACCTACTATCCACAATAATGAGAGAGGAGAATTTGCATCATCTCAAAGTGGAGGATATGGCTTGGATTTTAAAATCAACAATGCCTCACTCAAAACCCAAGTGAAAAATATCTCTCTTTACTACATGTGATACGGTGGTAGAACTGGCTTGGGTGTTTTGCGTTTAATCGCAAATGTTGTGGTTAACAAGAGTCGCCACCGACTTTTCTTTTATCCAAAAGGAAAGGTGAAAAAGCACAGGAAAGACCTTTGAGATTATTTCTTGAGTTCGGGGGGTAGATTATGAAAAGGGAAGGTATTAGCACCCTTTTCATCCATGGTTTTCCATGGGCTCTTAGTTACTTTCTAGATCACTTGCTTTTGTTTGAAATTATGCTTTTGTGTGGTTTTTGAAAGTATTTTGTAAAGAGGCCATTGTTTAGGCAAACCTTGTAATGATTCTTGTTCGTAAGAATGTATACAAAGGTGTTGATCTTTTGAAAATGTTTTCAAGTTTGAAAGGTGTTTTGAAAGTGTTGGTGTTTTGAAAATAGCAAGGATGTTTTGTTTTGAAATGGAGCAAGTAATTAGGAGCATTCTACCTACTCAAAAGTCTTTCATGTTCATTTCCCCTTTCCTTTAACATTGTTATCTTACCATTGATTTGGTAAGTAACCCTATCTTTGGATGTAAACGGGACCGGCATGGGTCATCGTATAACCATGATTAGCAATGTTAAAAGGTATCTTAGCATTCTCTTTTAGGGACCAAGATCATTTGAAAGGCAACATCGATAGCGTCATCGAGGAACTATGATCTTATATTTTGCTTGTTTTTGCTAAGATACCTCACATGCATAATATGGCCATTTTGTAAGGCAACCAAGTGGATATACCCTAGGGGTGCTTGTGTGTAAGTGTATTGCTTTTCATGCTTGATTTTGTCTTTGATTAGGGTTTTCTAATTGATTGGTTTTAGTCTTTCCGTACAAACCCTAATTACTAGCATTTGTATATAAAGCGATAAATTGCGGAATTTAAAATTACTATGCTATTACAATACTTGTGGGAGGGGGGTGTACAAATTACAAATGAGGATTGCAAGAAAATAAAGCCTAATTATCTATTAAAACCATATTGAATTTGTACAAGAATTGAATAAATAATGTATAAAATGAATAAATATACAAGAATGTAAATGTAAAGAAAATGGATGTTTTGTTTGGATTTTTTAGAAAAGAGGGGTTTTGTTTTAACCTAATTAATTATAAGAAAAATAATTAATTAAATTAGTAAAAAGTAAAACCTAAATTTACTAGGAAAAGAAATCAAATAAAACCCTAATCTATTAATTGATTAAAAAGGAAAATAAGTTTATAAGAAGAATATTTTTGGTATTTTTGTCTTAAAAATAATTTATAGTATTATAAAATATTTTTGGTCTTTTTATATATTAAAATAATATATTTAAATTGTGTAAAAGAAAATAATTAAAACCCTAGTTTTTTAATTAAATTTACAAATCAATTAGTAAAATAAATAAAGTAAATAAAATAATTTTTTTATGTACAAAAATAAATAAACTATGTCAAAATATAAATCTTATATTTTTATATTTTTTCTGATTTTTTTAGTATTAGATAATATATTTAAGAAAACAAAAAAATGAGAAAAAGAAAATAAAAAGGGTCAGGGTGTGAATAGCCAGCAAGGGGGTCAGCAGTAAGAAAAAAAACATAAGGCCCAAGGGATGAGGCCCAGCGCTGCCAAAAAAGTCAGAAAATGTGAAAAGTATGAAAAAAATCCAAAAGGGTACCAGTGGGGCTCGAACCCAGGTCACTATAGTCACAGGCGCGCGCTTCTACCACTGGGGTGGCTATACATCTGTTTATATAAATCAAACCATAAATATATATGGTAAACACGTTCCTGAGGCCAACTTCATCTTCAACCTCACGCCCAACCATAACCTCTGTATCTTATTCAATTCTCAACAAAAATAAAAAATGTAAACAGGAAACTTGTAGCAAATTTCCTCACGATTTCAGAAATGCAAAGCAATAAAATTATAGATCAAAGATAAGCATGAATTTTAATGGCCCTAATCTGAACCCTAAAAATATCAGAAACTTCAATCTTAAAATTCTCTATGCTCAAGCAATATAAATGAAAACTATGGACATGGTTAGCTTTAGGGCAATGATATCTACATTTTTCATTCACAAATAAACCATTAATGATGCTTGTATCAAGAGTTCAAAAGTCAGAAAACTTACCTTGCAAGAGGGTATCCTGTTTGGAGTTTGAGTAACTTTTAGTGAGTTCCAATGATTGGATTAGCTTCCTCAAGTTCCCAGGAAACTAATGTGATGCTTAGCCTGAGCTGAAAGTACCTGAGGAGTTCTGGAGAAGTCAAGGTGCAAGGTGTTGTTTTTGAAAATGGTGGATGATGAAGGAGGTGTTACAGTGGTGTTGCAGATGTTAGAATTGTTTGTGTATGTTATTTAGAAGCTTTTGAAAGTAAAAGGCCAAGAAACGCACGAGAAAATTTGGAGATTGGATTCAAAACTCATAAATGGCAAGTTTTGAGGTGTTTTTGGTGATTATGTGTTCTTGGTGTTTTCAGGGGTCAAGCATGCGTGGGATTTGTGGCAAATGACTTGTGTATGTATAAGCAAAAGGTCTTGAGTGCTTTGGATAGTCAGAAGTACAAGTTACAAGCTAATTGCTATGTTACTTAATTTTCAAGAAAAGTGGGAAAACAAGTTTCAAGAGGAAGTACAAGCATGGGCTGAGTGATTGTAAGTGTCTAGACAAGCTTCTCTTGAGTTAAGGGACTTGTATGATCAGAAGAAAGCAATTGCAAGGCTCAAGAACAAGTTTTGTGCAAAAAGCTACTTTATCAAAATGGCATTGTGCAAGCAATTAATTATGGAGTTCCTAACAAGTTCGAGGCTTGCAAAGTAGAGGTTATGCAGCATAAGTTTGAATTTTGAATCTTGTTCATCACAAAATGACTTGTAATTCAAGTGTGAAAACCCTAACTTCATCTCTTCGATTCTCCCTACTCAAAAATGATCTCAAGGAGTTTTTGGACATTTTGGAAATCTTGTAATGTTCTCTACAACCCCTCTTTTAATAAATTTTGAAAATTCTCCTTGGAACTATATGAAAAAGTGCCATGAAGTTAGGTCAAAATCTTGACCAAATTAGGGCAAAATTTCACTAAGTGTTTTGTTTCATGGCCATGTGTTCTTAAAATTATAACTTGAGATCCAAGAACTTTTGGAAGGAGTTGTGTAAAGCAATGTTGTATATTTCATGGAGATCTAAAACTTTCATGTTGAAAGTTTCTTTTGAATCATCTTACATCATGGTGAAAATTTTGCTCAAAGTTGTGAAAAAATAAGAAATTCCCTAACACTTAGAAAAATTTCTAAGTTTAGAAATTTTAACTTTTCAAAAGGAAATCTTGAATTTTTGATTTCTTGATGAATAAGTTTCATATTTTGACATGCTTTGATAAATTGTGATCTTTGACATTTGATTTTGACCAAAAAGTCAAAGTTTGACTTTTCAGTATACAGTTGACTTTTGATCAGTTGATTGAAAATTCATCTGTCAATCCATTGGACTTTGAGCAATGTTTTGAGCCATGTCATTAGGTCAAAATGATGTAATTGGAATCTTGAGGTAATTCCTTAAACCAATGTATCATTTTCTAGGTAAAAAATCGGAAATTGCCCTTTCCCAATTAAAACCCTAATTTTGACCATTTTGCCCTTTTGAAGATTTGATCAAATTTCTTGAGGAATTGTGATCCAAACTTGATCAAATTATACATATGACTTTAAAATGTTGATTTGGATCAAAAATTATGAAGTTTGACTGTAAATTGGCCACAGTTGACTTTTTCCCCAATACAGTTGATTTTTAGGTCAACTGCTCAATTGATTGAGCAAAAGTGTGATCCAAAGCTTGAAACTTGGCATGAGTAATTTTGAAGGTCCATAATGATCTATGAAAGTCACATGGGGCATTGGAAGTTCAAATATCCTTGTGTAATCTCAAACCCTAATTTTGGTCATCAATGCTTAAGGAGGTGTCTTGAGCTGATCAACCCTAGTGCAGTCTTGAGCCAAAGCAGATTTTGTGAGCAAATTCTATATAAGTGAGAGGAAAAATTTTGGGGGTACAACACTAAATATTATAGAAGTATAGTTGTTTGCATCACTACAAGGATTGACAAGAGTTCAATCTTTTGAGAAAAGTTTAAAGAAAAAAGCCAAAGTGGCAAAATGGTTTGAAATGGGATTGATTGACTTTTAGTCTTCTCACAAAAATGTCAAAGTATTGTTAAGTTTATTGGATTTTATTTATGAAAATGTTTGAAAATGCATGGACCTAAGTCCAAGTTTATTATAAAAGTAATTCAAGTTTAAAACAGGATGAATTTTCAAAAGGGGGGAGAAGATTTTTGAAATTAAAGAAGGTGGGAGGAGAAGAAGAGGCTATCCTAAAGCATAAGGTAAAATCTAGGGATAAGAAACATCTAACCAACAAGAAGACAATACTTGACATTATGAGCCAAAATAGAATTATCATTCTTTGGATTGAAACCAAACAAGCAAATGTATTAGACCTCTTTAGAGAACCAAACTTCAAGTGTATTAAGTCTTCACAAAAATTGGGTAGAGTAACGGCTGTATATGGGTGAATTCCAGATTACAAACAAAGGGTGTAATCACAATAACCTGCACATAAAACAAACAAATAATCCAATGCCTTGAGGTAAACCTCAAGAGCTCCAGACAAAATAATCAGATAAGATCACAAGGTCTCCAATCATAGGCCAAGGTTTCTAATCCTAAGTCTAAAAAGGCAAATGCTCCATAATGCCAAGGGTAGTAACCAAATAGTCCAAGTATCATTAAAGAATTTTAGGGTTTATGTTGATTATTAGGTGTATTTAAAAGAAAATAAAAACTCAAGTGAACAAAATAAAAAAATGACAAGAATATAAAGGGGCTCAAGTGAGCAAAGATGAAAAATAGCATGAAATGTAAATGCTAGAAGTAAATGGTGCATAAAGTAAAGAACATAAAATAAAAACACAAGATAAAATCAATTATTAGTGATTAGTGGTTAGTTGGATGATCATCTTGAAACTTGAATTTGGAACTCATTAGAGGATTGGTAGAACCAAAGCCTCCACACAACAAGTTGCATTTGCTTTTTGTCAAGTAAATCATCCATTTGAAATCCTTATGAGTATTATTTAATGATCAATGATGTTTAAGTGATCCGCGTTGACCAAAGGTATTGTAGATCCATTAGAGGATTGGTAGAACCAAAGCCTCCACACAATGAATCTCAAGGTTATTGGATCAAAGAGATCAAATTAACATACTTGGGCTTGCAAACATAAGTTTGGGCCACGAATGATCATTTATTCGAATCGGGACAAAATTTAGCGCTATGTTAAGCAATCGTAAGTGGACTTATATAGAAGTCGCAACTATTTTGAGGCCGGTCAATAGCAATCTATGCACCATTTGTTTTAAGACATGATATAGAGATCATGCTCCAACAACATTTAGTGCAATAAGAAGGAGATGAGATGAAGAGGGATGTGAGAGAATATATAAACCACTTTTGGATTAAATTTAATCAAACTATTATTCAAATCATTCATCCATTTTTGTGGAGTTAGACTCAACACCATGGATCCAATGATGTTAATAAAGTTCATGGTCAAAAATTTAATCCAAGATCAGCCAGAAAATAATCACAAAATAATATTACATTTTAATATATACAAAAAGGTTTAAAAATAATGTTTAAAAATAGAAATAAAAGAGAAAAATATCAACTATGTCCAAATTAATCAAGAAATAAAAGTAAGACCATAGAAAAATCAGAAATGAACTAAAATAATTTTATAAATTTTTTGGAAATTTTTTTAAGTCAGAAACTATTTTTAAAATTAAAAGAAAGGGGTAAAATAAACCAAAAATGATAAAAAAAAATAGAAAAGTCAGAATCAAAAATAAAATAAAGTCACTAATATTTGTCAGAATATCATTGGATCATTCCATAATTTTTTCAGAATTTAAAAATGCATAAAAGCATTTTTAAACATTTAAAACAATTCCATTAAAGTGTAAATTTATAAAAAATACCAAAACACAAAATTAAATTATGAAAAAATAAAAATCAGAAAGAGAATAATCAAAAATATTTTTCATAATTGTTTCTGATTTTTTGGACTAAAAATGAATTTTCTATGATTTTTTGAAGTTTAAAACAATTAAATATAAAAAATCAGAAAAGAAAATAAAAGTCAAAAATATGTGGACCATTGGATGAGAGTCAAAACGTGTTAGTAATCAAATCCAAGGGATCTGACGCATTGTGCATATCATGGTCATTAGTGAATAAAGCACTGAATCAATTATAAAATCAGAATTCAAAAATAATAAGTGGTGTGCCATCATTGGTTGGAAGATGACACGTTGGTCATCTTCAACCTCCAGTCAACGTGAAATATAGGTTTCTCATACAGTAAATCAGAAGCTCAGACCTATGTCATTCGCTTCGTCTCTTCAAGACGAAGACAACCACACCCTCGCGCCAAATTTATATAAACTGTAGCTCAAGCAATTTGGAAATAAATTTTTGAAAAGGGATTTGAAATTTCATGGTCAAAACGTGTTTCTAGTAAGAAGTAAGTGTTGCGACTAGAACCAGGACAATAAGTGAAGGGGTAAGAAAACACTTAGAAGGGGGGGTTGAATAAGTGACTCTTTTCATTTTCAATACAAAGCTCAAACAATAATGGAATAACACAGTTATTTTTATCAGTGGTTCGTTTGAACTCAAACTACTCCAGTCCACCCGCCAAGGTGATTTCGCCTTTCTCAACAAGGACTTAATCCACTATAATCAACTGATTACAATCATACAACAACTGTTGTGACTAACAATGCATAAGTAATCTTACAAGTGACTAACAACACTAAGACTTAAATCTAGTCCTAGCCTGCTTGAGAAATCTGACCAAACTCGGTCTCTCAAGGAACAAATACAGGAGTATAATCTTTACAGATAATTGAAATAGAGTTTGCTTCTAATCAAGCTATATCAGAACTGTGATTTTTCAATTAGAATATAATACACAAAATTGTATGACTATGAGTTTGTGAGCTTTTGGATCTTTCACGTAGTTTCTTATTTTAACGTTGTTGTTGGCTTGCAATAAATGTCCTTCTACTTATAGTAGGAGTAATAAGACCGTTGCTTCCTTCAGAGGAAATGGAGATCATTAAATGCTTTGCGTGTATCCTTGCAAAATTCCATTCTCCAAGAAACTAGTTGTAGGCACTTGAGTGCTTTCAGCCGTCTTTGCATTAATGAGCAAACGTCAGAATGTAAGAACATGTTTCCTTTGCTTTTGACAAGACAAATTGATTTAGACGTTGTTTCAGAATTTGCTTCCAAATGTCTTTAAGTCAGAACATGCTTCATTCAACTTCTGGTCAGAGCGTTGTTTGCTAAGAACTTTGAACAGCGCTTGCTTTCAAGTTATCTTCAGAATCAAGGATCCTGCTAGAAGTTAGAAGATACATTTAACAAGTAAAGGTTCTTACCAGAGTCAGCAGATGCGTTTGAATAAAAGGTTCTTTTATCAAAAAACATCTTCATAATCTTTGCTTAGTACTTTAGAATATTTTCTGTCAGAACATTAACTAAGACATTCAAAACACATTCATTAGAGCATAAATTATCTTAAATATAATTTAGTTATCATCAAAACTCTTGAGATAGGTCATAACTAATCTTGTTCTTTCAATCTCCACCTTTTTGATGATGACAAAAAATTATTTTAGATAAAGAAAAGAAACAGATTAAGAGATAAGAATCTCCCCCTGAAATGAATATTTCTATGCATAAGACATCCTGAGATTATTTAGTCAGAGTGATACACAACCTTCTCGAATTTCTTCAGAACTTCTTCAAGAAGATAAATCTTAGCTGGAATATTCTTTCAGAGTTAAATGATACCTGCAAAAAAAATTATTTTGCACAGAAGGAATTCTTGCAAATTTGTTAGTATGTCTGAGACATAGTCCCATAACTGTTAAACAGTGATTAGTTCAAAAATTCACATTTTCTCCCCTTTTTTGGCATAATCAAAAAGTGTAATAAATGAGAAATTTTGAAATATTTCATAAAAAGTTAAAAATAGATATCCAGAAGTACAAACAAAACAAAATAAGAGACAAAAAGAAACTAGGATTTCTTAGAGACAAGAGCCATCAGAAGATTCTTGATTTCAGAGGCAGATTGGCTTTGCATTGCCATCCAGTTCTTGAACTCTAGATTTGTTTGATCTTGCTTATCCATGCGTTTATTCAAGACTTCATTTTCCTTCATTAGCTCTTTCAGAGTGTCCATAATGAGTGAGGTAGGAGCAGAAGATGATGAAGCTTCAGTAGAAACAGGGTCAGAAGCAGCAACTGATGAATCAGACTTCACAAAGGTGGAGAGCAGAGTACCTAGATCCATTGCAAGAGTTGGCACAGGTTCAGGTCCATCCTTAACTGAAGGTTGATTCAATAGAACAATAGCCAGAGGATTTGAATCTTCAGAGGATTCTTCAGATTCATCTTCTGATATGTCCATCTTATCAGCTGGTGTATCAACAATCAATAGCGAAGACTTCTTATTCCAAGTATCAGCAACTTCTGTCTTGAAAGCATGCAGAAGTTTGGAAAAGTTGTCCAGCACCTGAGAATGGCACAAATCCTGTAACTTCCATGATTCAGCAACTAAATTTCTTTTGAAAGTTTCCCATAGAAGATCTGTTGCTGCTGTGTTCACACTTCTGGAGCAATCTTCTTTCAGCGGTTGTAACCATGCTTGAACATTTGTTATAAAATTCTGAAACAAAGTATTTACATATGGCTGAACAGGTTTAGGGACAACCGTTCTGTAAGTTTTGTTTTTCAAGAATTGTAGAGATTGAGAGTCCACTATAGTTCTTAAAAAGCTATTGGGTTCAGGATTATTTGTAGATTCAGGTTCAGGTTGGTTAACACAAATAGGAGGTTCTGATATTTCATGAGGTACGAATGGTTCAGCAATTTTAGTTTGTTCAAAAGTTTGTTGTTCTGGAATTTGAGGAGTTGAGTGTGGTGTTGTATGTTGTGGTGAAGTGGGTGGAGTGACATCAGGAGAAATTATTATTGTATAAGCAGGTGTGGGAATGGGATTTTGAGGCTTTGGTTGATTCATAGCAAAAATATTCTCAGTTGGTAGGTTGAAAGGAGGTTTTATGGTTGCTAGAGGTCCATTTATCCCTGGAATTTTCCAAGAGCCAGCATCATACCATCCAGTGGGTCTGGGTGATAGAGGTCTGGGAGGGGGTCTTGAAAAACGTTCAGCAGGAATAGGTTGAAAAACAGATGGTTTAGGAGGTTCTGATTGGCTGTTAGAATGTTCATCAGAGTCAGAATCACTTAAATCTGTTGAAAACTGATTTTTACTAGGGTTGTCAGCAAGGGGTTCATATGGTAAGGTTAGATCAATGTCTACATCTAAGTCTCCTAAGGTTTGAGAGGATTCAGCAGATGCAGATACATTTTCAGAATTATAAACAGGTATAGTTTCAGCATGATTACCTGTCTTCTTTTTCTTCTTCTGAGGAGTGTCAGAAGGTCCTTCTACAGCTTTTCTCTTCACAGATTCTTGGAGAACAACATCAGGAGCAGCTTGATTTCTTCCTCGAAGCCAAGCTGGATCAATGGGTGATCCTGTTTCTCTGCAGGTCTCAAGATAGTTCAAGACCATACGAGGATGCTCCCCTGAGTTGAACATAGGAAAGTCAGCAATATGAATTCTTCTCCTCTTCACAATAGTTGACAGACATGGAGAGGGTTCCACCAGCAGTTTGTCAATAATTTTCCTTTTCAGCAAGTTCTTTCCAGTCATAGTCTTACCACATATAGGTTCAAGCTCCCCCAGAAGATTTGCTTCTTTTAGGTGAGCAATCAGACCATTCTCAGTCAGAATGTCTGATAATAACCTCCCCATAGGAATCTAATTCCTCTTTCATTTGGGATTATTCATCCTTTCGGCTTCTCTGGTTTCTTTGACATGGTTCCAGAGATGTTCAAAAAGCAAGTAGGGCAAATCAATTTTGACATTGGTTCCAAGGAAAAACAATAAATATTGTTGATCAGCGTTGATGTAATCAGGAGAACTGGTGTCTTTCCTGTGGTGAATACATCCATGAATAATCCTTGCCCAAATCTTATATTTGTCTTTCAAGTCCCTGACTTTGGAGGAACCTTGACCGTTGGTAAAAATTTCTGAATATACCCTAGACATCTCTATTCTTCCAGTGGGCATTCCTGTAACTCCAAGTCCTTTAAATCCCATCAGCCTTTTGATTTGCTTTTCTGTAATGGATATTTCCTTGCCCATTACAAAGGAGAGAATAACCTTGGGAGTTGCAATGGCGTGAATCCAAAATTCTTTTACCAAAAGAGGAAAGACTAGACCAATAAGACGATCAAAGTAGCTTTCCCAACCTTGAAACTTCACAGCAGGGAACAAGTCAAATCCATTCTCTCTGAGATTCTCAAAGTCTACCATTAGCTCACTCAAAACTTCCAAACTTTCTACCGGAATGAGAGTTGTCCTTTCAGGTATAATGTATTGCTCAGAGTGGGTAGAAGAAGAAGAAGCCATTGAAGTTCTTTAGAAAAGAGAAATTTACGAAAAGGGTTTTAAGAGAGAAGTACAGTAAAAAAAACTTGAGTTGAAAGAGACAGTAAAGAATGAAAAGGGTTTTTCTAAAAGTATTTATATGCATTAATTTCAGAAAATAGGTTAAGAATTAAAATTAAAAGTATTTAAGACATAATTAAAATAAAGATTAAAACGGATTTAAAAACGAATCTCATCATTACTTGCATTTAATGATTTGCTAAAAATGAGGGAAAACGTGAGATTATGGTTAATCATCAACAATTACCTAGAACATCATCAGTAGCTTTTGCACGCTTGACCTTTCAGAAACACACCACGTGTTCATCTCCTGAAGGATGCATGTAACAGCTGTTTGTTCTAATGAATTTCTGAACTACACTTGGACATAAAGAGTTAGAATGATTCATAACTTTTCATATAGATTCTGTTACAACTTCTCTTCTAACTTCTGAAGAGTTGTTGATCAGAGCATTCATTTCAGAAAGTTCTGAAGTCAGTCACAGAAAATAAATATTATTTTATTCAGGACATAATTCCATACAAATATTTTTCAGAATGAAATTAAATCTATCTTCTGAAAGGGGTTTGGTAAAAATGTCAGCCCATTGATGGTCTGTTTTTACAAAAATCAAGTTTAATATTCCCTTCTGAATATAGTCCTTTATGAAATGATATTTAATTTCTATATGTTTGGCTTTAGAATGTAAGATTGGATTTTTAGAAAGACAAATAGCAGAAGTATTGTCACAGAAGATAGAAATCTTACTTTCATAAAGGTTGAAATCTTCTAGTTGACTTTTCATCCAAATCATCTGAGAGCTACATACAACAGAAGATATATATTCAGCTTCTGTGGTTGATAGAGCAATTGTTGCTTGCTTCTTGCTGTACCATGAGATAAGATTGTCACCCAAAAACTGGCAGCTTCCAGAGGTGCTTTTTCTTTCAATTCTATCTCCAGCAAAGTCAGCATCATAATAACCTGCTAGTTTGTAATCTTGTGATCTTCTGTAACACAGACCAAGATTAGCAGTACCTTTCAGATACCCAAGAATTCTCTTAACAGCTGTTAAATGAGATTCTCTAGGATCTGATTGGAATCTAGCACACAAGCACACGCTAAATAATATATCAGGTCTAGATGCAGTCAGATAGAGAAGGGATCCAATCATACCTCTATAGAGCTTCTGATCTACTTTCATACTTACCTCATCTTTACCTAGAATGCAGGTTGGATGCATAGGTGTCTTGGCATCTTTGCTTTCTGACATTTGAAATTTCTTCAGAAGTTCTTTAACATACTTCGTATGATGTATGAAAGTACCTTCTGGAGTCTGGTTGATTTGAATTCCAAGAAAGAATTTCAATTCATCCATCATGCTCATTTCAAATTCTGCCTGCATGGTCTTAGCAAATTCTTTTCCAAGGGAGATATTAGAGGTTCCAAAAATTATATCATCAACGTAAATTTGACAGATTAAAATATCATTTTTAAATTTTTTTCTGAAGAGAGTTGTGTCCACTTTCCCTCTGGTAAAATATTTTTCTAATAGAAAATTACTCAGCCGATCATACCAAGCTCTGGGAGCTTGTTTTAAACCGTACAAAGACTTTTTCAACTTAAAAACATGTTCTGGATGCTTTGAATTATTAAATCCAGGAGGTTGATGGACATATACTTCTTCTTCAATATAACCATTTAGAAATGCACTTTTAACATCCATTTGATACAATGAAATGTTATTTTGTACAGCAAAAGAAATTAATAATCTTATAGATTCTAACCTGGAGACTGGGGCAAAGGTTTCATTATAATCAATTCCTTCTTGTTGACTATAACCCTGTGCAACCAGTCGTGCTTTGTTTCTGATTACTTCTCCTTATTCGTTCAATTTGTTTTTGAAGACCCATTTGGTTCCTATAACATTGAATCCTTTGGGTCTTGGAACTAGATTCCATACATCATTCTTGGAGAATTGATTTAGTTCCTCTTGCATTGCTAAGATCGAATCATTATCTTCCAGAGCTTCATCAATGGTAGTTGGCTCAATCAGAGAGACTAAACCAAACAAAGATTCTTCATTGATTCTGAGAGATGATCTTATTCTGATGGGATCTTCTTTTCTTCCAATGATTACGTCTTCTTTGTGAGCTGAAGATATTCTAGGAAACCTTTTCTGTGTGGGTTGGTCAGAGATTCTGAGATTGTTCAGAGCATTGTCAAGAGGATGATCTGCTACTTCTTCTTTTGCTTCTAAACTTTCAGAGTTTGAGTGATGATCTTCTGTACCTACAGAAAAATCAATTTGCTTTGGCTGTTGTTGGCCAAGCTTATCATCAAACCTGACTTTGATTGATTCTTCAACAATCAGAGTTTCTGTGTTATATACTCTATAGCCTTTTGAGCGTTCAGAGTATCCAAGCAGGAAACACTTTTGTGCTTTAGAATCAAACTTATTCAGAGTTTCTTTGGTGTTTAGAATAAAACAAGTACATCCAAAAGGATGGAAATAAGAAATGTTGGGCTTTCTATTTTTCCAAAATTCATAGGGAGTCTTTTCAAGAATAGGTCTTATAGAGATTCTATTCTGAATGTAACACGTTGTGTTCACAGCTTCTGCCCAAAAGTGCTTAGCCATATTTGTTTCATTGATCATGGTTCTGGCCATCTCTTGTAATGTTCTATTCTTTCTTTCTACAACTCCATTTTGCTGGGGAGTTCTAGGACAAGAAAAATTATGAACAATACCATTTTCTTTAAAATATTTTTCAAAATAATGATTTTCAAATTCACCACCATGATCACTTCTAACTTTTGTGATTTTAAAATCTTTTTCATTTTGCACTTGAGTACAGAAGTCAATGAATACATAATGTAACTCATCCTTGTGTTTTAAAAACTTTACCCATGTCCATCTGCTGAAGTCATCAACGATGACCAATCCATACTTCTTGCCTCTGATGGATGCAGTTTTAACTGGCCCAAACAGATCAATATGAAGTAACTCTAATGGTTTAGAGGAAGAGACAACATTTTTAGATTTAAAGGAAGGTTTTGAAAATTTTCCTTTTTGACATGCTTCGCACAGAGCATCTGAGTTGTACTTCAGATTGGGAAGTCCTCTGACTAAATTTAATTTATTTAGTTGAGAGATTTTTCTAAGACTGACATGTCCCAATCTTCTGTGCCATACACATTTCTCATTGCTAACAGACAAAAGACATTTGACATTTTGAGATTTAAGATCTGATAAATCAATTTTGTAAATGTTGTTCTTTCTCTTGCTAGAAAATAGGATTGATCCATCCTTTTGACTTACAGCTTTACAGGAGTTTTGATTGAAGATAATGTCATAGCCATTGTCACTTAATTGACTTATGGATAATAGATTATGAGCTAATCCTTCTATTAATAAAACATTTGAGATATAAGGAAGGTTACTGTTTCCTATGGTTCCAGAACCAATAATTTTCCCTTTCTGATTACCTTCAAACTTCACATCTCCTCCAGCTTTAAGTTCCAGGCTTTGGAACATAGACCTTTTTCCTGTCATGTGTCATGAGCACCCAGAGTCCAGGTACCATGACTGGTGTTTCAATTAAGCTGTTAAGGACATCTGCAACAAATATTATTTTATCCTTAGGTACCCATATCTTTTTGGGTCCTTTTGGGTTAGCATAAGAGTTTCCAGAATGTGATGTATATTTTATATCATGTGAGTGTCCAAACTTGAATTGCTTATTCAGAGGTTTGTAAGTGAAGGTCATTTTAGCAACATGTTTTGGAATGTATGTCTCCTTCCCTTTGGGAGGTTCATATCCAATTCCTCTTCTGTTTTTCCCACTAACTCCATAGATCATTGAAGCCATTTTGCTTCTGTCTATGCCTTTAGCAAGAAAAGATTGAAAGCTATAGTCATATTCTTTCAGAATATCTTTTGAACTAGACACAGACTCTGAACTAAAATTCTTTTGAACAATTTGAATTTCCTTTTCAAGTTTAAGATTGTTTTATAAAAGTTCAGATTTTTCTGTTTCAAGTTTCTTAAAATCAGATTCAAGACTCTTCTTGAGTTTCTTGTATTTGATTTTGAGCTTACTATAGTTTTCCAGAAGTTATGATAAACTATCAACAAGTTCTTCTCTAGAAAATTCATAAAATACCTCTCTTTGTTCTGACTCACAGTCTGAGTCATTTTCTGTGATAGCCATTAAAGCTAGGTTGGCATTTTCATCTTCAGAACCAGATTCATCTTCAGAAGAATCTGAGTCATACCAGGTTGCCATCATTCCTTTCTTCTTTCCAAATATCTTATTTGGTCTTTCTTTTTGAAGCTTTGGACAATCACTTTTGAAGTGACCAGGTTATTTGCATTCATAACAGATGATCTCTCTTCTGTTTGACTTTTTTTGTCCAGAAGATTTTGGTTTATCTTCTGACTTCTTGAAGTTCCTAAACTTCTTTTGTCTGTGCTTCCACAGATGATTGATCCTTTTGGAGAGCAGAGATAGTTCGTCTTCTTCTGAAGCTGATTCTTCAGAGTTTTCTTCTTCAGCCTGAAAAGCGTTAGTATCAAATTTCTTAATTGATCTAAGGGCTAGAGAATTACCTTTCTTCTAAGGCTCATGCTCATCCAGTTCAATCTCATGACTTCTGAGAGCGCTGATGAGTTCCTCTAGAGATACATTGTTCAGATCTTTTGACACCTTAAAGGCAGTGACCATTGGTTCCCATCTTATGGGTAAGCCTCTGATGATCTTTTTCACATGATCTGATTTGGTAAACCCTTTGTTCAAAACTCTCAGACCAGCGATCAGAGTTTGAAACCTAGAGAACATTGCTTCTATAGACTCACTCTCTTCAACTTTGAATGCTTCATACTTCTGAACTAAAGCCAAAGCTTTAGACTCCTTAACTTGAGCGTTTCCTTCATGAGTCATTTTGAGAGACTCGAACATATCATGTGCTGTATCTCTATTAGTGATTTTTTCATATTCTACTTTAGAGATAACATTTAAAAAAAATATTTCTAGCTCTATGATGATTTTTAAAATCAGCTTTTTGTTGTCTATCCATATTTTTTCTATCCACTTTGTTTCCTTCTGAATCTGTAGGATGTTTGTAACCATCCAAGACTATATCCCAAAGATCACTATCATGACCTAGAAAGAAACTTTCTAGTCTATCTTTCCAGTACTCAAAATCTTCTCCATCAAACACTGGAGGTCTGTTATAACTATTATTGTTTTGTTCAGCGGCCATTGTGTTTTCTTCTGGATCTTTTCCTGACACGGTTAAGTGTTGTGCTCAGAGTCAAGCTCTGATACCAATTGAAGGGGTAAGAAAACACTTAGAATTGGGGGTTGAATAAGTGACTCTTTTCATTTTCAATACAAAGCTCAAACAATAATGGAATAACACAGTTATTTTTATCCTGGTTCGTTTGAACTCAAACTACTCCAGTCCACCCGCCAAGGTGATTTCACCTTTCTCAACAAGGACTTAATCCACTATAATCAACTGATTACAATCACACAACAACTGTTGTGACTAACAATGCATAAGTAATCTTACAAGTGACTAACAACACTAAGACTTAAATCTAGTCCTAGTCTGCTTGAGAAATCTTACCAAACTTGGTCTCTCAAGGAACAAATACAGGAGTATAATCTTTACATATAATAAAAATAGAGTTTGCTTCTAATCAAGCTATATCACAACTGTGATTTTTCACTTAGAATATAATACACAAAATTGTATGACTATGAATTTGTGAGCTTTTGGATCTTTCACGTTGTTTCTTGTTTTAACGTTGTTGTTGGCTTGCAATAAATGTCCTTCTACTTATAGTAGGAGTAATAAGACCGTTGCTGCCTTTAGAGGAAATGGAGAGCATTAAATGCTTTGCGTGTATCCTTGCAAAATTCCATTCTCCAAGAAACTAGTTGTAGGCACTTGAGTGCTTTCAGCCGTCTTTGCATTAATGAGCAAACGTTAGAATGTAAGAACGTGTTTCCTTTGCTTTTAACAAGACAAGTTGATTTAGACGTTGTTTCAGAATTTGCTTCCAAATGTCTTTAAGTCAGAACATGCTTCATTCAACTTCTGGTCAGAGCGTTGTTTAGTAAGAACTTTGAACAGCGCTTGCTTTCAAGTTATCTTCAGAATCAAGGAGCCTGCTAGAAGTTAGAAGATACATTTAACAAGTAAAGGTTCTTACCAGAGTCAGCAGATGCATTTGAATAAAAGGTTCTTTTATCAAAGAACATCTTCATAATCTTTGCTTAGTACTTTAGAATATTTTCTATCAGAACATTAACTAAGACATTCAAAACACATTCATTAGAGCATAAATTATCTTAAATATAATTTAGTTATCATCAAAACTCTTGAGATAGGTCAGAACTAATCTTGTTCTTTCAATAAGAGCATCACAATGATATCAAAGTTTTGAAGAATTGATGAAGGAATCTACCTATTGAAGTTGAGTTGTAGAGCTCTGAAACTGGACTTCTACGGAGCAATATAGGGCACGATTCTTGAATGTAATTATATGGTTAGTGTTGTACCCAAAAATTTGCCCTCTCATTTATCAAGATTTTTCTCACAAGATTTATTTGACACAAGACTGGATTAGGGTTTGGTCAGCTCAAGACATCTCATCTTGCACTGGTAACCCAAAATTAGGGTTTGAGATTGCACAAAGATTTTTGGACTATCAATGCTTCATATGACTTTCAAACATCATTATGGACCCCTAAGATTACTCATGACAAGTTTCAAGCCTTGAACTATATTTTTGATCAGTCAATTGGATAGTTGACCCAAAAATCAACTATATTGGGAAAAAGTCAACCATGGCCAATTTACAGTCAAACTTCTTAATTTTTTATCCACATCAACATTATAAACTTATATGTATCATTTGGTCAAGTTTGGATCACAATTCCTCAAGAAATTTGATCAAATCACCAAAAGGGCAAAATGGTCACAAATTAGGGTTTTGACTAAAGAAGGGCAATTTCTGATTTTTAACCTAGCAAATGACCAATTGAGTTAAAGCATGATTTCAAGGATTCAATGGCATCATCTTTACCTAATTACATGGCTCAAAACATCTCAAATTCATTGGATTGACAGATGAAATTTGCAGTCAACTGATCAAAAGTCAACTGTATACTGAAGAGTCAAACTTTGACTTTTTGGTCAAAATCATGTGCCAAGGGTCATAATTCATAAAAAAATATCAAAATTTGAAACTTGTTGATCAAGAAATCCAAGTTTGAAGATTAGGGTTTGAATTTGAAATTTTTCTTAACTTAGAAAATTTTCTAAGTATAGAAAATTTCTTATTTTTTCTCAATTTTAGGCCACTTTTTCACCATGATGCATAATGATTCAAAGAAAGTTCCCAACATGAAAGTTGTAGACCTCCATGAAATCTACAACTTTTCTTCACACACTTTTCCCTAAAGATGCTTGGATCTCAAGATATAAATTTATGAATACATGGTCATGAACTAAATAACTTAGTGAAATTTTGCCCTAATTTAGGCAGGTTTTGGACCCAACTTCATGGCAACCTTTCACCTAGTTCCAAGAGGTATCTCAAAATTCATTTCAAAGATGAGTTATAGGGAATAGTTCAAGCTATCCAAAATGTCAAAGAACTCCTCAAGATCATTTTTGAGTAGGGAGAATCGAAGAGATGAATTTGGAAATTTCTCACTTTTTGTCCAAGCCATTTCATGAAGAACAAATTTGCAATCAGTACCTATGTTGCCTAATCCATGCTTTACAGGTCCCAAACTTGTTCCACACTCCTTAATTAAATGCTTACTCAGTTGACAAAGCTTTGATCCATGCCTTAGAACCATTATCCAACTTGCAATTCCATTTATGGCAAAAAGTGACCATTGTCATTTTGAAAAAGATCAACTTTTGCAAACTTTACAATCTTGAGCATTGGACCTGTCCCCTTGGCACATACAAGTCTCACAAGTCTAAGGCAAATTGTACAAGCTGATACCAACCCTAAGGGAGCCAGTACAAGCATGTAAAGGAGTTTCAGATACTTTCAGAGCAAGGCAAGGGTTGGAATACATTCAGGGAAGTTCAAGGAAGCTTAAGCAAGCATCAGGCCTCCATCAAACTCATCCCAGTTTCATCCACGATTCCAACTGAAGAAGGTAAAATCTCAAACTCTATCTCCTTGTACATGCAACCATAGGCCACGATTTATGAATAAAAAGTGTAGTCCTCATCATAACGAAACTGTACATATCTTTATCTTGCATTGATTTTACTTGAGCTGAGAGAATTTGGAACTTGAAATTTCTGAAAATATTAGGTTAAAATTTAGGGCTGTTAAAATTCTCTTTGATCTTTGATTGATAGTTCACATAACTTATATGGTTGGAATCGTGGGTTCAAGTATTACAACTTTCATGTTATGAGTTTTTATTTTCATGGAAGTATGAGAGAGTTACAGGATGTCTGGCCAAGCTTGAGGAAGAAGATGAAGTACAGGGCAAGGGCATGTTTTGGGTTATATTATTTTTTCTTTCCATAAGACAATGGATGTATAGCCACCCCAGTCGCAAAGTAGCGCGCTGGTGAGACCCATGTCCTGGGTTCGAACCTGGGCACTACTTTTTTTTTCTTCATATTTTGCCATTTTTCAGTTTTGTGACTCTTTTACAGGATGGGCCTCCTTTGTTTGGGCCACGTTTTTTTTGCTTGCAGGCTGCCTCTAATATGCTTGCTATACCCCCCTGATCCATTATTTTCCATAATAATTTTTATTTAATTTCATTTTTGTTTTCATTAATATTTTCTTTAATGAATAAAAATCCAAAAAATGTAAATTAATCATATTGTATTTTTATTTTGTTTTAATTTATTTTTCACATAAAAATATATTTTATTTTTAATATATATCATGCATTTTATTAATAATTTGTAAAATATAATCAAAACATATTTAGTTTAATTTATTTTTCATTTCATACTTATAAATCTTTTTTTTTGCACATATAAAATTTTATATTTTTATACAATATTATTTATTATTTTAATACAAAAAATACATAAAAAATAATGCATACGAGCTTTATTTTCTTTTAAAATAATAATTAGGGTTAAACCCCTTTTAAAAAATTAATTCCTTTTCCTTATATTTTTAGGTTTAGATGAAAATTTCTTTTACATAAAAAACAAGACACAAAAAAATCTCTTCTTACATATACATTGTATTGCATTTTTAAATATTGTATTGTATTTATTCTAATTCGTACAAATTCGATTTGGTTGTAATAATTTATTTAGATTTATATTTTTGCAAATCCCCATTCAAATTTGTATTCCCCCCTCCCATAAATTGTTGTAATAGCTTAGAAATATTTACATTATGCAATTTGTCGCTTTATATGCCATGATTAGTAATTAGGCTTTATATGACAAGAACAAAACAAAGCAAAATAGAACACCCTAAGATGCAAGACAAAATCAAAGCATGAAAATGATACACTTGCACACAAGCATCCTTAGGGTTTCTCCACTTGGTTGCCTAAAACAAAAATGGCCATATTACGCATGCAAAGTATCTTGGCAAAACAAACAAATATAAAGATCATAGTCCCTCGATGACGCTACTCAAAAGTTTCCTTACAAAATGATCTTGGTCCCTCAAAAAATGCCAAGATACTTTGTAAACATTGCTAATCATGGTTATACGATGACCCACACTTGTCCCGTTTACATCCAAAGATAGGGTTGCTTACAAAATCAATGATAAGAGAACAATGTCAAAGGAATAGAGAATGCACAAGAAAGACATTTGAGTAGGTAGATTACTTCTAGTTACTTGCTCCATTTCAAACAACTATCCTTGCTATTTTCAAAACAAACACACACATTTCAAAAACATCTTAAAAAACATTGAAAACATTTTCAAAAAGACAAACATCTTTGTATATATTCTTACGAACGAGAATCATTACAAATATTGCCTAAACGAACGGCCTCTTTTACAAAATACTTTCAAAACCACACAAAGCACAATTTCAAACAACAAAAGCAAGTGATCTAAGCAAGTAACTAAGAGCCCATGGAAAACCATGGATGAAAAGGGTGCTAATACCTTCCCTTTTCATAATCTACCCCCCCGGACTCAAGAAACAATCTCAAAGGTCTTTCCTGTGCTTTTTCACCTTTCCTTTTGGATAAAAGAAAAGTCGGTGGTGACTCTTGCTAACCGCAACATTTGCGATAAAACGCAAAACTCTTAAGTCAGTTCTCCCACTGTATCACAGAATTGGCAACTCTGCTGGGGAATTTGGAGAAGTGGGGTTACCTTAGGGTTTATATCACCTTTATTTTCTTACATTGTTTGACTTGTTTGCTTTACATTATGGTTCTTTGTTTGGGTTTGAATCCTCCACCCAAATTTGGGAAACATTATAGGTAAATAGCAATACGTTGTGGAAACTGTGCGGGGTATACCGACATGGTCTAAGAAATATCTATGTTATTGTGACATATTTATGGGTACCGGTAGCCTTTGAGTTAATCAAAGAGAATACATGGCCACTGAGTAATGTCATGAAGCACTAATGAACTTCTAGAACCCTTTACTTGACCAACTTGGCCTTTAGGATGTAGTGAGATGACCGGCTTTGATACAGTCCGAAGTTGGTAGATACTCGATACTACACTCATTAAGGGTTGGTTTCTTGGGATATTTCGGTCGCCATTAAAGAGGCTTGAGCTGAAACAATGACCAAGGAAACAATCCAGTGATATTGAGCTCCTTAGAACCCGATTACTATTATTAGGACAGGTTGAGCCAACTAAACTTCAAGAGGGTACTTACCTATAAAACCCCATGCAAGCCTAAACTAAGAACTTGTTTGATTTGCTTGTATATGCATACTTGTACATAACATCATGGACATCATGAACATCATATGCATTCACTAACCGTTTCAAGGATTTTGGGAGATTCATCTTTGTTCTTGTTTTGTAGGATATGGATTCACTTCGCAGGAAAACTATCCAAATCAACCTTGTAAGAATTCCTCCACAACTCAAGGAGCTAGCTTCAAGGATCCCTGAGAACTCTCCATTTACCGAGAGGCATGGTCGTCTACTCAACTTGGTCACCTCCAACACAGAGGAGGATATGATGAAGGTTCTCTTCCAGTTCTTTGACCCTTTGCATCATTGCTTCACATTTCCTGACTATCAGCTTGTGCCTACTTTGGAAGAATTCTCTCAACTCTTGAGGATTCCTATTCTCAATCAACTACCTTTCAACGGTACGGAAAGAGATCCAAAGCCAGAAGAGATTGCTCAAGCCCTGTACTTACACTCATCTGATGTCACAACTCATTGGGAAACTAGGAGTGGTGTCAAAGGCTTCTTAGAAAAGTTTCTGTTTGAGAAGGCCCAAAGCTGTTGGAATTCCTTAGAACTGCAAGCTTTTGAGGAGATTGTGGCTCTTCTTATCTATGGGATGGTCTTGTTCCCCAAGCCTGACCAACTCATAGATGTAAGTGCCGTCAAAATCTTTATGTCACGCAATCTGGTGCCTACATTACTAGGGGGTATCCTACACTCTTTTCACGCTCGTACAATGAGGAAGAGAGGTGTCCTTATGTGTTGCACTCCCCTCCTGGCAAGATGGTTTATTTCTCATCTTCCCCAATCAGTCTTAAAGAATGAGCAAGGATTAAGGTGGTCACAAAGGTTAATGATGCTCAAACATTCAGATATTCATTGGTGCTCTGGTTCCAAAGAGAATGTTATCATTGTTGACCGTTGTGGAGAATTCCCTAATGTCCATCTACTTGGAATTAGGGGAGGCATCACCTACAACCCATGCTTGGCTCTAAGACAGTTTGGTTATGCCCGAAGGGATGGCCCACATAATATGCTAATTCAAGGCTTGGTATTCGACTACGACAACGACGATCAAGGTCTTCGCCAGAGATTCATCCGAGCTTGGAGGATGCTAAACAAGGTGGATAGCAAGACTTTGGGACACAAGAATTCCATCCCTCTTGAGCCTTACCTCAAGTGGGTACAAACCCGCGCTCAAAGTCTTATGATGTCTTATCCTTCCATTCTCCCGGTGATTATTGAGCCTGTTAAGGAAGGAGAAGTTCCATACACTATCCTACATCCTGACATGCCCACATCTCTTGAAGATCTGCAAAGGGATTGGATACAGCTCAAAGGAGAGCGAGATACTTTCGAAGCCCAATTCTACGCAAGCGAGAAGAAGGTTTTGGAACTCACTAGGCTACTTCGTGAGGAGCAGACTCTAAATGCCTACATAGCACCAAAGAGGATGCGCACTACTTTTTTATCTTAGAGTGTTGTATTATTTTGCCCAAGGGGCGTTGATGTACTCAAACTCTATCTTATTAATATAACGTGTGTTACTTTTTGTTTAAAACAAACTTGAATCTTTTAAAATCCTTGAAAACATTACATGTGCACATATCATTCATCATAAGATAAACAGGTCTTTTGCGACAAGTTTCCTCATCTCTCTACTGTTTATTTCAGTGAGATGGATCTCGAACAGACAATCGAAGATCTTCAAGCTCAAAACATGCAGTTTCAACAGTTACTCACAACCCTGGCCAAAGGACAAGAGGAGCTGAAGACTCTGTTGGCAAAAAAGAAAAAGAAGAAAGAGAAGAAACCAACTGGTGTTGTAATCATGGGGAGAAGGTTTCAAGGGCAGACTAGGAGAACCTTGAATTTCGTAGCAACATATGATGAAGGGGAAGGGAAAGGAAAAGAAACAGTAGTTCCATCCGACTCTGAAGAGGAGGAGTAAGAGGAAGACTACTCGAAGGAATAGTACCCTCCGGCTGATGATAAGTACAGACATCTTGAAGAGCGTTTGAGCGCTATGGAAATACAAAGGGTGCCAGGTCTAAATTTTGAAGAATTGGGGCTGGTGTCGGGAATTGTGATCCCACTAAAGTTTAAAGTGCCGTTGTTTGCAAAATATGATGGGGTGTCATGTCTTAAAATGCACCTCCGATCATACGTGAGAAAGATTCTGTCGCACTCTGCCGATAAAGACTTATGGGTCCATTTTTTCCAAGATAGTTTATCCGGAACACAACTCAATTTGTTTTACCAATTAGAAAGGGCCGACGTCCACAACTGGGAAGATCTTGCCACAGATTTCTATAAACAATATCAGTATAATGCAGATTTAGCGCCTACCCGTACTCAACTTCAGAGTATGGCTATGGCTTCAAATGAGGGTTTCAAAGATTACGGGCAGAAATGGAGAGACCTAGCTGGGAGAGTGCAACCCCCTCTGTCTGAAAGAGAGTTGGTGGATATGTTCTTAGGAACTATATCGGGCCCTTTCTTCAACCATTTGATTGGAAGTTCATCTGCTGGATTTACTGAGTTAATTTTAACCAGAGAGAGGGTAGAAACTGGCATAAAAAGTGGGAAGATTCAGAAAGATTTGTCTGCCTCTACAGCTGTAAGAAAGCCTTTCACCGGGAAAAAGGAGGTATCTGTTGTTTATCCACAAAGGAATCAAGGGAGAGCTGAACGCCGACCAATGGTAGGGGCCGTTATGATCCCAAAGCTTACATCTGATCAACCAAGGAGTAATCAACCGAGGGTGGAAAGGTCGGTCCGGCAATTCACCAGGATTAATATGAATCTAGCCCATATCTTACCACATCTTCTGAAGTCTAATTTAGAAACTTTGAAGGAAGCTCCAAAGAATCCCAACATGGCGTCCCCTCATTATCACCCGAATGCCAGATGCGCATACCATTCCGAATGTCCGGGCCACGACACCAACAATTGTTGGGCTTTGAAAAACAAAATTCAAGACCTTATAGATGCAAAAGAGATAGAGTTTGAGGCGCCCAAGAAACCAAATGTCATTTCCGCTCATATGCCTAGACATGGTCACAACGCCAATGCTATCGAGGAAGATTTGTTTGTTGCTACAGTAGATAAACTCTTGACTCCGCTCCCGGTCATTAAGATGAACTTGTTGAAAGCTGGTATATTCCCAGGTTGTAATAAAGACTACCATCTTTACTTATCATCATCAACTGATTGCCCTCTGTTGAAGACAGACATTCAACGACTGATAGACAACCAAGAAATTCTGTTTGAAAATGCTCTTGTTTCACCCATTCCTATTGAAGACGTTTCAATCATAACCATCTCCGCCAATCCTTCCAGGGTCCCCAAAAGGCCCGTTAGGATTACGTCAGTTCCAAAGACTACTCCTCTCATAATTACAATGTCCAGGCCAGTCCCATATGAATCAGATAAAACAGTACCATGGAATTATGGTGGAGAAATCTACTACCATGGTATTAAACAAAACGGGCTGATCGTCGAAGAAGTGAGCTCCGAAGAAGAAGATTCCGACATTAGCAATATTTCCGGAACTAGTAAGATTACCCGTAGCGGTAGAATCTTCTCTCCAGAGATTGCCCCTCCAAAGGCAGTTTTTGGACCCGTGGCCGTTCCGAAGATTACCTCTGTACCAATAATCATACCTGCAAGTGCACCTACTGAAAAGGACGACACGATCTCTGCTGTTATCCCTACCAACATTTCTACTGCTGAAAATCGAGGAAAAAGCATTCAAGAAGAGCTTGTCCGGACGAAGGCTCAACCACTAGCTATCCCCGAAACATCCAAGAAGTAAATGGAAGAGATCCTGAGGATAATAAAGAAGAGTGACTATGATGTGGTTGAACAGTTGGGGAAAACTCCCTCTAAGATCGCCATGCTAGCATTGTTGCTGTGCTCTGAGGAACATGCGAAAGCTCTGGTAAAATTTCTGAAGACAACCCATGTGCCACAAGAAACGTCTGCTGACCAATTCCAAGATTGTGTGGCCAGTTTGACAGTTGATAACGGCCTAGGTTTCTCTGATGCTGATTTGACACCAAAATGGAGAAAGCACAATGAGGCATTGCATGTCTCTGTGGAGTGTAGAGGAACGACTCTAGCTCATGTCTTGGTGAACACGGGCTCATCTTTAAACGTCTTACCAAAGAAAGCTCTTGACAGATTGGATTGCGAAGGGATGACATTGAAACCTAGTAATATAGTTGTGAGAGCTTTTGACAGCTCAAAGAGGATGGTCCACGGGGAGGTGGACATCCCCATAAAGGTGGGAACTCAGAATTTCAGCTCAACCTTCTACGTAATGGACATTCGCCCCTCTTACTACTATCTGTTAGAACGGCCCTGGATCCATAATGTCGGTGATGTCACCTCTATGCTACACCTGATGCTGAAGTACCCGGTCCATGGAAAGATTATCATTGTCCACGGAGAGGAGGAGTACATGATTAGTCATCTAAATTCTTTCTGATATGTGGAGTTGGATGGCGAGTTCATTGAAACTCCTTTTCAACATTTCGAAGAGGTCTCTCAAGAAATAGCGGTAACCAAGGTGGTATCCCCGATTCCCAAGATCACAAGACCTCCGATTCAGATGTCATCTCTAAAGGACGCCAAGGCAGTAGTAGAAGAGGGTGGATGCACCATCTGGGGGCAGCTTTCGGACATCCCGTATAAATCATACAAGTTTGGCTTGGGGTTTACTTCAACTGCTCTGAAGGCTGTGCGTCGTGCCCGTGCTAGAGGGCCACCTTTAAAGATTAGTAACCGAGAGGTCAACACAGTGGAAGATAGTGAAGAAGATGGAAGCTTGGAAGATTGGATATTTCCTACTATCAATGGAGGACTTCGCAATTGGGAAGCCAGAGACTTTGTCCCAATAACTTTCATATCTCAGTAATTTATCTTTTACATTTCTGTTGGACTTGTAATATTCATAAACAATTCTAACTTTAAAAACCTTGTGTCTTACCCGAGGCATAATGGTCCATTTGTAAGGGTTTTTATTTCATCTTCATATGACATTCAATGAATCATGGACGCTTTCTCACATACAAACCTTTTTGTGCTCTTTGTCTTTCTTTTACATTTTATTGTTTAAAGATGGCTATACCCTTACACACACCCACACTCACAAATGCAGGTACCCCCCCCCCCCCCATTTCGGATCCCATGGGTAACGATACTGGTATGGCCTTTAGTGACTCTGAGGATCTAATATACCAAGCCGAATACGAAGGTGGGGAAGATTGTGAAGTACCAGGGGAATTGTCTAGACTACTACAACAAGAGGAAAGAGTTATTCAGCCGCATGAGGAACCGTTGGATACAATCAACTTGGGCACCAAGGAAGATAAAAAGGAAACCAAGGTGGGTTCCAATCTAGAGTCGAGTGTCAAAGAGCATCTAATTCAGCTATTGCATGATTATGTTGAGATTTTTGCCTGGTCATACGAAGACATGCCAGGACTTGATACAGACATCGTGGTACATCGTCTACCCACAAGAGAAGACTGTCCACCGGTGAAACAAAAAGTCTACCGCATGAGACCGGACATGTCAGAGAAGATCAAAGCGGAAGTCATGAAACAATTCAATGCTGGATTCTTAGTTGTTACTTCCTATCCTCAATGAGTTGCCAACATTTTTCCCGTGCCTAAAAAGGACGGTAAAGTACGAATGTGCGTGGGTTATAGAGATTTAAACAGGGCCAACCCTAAAGATGATTTTCCACTTCCCCACATCGACATCCTGGTTGACAATACGGCCCTGCACAAAGTGTTTTGCTTCATGGACGGATTCTCAGGTTATAACCAAATCAATATGGCACCTGAGGACATGGAGAAAACTACATTTGCCACACAGTGGGGCACGTTCTACTACAAAGTGATGCCATTCGGACTGAAGAATGTTGGGGCAACCTATCAATGCGCCATGGTAGCCTTATTTCATGATGTGATACATCATGAGATAGAGGTCTATGTAGACGACATGATAGCCCGATCACAAACTGAAGAGAAGCATCTTAATCACTTGCAAAAGTTATTTGTGAGATTGAAGGAGTACAAACTAAGGTTGAACCTAAACAAGTGCACATTCGGAGTCCGGTCCGGTAAACTCTTAGGTTTCATTTTCAGTAACAAAGGAATCGAGGTTGATCCCGCCAAGGTTAAAGCGATGCAAGAAATGCCTGCTCCTTGTACTGAGAAGGATGTCAGAGGATTCTTGGGACGCCTGAACTATATTGCCAGATTCATTTCTCACCTAACAGCTACTTGTGAGCCAATCTTCAAACTATTGAAGAAAGATCAAGTAGTCAGATGGAATGATGAATGTCAGGTTGATTTTGACAAGATTAAAGAGTACTTACAAGAGCCTCCTGTTTTGATTCCACCAGTTGAGCGAAGACCATTGATCATGTATCTGACCATTTTAGAGAACTCAATGGGGTGTGTATTGGGGCAGCATGACGAGTCTGGCCGAAAAGAGCACGCTATTTACTACCTGAGTAAAAAGTTTACCGACTGTGAAACCAGATATTCACTGCTCGAGAAAACTTGCTACGCTCTGGAATGGGATGCTCGCCGGCTAAGACAGTATATGTTGACTCATACCACTTTGCTGATATCTAAGATGGATCCGATAAAGTACATCTTCAAAAAGCCTGCTCTGTCTGGGAGGATAGCTAGATGGCAGATGATCCTAGCAGAATATGACATACAATACACTACCCAGAAAGCTATAAAGGGCAGTGTGCTAGCTGATCATCTTGCTCATCAAGCTGTAGAAGATTATCAGTCCATGAAATTTCAATTCCCGGATGAAGACATCATGACATTAGACAACTGTGAATAAATCAGACCATATGATGGACCTGAACAAGGATCCCGATGGACCATGTTCTTTGATGGGGAATCCAATGCACTTGGTAACGGTATCGGCGCTGTACTCATATCTACAGAAGGGTGTCATACTCCTTTTACTGCTAGACTTTGCTTCAACTGTACGAACAACATGGCAGAGTACGAAGCATGCATCTTTGGTCTCAGAGCTGCCATAGACTTGGGAATAAAATCCTTAGATGTATTCGGAGATTCAACTTTGGTCATCAGTCAGATCAAAGAAGAATGGGACACAAAGCATCTGAACATCATCCCTTACAAAGAACATATTTTGACATTGCTACCATATTTTGAGAAGATTACCTTCGAGCACTTCCCGCGAGAAGAAAATCAACTAGCAGATGCTCTAGCCACAATGTCATCTATGTTTAAACTTAATTGGGATAATGAGACTCCCCAAATTACCATCGAACAAATGGATGAACCAGCACACTGTCACGAGATTAATACTGAAGAAGTAGTGGACCAACCTTGGTTTCATGAAGTCAAGAGGTATCTTGAGGCTCAAGAATATCCAGAAGGAGCTTCAATCAATGATAAAAAGTTCCTAAGGATATTCTCCGCTAAGTTCTTTTTGAGTAATGGCATCATGTACAAATGCAATCATGACTCTGTTTTACTCCGGTGTGTGGATAAGATTGAGGCTGAAAAGATCATGGCTGAATTACATGAAGGTACCTTTGGCACTCACTCCAGTGGGCATACGATGGAGAAGAAAATCCTACGGGCAGGCTATTATTGGTCTACCATGAAAGAAGACTGCTATCAACACTCTCAGACCTATCATAAGTGTCAAATTTATGCGGACAAGGTGCACATACCTCTGGTTCCTATGAATGTCTTGACGGCTCCTTGGCCCTTTGCTATGTGGGGAATCGATATAATTGGGGAGATCAAGCCTACAACATCCAATGGACACCGCTTCATTCTAGTGGCCATTGAATATTTTATAAAATGGGTCGAAGCAGCTTCCTTCACATTCGTTACTAAGAATGTTGTTGCCCGCTTCATCAAGTAGAATCTCATTTGCCGGTACGGTATCCCGGAAAGGATCATCACTGATAATGGTACAAACCTTAACAATATTATGATCAAGACCTTGTGCGAGCAGTTCAAGATTCAGCATCACAATTTATCCCCCTATCGGCCAAAGATGAATGGTGTCGTTGAAGCTGCAAATAAAAACATTAAAAATATCATACAGAAAATGACAGTCACCTACAAGGACTGGCACGAGATGCTACCATTTTCTCTCCACGGGTATCGTACCACGACGTGCACGTCAACTGGGGCAACACCTTATTCTTTGGTTTATGGCATGGAGGTTGTCTTGCCTATTGAGGTTCAGATCCCCTCTCTGATAATTATGAAGGATGCAGGTTTGAATGAGGACGATTGGATCCAGACTCGGCTTGATCAACTAAACTTAATTGATGAAAAGAGACTTACTGCTGTTTTCCATGGTCAGATGTATCAAACACGGATGATCAAGGCTTTCAACAAGAAAGTCAGACGCTAGTTATATCAAGTTGGAGATCTAGTGATCAAACGCATTATCTTACTACAAAGTGATCCCAGGGGAAAATGGACTCCCTCCTATGAAGGACCATTTGTAATCAAGAACATCTTCTCCGGTGGGGCGATGATATTAACCACCATGGACGGTGATGACTTGTCGCACCTTGCGAACGCAAACATAGTCAAAAGATACTACGCATAAGAGACCCGCTAGGTTGACACATCTAGGAAAAACAAGGGCATCCTGGCAAACCAAAATGGTTCGGGCAAAAATTAGGGATAAAATATTAAAAAAATCTGTACACCCGACAAGTTGAAAACCCGAAAGGGCGACTTGGGCAAAAAAGGGTTTCCCGGTGGACTGAAAACCCGAAAGGGAGGTCCAGGCAAAAGTTAGGAAATTAAAGCATATGACTTTGTCCCGTCGGATCACTTTAAGGACAATCTCTTCACTGACAAACTCGGAGTTTATAATCGATTCAATCATCTTCGGACGAAGAAACAAATAGACAAGATGTTCGGAGATACGAAGGCTATAGCGGAATGGGAACCCCATGTGATTATCACACATAGCTATCTTTCTTTGTATAAATTTTTCTTACTTTTATGGCACCTTCCTCTTACTAGGATGTTTGTCTCCTTTGTACCAAATACTTATTCAAAGTAAATACAAAGATATCTATTTAAAGTACAGAAAACTATTTGTCCTTTTTCTTTACACTTGTGTTTTATTTGTAAAAACGTCCAATGATTCATTAACGAACATATGCATTTGAACATAACTACTGTTTACAAATAAACAAAATGAAAAAAGACAATTACTGACAGGTTGAAAGAATGGGAAAATGTCTTTAAGATATTCCATGAGTAATCCCCACAGTACGTCATTTAGATCCCCGACGGAACTAAAACTTCAAACTATTAATCCCCGATGGAAACCATCCAATTCCTCCAAATTCTCCAGCAGGTTTATTTTGAAGCCTGAAATCCAACCGGATAACAGCTGACTTCTGAAACTCCCCAACGGAACAAAGACTCCCATTATTAATCCCAAATAGAAGTCATCAGAATTCTCTGGATTCCCCAAGCAGATTCCTCAAGCAGTATATGGCATTGCTCTCACAATAGAATTTTGTCAATACTTCAAATTCAAGATATGAAGAATCCAAATATCCTCGGTAGCAGTCAAGGATTTATTTTCCTCAATCAAACAGCAATACAGCAAATCAGCTTACATGCGCATACATTACATCCACATATCATAAACATTGATAAAACACATATATTGCATCATACATTTCATGCAATATAATTTTGTGTTCCAGCTAACATTTTACCCTTTTCAGGATAAGATTAATAGTTATCGTTAACAATATGCAATCATGATACAGTACAAATATGCTCCAGACACGGATGCCATTCTGATACTCATTCAGATTCATGTTCAGATACAGTATGGATACGCTCCAGACACGGATGCCATTCTGATACTCATTCATATTTCAAGGTCAGATATAGTACAGATACGCTCCAGACACGGATGCCATTCTGATACTCATTCAGATTTCAAGTTCAGATACAGTACAGATACGCTCCAGATACGGATGCCATTCTGGTACTCATTCAGATTTCAAAGTTCAGATACAGTTCGAATATGCTCCAGACACGGATTCCATTCTGATACTCATTCAGATTACCCACTCAGATGCTTGTTCAAAATTCAAATTCAGATACAGCTCAGATACGTTCCAGACGCGGATACCATTCTGATACTCATTCTTTCAGCTTACAACTTACAATTCAACAAACATTCTTGGATGGCATCTACAAGCCCATCTCCAACAAGATTCTATCACTTCTCCAAATGGAATCTTTAAGCCCATTCCCTCAACTACACGTTGTCGAGTGCAAATTTATGGGCACTCTAGTGTCCAATCATCTTTCACCTTCGAGTCACGAATGGCAAAGCTCGCCAATCTAACTCTTCAGGTTTAAGAAGATTGAACAGGGGCAGCTGTTGTACCCCAAAATTTTCCCTCTCATTTATCAAGATTTTTCTCACAAGATTTCTTTGACACAAGACTGGATTAGGGTTTGGTCAGCTCAATACATCTCATCTTGCACTGGTAACCTAAAATTAGGGTTTGAGATTGCACAAAGATTTTTGGACTATCAATGCTTCATATGACTTTCAAACATCATTATGGACCATAAGATTACTCATGACAAGTTTCAAGCCTTGAACTATATTTTTGATCAGTCAATTGGACAGTTGACCTAAAAATCAGCTTTATTGGGAAAAAGTCAACCATGGCCAGTTTACAGTCAAACTTCTTAATTTTTGATCCACATCAACATTTTAAACTTATATGTATCATTTGGTCAAGTTTGGATCACAATTCCTCAAGAAATTTGATCAAATCACCAAAAGGGCAAAATGGTCAAAAATTAGGGTTTTGACTAAAGAAGGGCAATTTCTGATTTTTAACCTAGAAAATGACCAATTGAGTTAAAGCATGATTTCAAGGATTCAATGGAATCATCTTGACGTAATTACATGGCTAAAAACATCTCAAATTCATTGGATTGACAGATGAAATTTGCAGTCAACTGATCAAAAGTCAATTGTATACTGAAGAGTCAAACTTTGACTTTTTGGTCAAAATCAAGTGCCAAGGGTCATAATTCATAAAAAAATGTAAAAATGTGAAACTTGTTCATCAAGAAATCCAAGTTTGAAGATTAGGGTTTGAATTTGAAATTTTTCTTAACTTAGAAAATTTTCTAAGTATAGAAAATTTCTTATTTTTTCTCAACTTTAGGCCACTTTTTCACCATGATGCATAATGATTCAAAGAAAGTTCCCAACATGAAAGTTGTAGACCTCCATGAAATCTACAACTTTTATTCACACACTTTTCCCTAAAGATTCTTGGATCTCAAGATATAAATTTATGAATACATGGTCATGAACTAAATAACTTAGTGAAATTTTGCCCTAATTTAGGCAGGTTTTGGACCCAACTTCATGGCAACTTTTCACCTAGTTCCAAGAGGTATCTCAAAATTCATTTCAAAGATGAGTTATAGGGTGCAGTGCAAGCTTTCCAAAAATCCAAGAACTCCTCAATATCATTTTTGAGTAGGGATAATCGAAGAGATGAAGTTGGCAATTTCTCACTTTTTGTCCATGTCATTTCATGAAGAACAAAGTTGCAATCAGTACCTATGCTGCCTAATCCATAGTTTACAAGTCCCAAACTTGTTCCACACTCCTTAATTAAATGTTTACTCAGTTGACAAAGCTTTGATCCATGCCTTAGAACCATTATCCAACTTGCAATTCCATTTATGGCAAAAAGTGACCATTGCCATTTTGAAAAAGATCAACTTTTGCAAACTTTACAATCTTGAGCATTGGACATGTCCCTTTGGCACATACAAGTCTCACAGGTCTAAGGAAAATTGTACAAGCTGATACCAACCCTAAGGGAGCCAGTACAAGGATGTAAAACTTTGTCTTATCACTTTACTTAAAATACAAAAAAAAGTGGCAAAAAGGCTAGAACAGGCACAGCTGTTAGAGGGTTGACATAAAACCAATCCCATACTAATGTATAAACATTGTACAACACAAGACACGATTAGCAAAGGCCTGAAACACTCCCAACCAGCAAAACACCAAAAATTTGTCCAAACCTACAGTTTTTGCATAAGCATACCCATCTTCCATTTGGCTCGTGCGTTTTAAGTTTTGATCATTCAAACATCTTACATACTTGATATCAAACCAATCCAGACCTTCATCCCTATTCTGTAATCAATTTTCCAGCATCTGCTATTGTTGATTTCAGAGCTTGCAGTTTGACTTGGCCAAGGAGTTTCAGATACTTTCAGAGCAAGGCAAGGGTTGGAATACATTCAGGGAAGTTCAAGGAAGCTCAAGCAAGCATCAGGCCTCCATCAAACTCATCCCAGTTTCATCCACGATTCCAACTGAAGGAGGTAAAATCTCAAACTCTATCTCCTTGTACAGGCAACCATAGGCCACGATTTATGAATAAAAAGTGTAGTCCTCATCATAACGAAACTGTACATATCTTTATCTTGCATTGATTTTACTTGAGCTGAAAGAATTTGGAACTTGAAATTTCTGAAAATATTAGGTTAAAATTTAGGGCTGTTAAAGTTCTCTTTGATCTTTGATTTATAGTTCACATAACTTATATGGTTGGAATCGTGGGTTCAAGTACTACAACTTTCATGTTATGAGTTTTTATTTTCATGGAAGTATGAGAGAGTTACAGGATGTCTGGCCAAGCTTGAGGAAGAAGATGAAGTACAGGGCAAGGGAATGTTTTGGGTTATATTATTTTTTCTTTCCATAAGAAAATAGACGTATAGCCACCCCAGTGGCAAAGTAGCGCGCTGGTGAGACCCATGTCCTGGGTTCGAACCTGGGCGCTACTTTTGGTTTTTTTTTTTCATATTTTGCCATTTTTCAGTTTTGTGACTCTTTTGCAGGATGGGCCTCCTTTGTTTGGGCCACTTTTTTTTTTGCTTGCAGGCAGCCTCTAATATGCTTGCTATACCCCCTGATCCATTATTTTCCATAATAATTTTTATTTAATTTCATTTTTGTTTTCATTAATATTTTCTTTAATGAATAAAAATCCAAAAAATGTAAATTAATCATGTTGTATTTTTATTTTGTTTTAATTTATTTTGCACATAAAAATATATTTTATTTTTAATATATATCATGCATTTTATTAATAATTTGTAAAATATAATCAAAACATATTTAGTTTAATTTATTTTTCATTTCATAGTTATCAATCTTTATTTTTTGCACATATAAAATTTTATATTTTTATACAATATTATTTATTATTTTAATACAAAAAATACATAAAAAATAATGCATAAGAGCTTTATTTTCTTTTAAAATAATAATTAGGGTTAAACCCCTTTTAAAAAATTAATTCCTTTTCCTTATATTTTTAGGTTTAGATGAAAATTTATTTTACATAAAAAACAAGACACAAAAAAATCTCTTCATACATATACATTGTATTGCATTTTTAAATATTGTATTGTATTTATTCTAATTCGTACAAATTCGATTTGGTTGTAATAATTTATTTAGGTTTATATTTTTGCAAATCCCCATTCAAATTTGTATTCCCCCTCCCATAAATTGTTGTAATAGCTTAGAAATATTTACATTATGCAATTTGTCGCTTTATATGCCATGATTAATAATTAGATTTTGTATGACAAGAACAAAACAAAGCAAAATAGAACCCCCTAAGATACAAGACAAAATCAAAGCATGAAAATGATACACTTGCACACAAGCATCCTTAGGGTTTCTCCACTTGGTTGCCTAAAACAAAAATGGCCATATTACGCATGCGAAGTATCTTGGCAAAACAAATAAATATAAAGATCATAGTCCCTCGATGACGCTACTCAAAATTTGCCTTACAAAATGATCTTGGTCCCTCAAAAAATGCCAAGATACTTTGCAAACATTGCTAATCATGGTTATAGGATGACCCACGCCCGTCCCATTTACATCCAAAGATAGGGTTGCTTACCAAATCAATGATAAGACAACAATGTCAAAGGAATAGAGAATGCACAAGAAAGACATTTGAGTAGGTAGATTACTTCTAGTTACTTGCTCCATTTTAAACAACTATCCTTGCTATTTTCAAAACAAACACACATTTCAAAAACATCTTAAAAAATAATGAAAACATTTTCAATAAGACAAACATATTTGTATACATTCTTACGAACGAGAATCATTACAAAGATTGCCTAAACGAACGACCTCTTTTACAAAATATTTTCAAAACCACACAAAGAACTATTTCAAACAACAAAAGCAAGTGATCTAAGCAAGTAACTAAGATCCCATGGAAAACCATGGATGAAAAGGGTTATAATACCTTCCCTTTTCATAATCTACCCCCCCCCCCCCCCGAACTCAAGAAACAATCTCAAAGGTCTTTCATGTGCTTTTTCACCTTTCCTTTTGGATAAAAGAAAAGTCGGTGGCGACTCTTGCTAACCGCAAGATTTGCGATAAAATGCAAAACTCTCAAGTCAGTTCTCCCACTGTATCACACTTAGCTTCAGGGAAGATCAAGGAAGGTGAATTGATGAAAAAATTGGATTGAAAAAGGATTGAGAATGGATTTCGAAGTTGTTAAATTTTGAGTTAGGGAACAAGTTTGGCAGGGTGATTCTGGATATCTAAGCTTGAGGAAATGAATGGGGGGTTACCCTCTATTTATAGGGAATCAAATGGAATGTCCAAGCGTGTGAAATGATGAAGTTTGGAGGGAAATCGTGTGAAGTTGCAAACAAGAAAAGTGTGTCTTCCAATTTGATCAAAACTCATCCAAAATGCGCGTTTTGTTGGGCTAATCAATTCTGGAACTTCATTAAACATGTTTAGAGGCATAAACGCATGGAAAACTTGTGATTAGAAGCCAAAACAAAGACTTCAAGTTCTGACTTATGGGAAAACATTAGTTCCAAGTTACCAAGTTCAATCCAATGGTATTCTCAGCTCAAGGGGTCTTAAGGCATGATTCTTGATGCTTTAGAAAGATGAGGTTACAAGCTTTGCAATGGAAAAAGAGTGGAATCAAATGGATGCTTGATATGAAAGTTGTGTTGAGTCAAAGTTGGAGAAAAAGGGTTGACTTTCCATACTTAGAAATATTTCAAATTCTTCTTCAAAAGTGACCTATAATGTCTTGCATCCAAACATAGCCTTCTACTTGGAATTTTCTCTTGACCAAAAAAGATGGCATGAAGAAGATTTCTTGAATGACATTTTGGAACTTGAACCATTCAAAATCTCCAAAAATCGAGAGAGTTATGAATTGTTGAAGTGGGAAAAAAATCATGAAATGACCTATAATCTTTTGTATCCTTAAGGCAATTTCCATCCATTTCCTCACTTTGCACATAAAAGAAGGCATAAAGTTCACATCTTCAAGATCATTATGGAAAAATAATGGTCTCAAGGTGATAATTATTTACCAAGTTATGATCATTTGAAATCACATATGGAAAATTGGGGATTCATCTGGAGGACTTGTAATCTTTCTTCTTCATCAAGTTTCTTCCACATGAAAAATCCTTGGAACTTTTGAAGTGATTTGTTGATAACCCGTTTAAGAGAAGGATGTCTTTGGAATCACTCAAAAATACTAAAAGATGAGCAAGATATGCTTCTTTAAAGTTCAAAACCCTAACTCCTAGATCAAGAAAATGCTTTGAGGAACTTTGACAATTTTGAACATACTTCTTGTACCAAAACAAATGCTTTGTAAATATAAGTTATTGAGGATGATAATGAGAACTCATAGCAACCACAACCACTTCCATATCTTGATAATTGAGAGAAATATGCACTTGTGACCAATAGGAACAAGACCTTGTCCAACCATGACTATTTTTCAATCAACCCCTTGTACTTTTTGGATCAAATCTTGATAACTTGGAAATGTAGTGAACCAAAATAACCTTGCCATTCCATACCTTCCAAAACAAATTCAATGGTAAGGTTTGAACTTCTCAAGCATCATTGACTAGGTCATGGAAATAAACTTATGAACCCATGGATCAACTTGCTAAGCCCCATTGCCTTTACCTACATTGTTGACAAGTAAGACAAACCAACATTTCATTTTATTAATTAAAAGAAAAGTCAAAACAAAAACATGAATGATTACACAAGAAAAACAAGTCAAGGTGCTTGGTGATTCCTCAAAGAGCAAAGCTAAAGATAGGAAGGAGAACCAAAAGCCCTAATATGATTTTGTTGTGATTGAATCAATATGGTATGGTGGAGGGATCTTAGGGGCAAAAATTGGGGTACAACAGCTTCCCTTATTTACGTTTCTTCTATCCAGAGATACGAAGGTTAAAAATCTTTGTGTCGACACAATCGAAGATACTTAAATATAAAACAAACCCTATTTTGGCCCTAAGATGCCATGCAATGATTATGAATATGAGTGCACATGAACAAATCCAAAGGGATGCAAAACACCACTGGGGATGTAACAATAATAAAGAAACAAGGGAGCGACCCGACCAGGAAAATAAATCACTAGTGGATCAAAAGACATGAGCCAGAGAGGATGATAAAATGGTTAAAGGATACACTAACTCCTACTTGAGGTAAAGCTACCATTGTTTACTGAAGGTATAAGGAAAAGAAATATCAACACCGACCTTCACTAACGATGATCTACCAACTTTCACTGAAGATAGAAGGAAAAGAAATATCATAGCATCGTCGTTCACTGGCGATGAACTACCAACATTCACTGAGGGTAGCAAAAAGATAACAAACACCAACTTTCACTGATGGTGATCTACCAACTTTCACTGAAGGTAGAAAGAGAATATATCATAACATCGCCGTTCACTAAGGATGAAATACCAACGTTCACTGAGGGTAGAAAAAATATAAAAATCATCGACATTCACTGTCAATGACCTACCAACTTTCACTGAAGGTAGATAGAAAATATATCATAGCATCGCTGCTCACTGACGATTAACTACCAACATTCACTGAGGGTAGCAAAAAGATAACAAACGCCAACTTTCACTGATGGTGATCTACCAACTTTCACTGAAGGTAGAGAGAAAATATATCATACCACCGCCGTTCACTGACGATGAACTACCAACGTTCACTGAGGGGAGCAAAAAGATAACAAACACCAACTTTTACTGATGGCGATCTACCAACTTTCACTGAAGGTAGAGAGAGAATATATCATAGCATCACCGTTCACTGACTATGACCTACCAACATTCACTGAGGGTAGCAAAAAGATAACAAACACCAACTTTCACTAATGGTGATCTACCAACTTTAACTGAAGGTAGAGAGAAAATATATCATAGCACTGCCATTCACTGATGATGAACTACCAACGTTAACTGCCATTTCACCTAGAACGGGTCTCAACTTCTTCTTTAACCGAGGCAATCATCCTAGAAAGGGTAAGATGTAGGTTATCTAAAATAAAGAGACTTCCACTTGCAAAGATTTCACAACGAGTTATTTCTGCGTATTTAAAAGTCTTGCCCTCCACTGGCGTAAACTGACAACGGACTGTGAACTGTCCACTCATAGAGGAGATAGCAAAAAGGTTACGTCAAATTTTACAGGGAAGCACAAGTTGCTCAAATAAAGAGATCTGCTACTTGTTGTCATGGAGGATTGTAAAAAGAAATGACTTTCCGAGGATAGAAATATGGCTTCCTGGGGAAAGAAATATGACTTCCTGGGGAAATGCCATGATATTCCTGCTGAGGAGACAAAGTCTTCTTGTGAAAAATAAATGCATAAACCAAAACTCGAAGCTTTCAGAAATCCAAAGTAAATAATATTGTTGTGGAACCACAAATTCAAACCAAAAATAAACTGGAATGGAACAGTCAACCAAAATACATCCTTTGAGAAATAAACTCAAGAGGGAAAACCAAATCCATCCAAACAAGGAGCTGTATAGGAAGGCTAAAGCAAAAATATTCCATGAGGGATAACTCAGTGGGGAAATTGAAATAATATACGCTTTCTTCTTAGGGCCACCACTCTATGGAAGAGAGGATAATGCAACTCTGCAAAACAGGGTGATATGTCAACAAAACATAAAAAAATGTCAACGAACAATGATTTGCCAATTTTAGCTATGCATGATGTATGTATGAATGTATGAGTGTTATCGTGCGTATGCTGACAAAACAGATACACAACCCTGGGAGTAACCAAGCAAAACCAACTCTGGCACAAACAACACTCGGCTAAACCACATCCAGGATGATCATTCCAAGAAAAAGTAAATGCCAACTGAGGAAGCAAAACTTACTGCTTGCTTTAGCTTTACTGGGGAGAAACATAATCCGGAAGTAAACAAAACAAAGTGATAAAATAGTACAGATACAGGGATAGAACATTTTTCTCCAAGATTCACCGGGGAAACAAACGTTTTCAAAAGTAACACTTCTATTGGGGATTGCAAAACTAGTCTCAAGTAAAGCAGATGGATACCAAATCATCAAAACATTCACTGGGGAATTCAGGCCTACTTCATTGGGGAGATTAACACCACGTCTTCAAAGGGAAAACCATAATACATTCTTCACTAGTGAAACCAGGGACTTGCGCTCTTCAAGAGTGATTATGGTACCAACTTCTCAGGAAAAAGAACTTTCATTAGACCGAACGAAAACTTCACTGGAGAAATCTCGGATTGAGACTTCACATCATGAAAATTCATAAAGGAGGAGAAATGAATCCAAACTTGACCGAGGATACTGGAGTCACGAACCCAATACAGCAAATCATCATGAGTAAACCTTCCCGAGGGGAACAAAAACTTATTAAAACAAACTGGAGTTTGTCCATTCCTGGGATCACCATTTTATTGCCATTATTTCATCATAGATTCCAAGGTAAAAGCGAATTGTAAATTCTTTTTGAAAAATCAATAATAAATGGAGTCTTTGCAAGCTAAATAAAATAATAAATACAAAGAATTGGTTAAAAGCTCAAATTTCATTAATAGAATGGTAGTCTGCGAATGGCGAGACTCCATGGATAATTACAAAGTTCAGAAAATGGTAATATATAATGGAAAAGATACATTGAGATACAATGACCATTATCCCCTCTAACAACTTTTGAAATCCTGAGCAGCAACTTTTGTTGAAGTTGTGATGAGAATCCAAGAAGATTGTTGCTCCAATGATCAAGTCTTGTCTGATGTAGTTACTTTCCAAGAAAGTCCCTAACTTTTGCCTAAACTTCCCTTGCGGGTTTTCAACTTAGCGGGAAATTTATTCTATTTATGTCTCTAATTTTTTCCTAGACTGCCCTTTCGGGTTTTCGGCCTACGGAGACGCTCTTTTTTTCCTAAGCCGCCATTTTGGGTTTTTAACTTAGCGAGTTGTTCTTTTATTTCTTTAGGTGAAGTATTTCTTGACTGCATCAGCATTCATGGGACGTGGGAACTCCTCGCCATCCATAATTTCAAGAATTAATGCACCGCCAGAGAAGGCTTTCTTGACAACATATAGGCCTTCAAAGTTGGGAGTCCACTTGCCCCTAGAATCAGTGTTGAAAGACATGATCTTCCTGAGCACGAGGTAGCCTTCTCTGAATTTACGAGATTTGACCTTCTTATCAAAAGCTTTATTCATCCTTTTCTGATATAACTGTCCATGACATAAAGCTGTCATCCTCTTCTCTTCGATCAGATTCAATTGGTCAAACCGGTTCTGGACCCATTCAGCCACTGACAACTTGGTTTCCATTATCACACACAAAGAGGGAATCTCAACCTCGACTGGGAGTACAGCTTCCATTCCATACACCAGGGAGAACGGGGTTGCTCCTGTTGAAGTGCGGACAGATGTTAGATATCCGTGCAAAGCAAAACAGAGCATTTCATGCCAATCCTTATAAGTAACGACCTTTTTCTGGATAATCTTCTTGATATTCTTATTAGTAGCTTCAACAGCCCCATTCATCTTTGGCATGTACGGAGATGAATTGTGATAGACAATCTTGAATTCCTCACAAAGTTTTGTCATCATCTTATTGTTCAGATTTGATCCATTGTCGGTGATAATTCTGCTCGGCACACCATACCGACATATAAGATTATTCTTGATGAAGCGCACAACCACCTGCTTAGTAACATTGGCATATGAAGCAGCTTCCACCCACTTGGTGAAGTAATCAATTGCTACCAAGATAAAATGTTGTCCACTTGAAGCTTTGGGTTCTATCATCCCAATCATGTTAATACCCCACATAGATAAAGTCCATGGGGAAGAGATCACATTGAGAAGTGTCGGAGGCACATGGACCTTATTTGCATAAACCTGACATTTATGACACTTCTTTGCAAATTTATAACAATCAGATTCCATTGTCAGCCAATAGTAATCTGCCCTTAGCATCTTTTTAGCCATCGAATATCCATTGGAATGAGTGCCAAATGAACCTTCATGAACCTCATGCATCAACATGTCTGCTTCGTGTCTATCCATGCATCTGAGCAAGACCATGTCATAATTTCTTTTATACAACACATTTTTACTGAGGAAGAAACTGCCAGCCAATCTTCTCAGTGTCTTTCTATCTTTCTTCGAAGCACCAATCAGGTATTCCTGAGTCTGAAGAAAATGCTTGATATCATGATACCAAGGTTTTTCATCTGCTACCTCCTCTGTTGTAAACACATGAGCGGGTCTATCCAGTCGCCGAACCATAATTCGAGGTATATCATTCCAAGTATTCACTTGGTACATAGAAGCCAGAGTTGCCAAAGCATCCACCATCTGATTTTCATCTCTAGGAATGTGATGGAATTAAACTTTATTAAAGAAGGGTAACAATCTTCTAGCATTATCTTTATAAGGGATCAAGTCGGGGTGACGAGTATCCCATTCTCCTTTAATCTGATTTATTACCAAAGCTGACTCACCATACCCATCTAGATTTTTAATTCTGAGATCAATAGCTTCTTTTAGACCCATGATGCAAGCCTCATATTCTTCCATATTATTAGTACAATCAAACGTTAACCTTGCGGTAAAAGGAATGTGCGATCCATGTGGAGTGACAATCACAACACCAATTCCTTTACCATAAGCATCCACAGCTCCATTAAATATCATACTCCAACGAGATTCAGGGTCAGGACCTTCCTCGGGAAATGGTTCATCACAATCTTTCACTTTCAGGAACATCACATCCTCATCGGGGAATTCATACTCTACATATTGATGATCCTCCACCGGTTGGTGAGCAAGATAATCTCCCAACACACTGCTTTTAATAGATTTTTGAGTGCGGTATTCGATATCATATTCAGATAGCAACATCTACCAGCGGGCAATTCTCCCAGTAAGAGCAGGCTTTTCAAAAATGTACTTGATTAGATCCATTTTGGAGATCAACCAAGTAGTGTGATTCAACATATATTGCCGCAAACGCTTTGCTGTCCAGGCTAAAGCACAACATGTCTTTTCCAGCATGGAATACCACGACTCATAATCAGTGAACTTTTTACTGAGGTAATAAATGGCGAACTCCTTCTTCCATGTTTCATCCTATTGTCCCAGAATAAAACCCATAGAATTATCTAACACTGTCAGATACATAATCAATGGTCTTCCTTCGACAGGAGGTAGCAAGATAGGAGGTTCAAGTAGATATTCTTTAATACTTTCAAATTCTCTTTGGCAGTCATCCGTCCACACACAACCTTGATCTTTCATTACCAACTTAAAGATCGGTTCACATGTTGCAGTCATGTGGGAAATGAATCTGGAAATATAATTCAAACGCCCGAGGAAACCCCTGACTTGCTTTTCTGTCCTTGGCGCTAGCATCTCTTGAATTGCTTTGACTTTATCAGGGTCAACTTCAATTCCTTTATGGCTAAAAATGAAACCCAACAATTTCCCTGATCGAACATCGAAGGTGCATTTATTTGGATTCAAGCGGAGACAATACTTCCTCAAATGCTGAAACAACTTCAACAAATCTTCTACATGCCCTTCTTCATTCTGGGATTTGGAAATCATATCATCAACATATACTTCGATTTCCTTGTGCATCAGATCATGGAATAGGATTGTCATAGCCCTCTAGTACGTTACACCAGCGTTTTTTAACCCGAAGGGCATCACTCTGTAACAGAATGTTCCCCAGGGTGTGATAAACGTTGTTTTTCCATGTCCTCCAGAGCCATTCTTATTTGATTATACCCGGAAAATCCGTCCATGAACTAGAATACTTTGAATTTTGTTGTTCTATCCACTAACATATGAATGTGTGGTAATGGAAAATCATCTTTTGGACTAGCTTTATTTAGATCTCTGTAATCTACACACATGCGGACTTTTCCGTCTCTTTTAGGTACTGGGACAATATTGGCAATCCATTGAGGATACACTGACGTCACAAGAAAACCAGCATTAATCTGCTTTAGAACCTCCTCTTTGATTTTCACTGCCATATCTGGGTGAGTTCTTCTCAACTTTTGTTTAATTGGTGGATACTCTGGCTTCAACAGAAAATGGTGCTCTACAATATCTGTATCTAGACCAGGCATATATTGGTAAGACCAAGCAAAAATATCCACATACTCTTTCAACAGCTCAATCAACATGCTCTTCACATCAGGATGCAGCAATGCTCCAATCTTGACTTCCTTCGGATCTTCTTCTGAACCCAAATTAATCTTTTCCAATGGCTCTTTATATGGTTGAATGGTATTTTCCTCGTGCTCAAGCAACCGTGAGACCTCTTCTGGAATCTCATCATAATATTCTTCTTTAGCCCCATACACAGGACATTCAAAGTTGGGAGAGGCTGCAGGGTCATTGTATTCAACGGGTTTTTTAATTAATCTGCACATATGATTTATGATTGCTTTTAGAAAATAACACATATAACAAGTTATCATGCAGATTGAATTTCAGTTATTATTTATTTTGAAGGGTTTTTTCTTATTACCATTTTCCGAGAAAAAGCAGAAAATAAAGACACAATTTGGGAAACAAACACAACTTTTATTATCGATTTTAAAAATCAAAGCCAACTTATAAGCCCATACAATATTAATACTTTCACCTTGGGCAGAGTGAAAGCTTTTCAAAAAGATTAACAAAAAAAATTACTTTGAAACATGTATGCAAGAAGGAACATCCACGGTGATCCAGTTCTGGACCCTAACTCCGTGCGTCACATAATTCGGCCTTTCCTGCTCTGCTTCATCTTCCGTAATGGCATTGATCTTGGAAACAGTTGGATGAAGATAACCTATGCTACAGAAGATGTATTGATACTTGCTTGCAGCAGACATCGACTTCATGCCCTTACCTTTGTCATTCTTCAAAGAGAACCCCAAGCCAGCTCTGTTCTTGTTCACAGGTGGATCCATAATCCGTCCCCATACTTCACTATGACCCTTACGTACAACCTGCTGCGCATCCTTAAGTGAAACCATGGAATTCTCATTTCCTCTTATATTGTCAATGGATAAGGCTTGGAACTGGGTTTCAACAGCAGCTTCATCCGCCTCCACAATGCTGAAAGATGAGAAATGAGATGTCAATAATCCTTGTTCCCCCATTTATGATCACTACTTTCCCTTCACGTACAAACTTCAGTTTCTGGTGTAAAGTTGAAGTGACAGCCCCTGCCTCATGAATCCAAGGACGTCCCAACAAACATCTATAAGCGGGAACAATGTCCATGACCTGGAAGGTAATCTGAAACAAATGTGGTCCTATATAAATAGGCAAGTCCACTTCACTAATAACAGATTTCCTTGATCCATCGAACGCTTTCACAATGATGCCACTCAGGCGCATAGGTGTTCCTTGATATTTCAACTTCATAAGTGTACTCCTCGGTATAATATTCAATGCAGATCCATTATCAATCAGCACATTGGATAGTGAATCATTCTTGCAGTTCATAGAGATGTGGAGGGCCAAGTTGTGATTCCTTCCTTCATCTGGTAATTCATCATCGCAGAAACTCAAGTTATTACATGACGTAATATTCCCTATTACACTGCTGAATTGGTCTATTGGCATATCACTTTCCATAAAAGCTTGGTCCAATACCCTCATCAAGGATTCTCTGTGAGCAGAAGAGTTCATCAATAAAGCTAAGATAGATGTTTTTGAAGGAGTTTGCAGTAGCTGATCTACAATTTTGTAGTCGCTCATCTTGATTATCTTCATAATATCATCCACTTCTTTCTCTAACGCATCCCCACTAGTCTCACCCGTAGCCTTCTTGGGTTCAACATTCTCAGCAATTTTCTTTCCATCACTAACATCTCTTCGAACAACTGGTGCAAACACACGACCGCTGCCGGACACCCTGCTATTTTCAGCAATATTCCCAACATCAGGCATTGGCTGGATGGGAACTTCCACTCCATCCTCTAAGATTGTAGCATTGTATTTGTAAGGCACGGCCTTATCTGACTTGTAGGGGATAGGACCCGGTAAACTAATCATCAATGGGGTAACAACTGGCTTGCTATAATACTCAACTTCAAGATAGGAGGGTGCCCCAAAACAAGGTACAATGACGTTTACCCCTTCTTCAACATAATCAATCATTATTGAGTCATTTCTGGAAAACAAATCCTCATCTGAGGAGAAATACTCATCTGCAGAGACATACTCTTCATCTGACTCTTCTGCCATCAAACAAGCCTCAACCATATCAACTTCATGGTAATCATCCCTTTGACTTGTAACCTTGATAATTCTATTTTCTAATAATAATTGAACACCCTTCTTCACGATTAAACATCCTTGGGAATCTCGACAGCAAACTCGGCAAGATCCATATTGGTGTTCCACCTGGCCAGCCATATGGCAGAAGGTAGCATGCAATTGCACAAGGTCTTCATTCATATACTCTACATAAAAAATTCTAAATTCTCTAGGACATTCAGAAACCATATTCACCTCCTCCTCATACTCTTCCCTGGGCCTGATTATGTGGATTAGGCCATCATCCATCATCTCTTGTAAATCATTCTTTATCTTATCGCAACCCTGCATATCTGTACCGCAAGTAGCACAATTGGCATGTTCAAGCGTATAGTATCTAAATTCACAAAGGTCTGCATGCATCCTCACGAAATTTCCTCTAACCAGATTAATATCAAAAATCCGGAAGTCACCTGGACAACCGGCCACCATATTCACAGCATTTACTTCCCCGTGCTTGGGTAGAGGATTGTCTTTCACATTAGGTCCCACGTCCTTGAAAGATAGAACACCAGACTTCACCAACTTCCGCACCTCAGTCTTCAAAGGATAACAATTCTCAACATTATGCCCTGGTGCTCCCTGATGAAAAGCACATGTTTGGTCTGTCTTCTAATACTAAGGCAATGGTGATGGTACGGCGGGAGGTGGTCGGGTCTGAACCAACTTCTTCTGAATCAATGTCGGTAGTAACTCTGTATAGCTCATAGGAATAAGGTCATAACTCTCCATTCTCTGATTATACCCTTGATTCCCCTGTTGGGATATTCTTTGATAAGCAACAGTAGTTAGAGTTGCACCCACAACTGGAGTAACTGAGGCGACCTGCTGATGACGCTGATGATTCCTTCTAGGAGTATTAACCTTCCTCTCTTGCATAACAGCATTTGCATCCCCTTCCTTCTTCTTGGTAAACCCATAAGATGGCTTCTTCACACCTCCAGAACTTTCACTCTTCGTTAAGCGGCCTTCTCTTACAGTCTCTTCTAAGCGGATACCCATTCCTACCATTTCAGTAAAATCATTTGGTGCACTTGCTACCATCCTCTCGTAGTAGAAAGCACCCAGCATTTTCAAGAAAATCTTAGTCACCTCCTTCTCTTCCATGGGAGGAATCACTTGGACGGCTACGTCACGCCATCTCTGCGCATACTCTTTGAATGATTCCCTGTCTTTTTGAACAATGGCCCTGAGTTGATCACGGTCAGGTGCCATGTCCATGTTGTACTTGTATTGTTTGATGAATGCTTCTCCCAAATCATTGAAATTATGGATATTGTAGCTGTCCAAACTCATATACCACTTTAGCACAGCACCGGTCAAACTATCCTGAAAAAAGTGAATCAGTAGACGCTGATCATCAGTATGGGTAGACATTCTCCTCGCGTATATCACCAGATGAGCACGAGGGAAAGTGTTTCCCTTGTACATCTCAAACTCTGGGACCTTAAACTTAGCAGGTATCTTAACATTCGGGACCAAGCATAGCTCATTCACATCTGCCCAAATAGCTCTTTTCCCCTGAGGGCTTTCATCTCTCTTTGCATCTTATCAAACTGCTCTTGAAAATCATCCATTTTGTCATAAAGACCCAAGTCTTCACTCGGTGGAGGGAAAGGACGACACACATCATCATTAACAAACGGAACCATATTCACCGACAGAGGCGCAGCAAGAGCAGTATGCACCACAGGAGGTGCCGGAGTAACAATAGTCTGAACAATCGGAGTATCTTGAGGACCAAGATTGAAACCTTTATGTGTAAAATTCTCTGGCATTGCCCATGGATAACCTTGAGGCATGTGATTCTAAATAGCAGTTGGAGTAGCAGACACGGGAACAATCGGAGCTTCAGTGGTTGCCCTTGTTGGTTGAGGTTGGACACTCGGTGGCTGATTCTGAGCAGCCACCAGAGCTTCCATCAGAGTAGTCAGATTGGCCATGCCCTCCTTCAAAGTAGAAACCTCCTCGTGCACCTCGCGATTCTCTTGTTCTAGGTTATCCATATTCTTTCTGAGATTAGCCCGAGTGTCGTAGTGGTGAGTCAGCTTGTTGAACGAAGTAAAGAAGCTTGGTAAGACACCTGGATATGCATAACAAATGCAAGAAACATGTACAATATGATGCATGATATGCAATTCACATGATTTTATTTAATATTTCAAGGGATTTAAAATTTGTGGACATATTGCAAATATCAAAGTAATAACGCATTTGTAATACTGAAAAATTTTATTATAACAATTCCAAAATGGATTACAAGTTTCAATGATCCCAAGTACAATATGAAATAAAAATCTAAAACCCTGAGAAGTAAAACTGATAGAGATCACTCTATACGATGGGGCTTCCCTGTGAGCCTGGCAATCTAAGCCTTCAACCTCTGGTTTTCTTTCGCATGTCTGATGGCAACCTCCTTCCAATCACCTGAATCAGGAAGTGAGTGATCAGCATCTGATTGAGGCTTAAGAGAAAATAAATCCCCTTGCCTCTCTATAGTCTCTACCGCTCGAATCTCAAGGATCTTAATCAAGTCGTCTTTCTCCTTCAAGTCTGCTCTACAGGAAATCTCTAAAGTTTTGCACTTATTCTTCCAACCGTCCTTTTCCTGTTGCATCCTGACCAAAGCGAGCTGCAGCTCTTCTAGATCATCTAATAAGGGAGGAGTGGTCTTTAAAAACAGATCAGGCATAAGTGTTTCCCGGGAATATGGAATCTTCAACTGAATAACTCTCATTCGAACCCACTGAAGATATGGCTCCAAAGAAACAGCACCTCTAGGTCTCAAATCCTTCATACTCTTCTTATGAATGTGACGCCAGGCCTTCGCAATATACTCCCTAGCTTCCCTATGGTCTTCTCCATCCTTAAGAAAGAAACTACTCAAATGAATACTATTTAGTTTATCCCTCATCGGATTGCCAAGCTGTCGTCGTGCAAGAACAGGGTTATAGTTAATTACTCCCTTTGTACCAAGAAGAGGTACATTGGGGAAACTACCACAATTGTCAATAATCTCTATATCCTGGTAAGCTCGATGATACCAATCAATATCTGAGTGAGTAAGTGCCATGATCTTAGGATCCCTACGGGGTTCTTTCTTGACATCCCAAAAAGCATCAGACTGAGGCATATGAGAGATGAACCACCGGTACAATAGAGACGTGCAAAAAATAATCATCCTCTGTGATAAGAATTCCGAAGATGAATAGAGTAATAAGAATCACCCAACAAGGTGGGAACTGGGTTTCCAATCATGAAAATCCTGATAGCATTAATGTCAACAAACTTGTCCACATTAGGAAATAAGAACAACCCGTAAGCAAGTAGAGCAAAGATGGCCTCAAAAGCGACTGTACTCTTCATCCTGGCAAAGTAACGAGCTTTCTCCAATAAAAATTGAGCTGGTAATCCTCTAATCCCTCCTTTAGTAGTCATATGGGCTTCCACCTCAGACTTCCCCAAATGAATCAAAGCAGCAATCTCATGTGGTTTTGGCTCACCCTTCAAACCAGTAAAAGGAACACGATCGGTAACAAATAAATCCAATAAATAAGAATACTCCTCCAGTGTAGGCATCAACTGATAGTCGGGAAAAGTAAAGCAATGATACATCGGATCATAGAACTGGACCAAGGTCGAGAGAATACCCTCCTTCATCTTCGGCTTCATGAGAGGAATAATGGATCCATACTTCTTCCGAAAGTCTGCAGAACACTCGATCTCGGGAATTAGACTGATCAACTCATCTATCTTGGGATCCTTGAAACTGTACTTACCGGTCTTTCTCTTTCCAGAATCCATGGTTAAAAAGTACTTGAGATATTCATAAATGGTCAACTCTTAAATCCCTTGAAATAAGATTTCTCCAAAAGATGCTTATGAGTGCATGGATGCATGATGCAGCAATCACACACAAGATCACACATATAGGATTCATATGTTCAACGTCACGAGCATGAGGTCGGAGGTAATACTCATAAGGTATTGGTCTAAAAGTTAACACCTGCCAAACAAGGTTCTAGAGGTTCCCAGAGTCTACATCCTTCCTTCGGATATTACCAACTTCCCGATTAACTCAGTAATTAGTAATATTCTCAAGAAAAACTTGTCTAAGCGTAGTATCGCGTGACAAATATTTTTGAATTACTTCGTGTGATGCGGTGGGAGAACTGACTTGAGGTTTTGAGTTTGTGTTCGCAAATGTTTCGGTTTAGCAAGAGTCGCCGCCGACTTTTTATTTTATCCAAAGGAAAGGTCAAAAAGCACAGGAAAGACCTTTGAGATGTTTTCTTGGGTTCGGGGGGTAGATTATGAAAAGGGAAGGTGAAATCACCCTTTTCATCCATGATTATCCATGGGCTCTTAGTTACTTGTTTAGATCACTTGCTTTTGCTTTTCAATTGTTTGAAATGGTGCTTTGTGTGTGGTTTTGAAAATGTTTTGAAAAAGAGGCCATCGTTGTGGCAACCTTTGTAATGATTCTTGTTTGAATGTATACAAAGGTGTATTGTCTTTTGAAAATATTTTTTCAATGTTTTGAAAGTTTTGAAAGTTTGTTTTGGGAAATGTTTTGAAATTGTGTTGTAAGGTGTGTTTTGAAAATAACAAGGATGTTTTTGCAAGTTTTGATCAAGTAACTAAGAGTTGTCTACCCTATTTTACTCAAAGATCTTTCCTATACATTTTTAACCCTTTTGACAGTGTTGTTTTACCATTGCATTTTGTAAATAACCTTGTATTAGGATGTTAAACGGGACAGACGCGGGTCATCGTATTGACCATGATAGCAATAGTGTCAAGTATCTTTAGCAATTTTTTGAGGGACTAGATCATTTTGTATAGGCAACCAAGATAGCATCATCGAGAGACTATGATCTTTTGTTTTGTTTTTGTTTTGCCAAGATACTCAACATGCCTAACATGGCCATTTTAAAGGCAACAAGTGGATGAAACCCTAAGGGTGCATGTGTGCATGGTGTTGTCAGTTTACATGCTTTTTGTCTTTGTATTAGTCAAGCTATTTGTTTGATTTTAGATTTTTGCATACAAACCCTAATCTCTAACATGGCATATTTGAAAGCATAAAATGCGTAAAATAAACCTACACTATTACAACATTGATATGGGGAGAGGAATACAATTTTTGAATAGGGGATATTTGCAAGAAAATAAAACCCTAATATTTACTATTACATCCAAATTGAATAAATGGTACAAATAAATAAATAGACAAGTACTTAAATGGTCAATTAAATAAATATGAAAAACATTATGAATATGCAAAAGATGTTTTTGTTTATTTTTATGTATGTAAAAAAGAAAATATTTTAATGTATATAAAAAAATAAAATAAAATATTATTTTTATTAAGGGTAAAAACCCTAATTTTCTTTTAAGAAAGTATACACACACACACACACATATATATATATATATATATATATATATATATATATATATATATATATATATATATATATATATATATATATATATATATATATATATATATATATATATATATATATATATATATATATATATATATATATATATATATATATATATATATATATATATATATATATATATATATATATATATATATACAATAAAATAAAAATAAATGAAATATGTACAAATGTCAAAAAATGAAAATATATTAGAAAAATATTATTTTTAATAAGGGTGGAAACCCTAGTTTTTGTTTTAAGATAATATATACTATGTTATTTATTTTATGTAAAAGAAAATAAACATAAATGTATACAAAGATATTTATGAAATAAAAACATGTGAAAAAATATTATTTTTATATGTATAAATAATAAAATAAATAAAAAATATAATATCTCTAAAATATTTATTTGTTTTTATTAAAGAAAATAAAATTATATACTAATTAATAATTATTTTCATGTTAGAAAAATAAAATAAAATAAAATATAAAAATAAATGTGAAAATTTATAAAAGTATTTTTGGTATTTTTTTATGTTTAGAAAATATAAAATAAAATCAGAAATGAAAAATAAATAGAAAAATATAAGCAAATAAAGAAATGGGCCAGGGGGTGCGGTCAGCAATGTAGGGGGTGCCAAAAACAAAAAACAAAGGCCCAGCCCAGTTCCAAGCTTCATCTTCAACCTTTTGTTCAAAAATACGCGCGCCTGTACAAAATGTCCAGATCCTGCATACGTGCTCTAATGCAAAAACTCATAACATCAAAGTTGTAGCATTTTTCAAAACGATTTCAACCATATAAGAAACTTAATCTAACTCTTAAAGACCAGAGAGAATTTCTCTGGCCCTAATTTCTAACCTAACTTTTTCAGAAAGTTCATGAATCAAATTCTCTTAACACGTTTAACTTAAATGAAAACTGAGCATATGTACAGCTTCATGGCTATGAGTACTACATTTTTTATTCACAAACCTAAGCCTAATGATTCCTAAATAGAGAGATAGGAAGTTGACAAAAACATGTTTCAGTTGAACTCGTGTACGGCAATGTGGAGCTTTTCAGTGAGGCCTGAGATGTTTGGGAGCTTGCTTGAACTTCCTCTGACCTTCCTCAATGCCTAGTTTGCTTTGAATGTGCTTGAACAAGCTTGTAGAACTCAACCTGCACAAGCTGAAAACAGAAATGGTGAAGCTTGCAAATGGAGTTACAGTCAGTGTCTAATGGTTGGGATAGCTTGGATAGGTTATATGGAATGTGTTTGAACAGGTTTGAGGCAAAACGCACGAGTGGTTTGTGAGATAGAACTCAAAGTGCAGAAGCTGCCCTGTTTTGCAAGAGGAAGGTGATTTTGTGTTTTTGAATGTTTGAGGGCTCAATGGCTCGTGTTTCTGGCTCAAGGGAATGTGTAAAACTTGTCTCTAATGCTTGCAAGAGTTGGTTCTAAAAGATATCCAAGTTGTGTTGTATTTGATAAGTTTCTTGTATTTTAAGCAAAAGTAAGAAATGATGCAAGACAGGCATGTACAGGCTATCTACCAGCTTACACCTTGTGATCTCGGCCCCTCAAGTTTGTGTATATTGTTTGCTATACAAGATTTTGGTTCAAGGCTCAAGAATGCAATTTGACATAAAGCAAATTTGACAAAAATGGCAATGTTGCCTTTTTTCTATTTTTGGATTAATCTCTTGTGTAATCCTCCCATGACCAGAACAAAGCCTCAAACCAATGGATTTGCATTTAATTATTGATTATGAAAGGTTTTAGGGACCTGTAATCAAGTACAAACAATGCTGGATCGAAGTTGCAACTTGTATCAACATGAAAATGCCATGGATCAAAAGTGAGTTTTTGCCAAATTCAAACCTTCTATTCTCCCTAACCACAAATGATTTTGGATAGTTCTTTGACATTTTGGAAAGCATGTAACATGATCTACAATCCATATTTGAAATGCATTTTGAGATTCCAAGTGTAACTATGTGAAAAATGGTCATGAAGATAGGTCAAAATCCTGCCTAAACTAGGGCAAAATTTCACTAAGTTAAAAGTTTCATGGACCCTTGTTCCAAAAATCATAACTTGAGATCCAAGATTCTTTTGAGAAAACTTTGTTAATAAAAGTTGTAGACTTTGTGGAGGACTACAACTTTCATGTTGGAGGTTTTGTTTGAATCCAATTGCATCATGGTGAAAATGTTGGGCAAAGTTGGGAAAAAATAAGAAATTTTCATAACGTAGAAAAATTCTAAGTTATGAAAATTTTCAATTTTAAACCCTAATTTGCAAAATTAGGTTTCTTGATGAACAAGTTTAATATTTTGACACATCTTGATGAAAAATTACCCTTGGCACTTGATTTTGACCAAAAAGTCAAAGTTTGACTTTTCAGTGTAAAGTCAAATTTTGATCAGTTGACTGAAAAATTCATCTGTCAATCCACTGCATTTGAGATCTTTTGAACCTTGTGAATAGGTCAAGATGATGCCATTGAGTCCTTGAATCCATGCTTGAACCCAATTTTCCATTTGCTAGGTTAAAAAAATCAGAAATTGCCTTTGTGCAGTCAAAACCCTAATGTGATCGGTGGGAATGAGAACTGACTGTTTTGGAATGCTGGTTCGCGTTTGCGTTTTTTTCGCAAAATGTTGCGGTAAGCAAAAGTCTCCACCGTCTTTTATTTTATCCAACAAGGAAAGGACAAAAGCACAGAAAAATTCCCTTTTGAGATATCTCTCGGGTTCGGGAGGTAGATTATAGAAAGGGAATGTGTTAGCACCCTTTCTATCCGTGGTTATCCACGGGCTCTTAGGTAATTGCTCATTATGTTTTCAAAAGTTTTCTTTTCTTTGTGTTTGTGGGTTTGAAACGAGTTTTTGTTTTGAAGAGAGTGTGAGTGCGAAAAGTTTTGTTTTGTTTTAAAAGGAGCAAGTACTTAAGAACCATCTACCTACTCGAAAAAGGAATTAAACTGTGCTAATGTCCTTTAGACAATGCTATCCAACTATTGAGGAGTAGGTAGCATCATCGTTGGAGTTTTCGGGTCAATTCGATTAAGGGACGTGTGGTCACTAAAGCAATGTTAGGACGCCTTAGAGGTAACCCTAATGTCTTAGATCATCTTATCCGAGGCAACCGTTTCGAGGCAACTATGATCTTTGGACAAGAGGGCGACCTCTAAAACTTCCTATACTCAATGACCACGTTCGAGGCAACCAAGTGAGGTGTACCCTAAGAGTGGCATGTGCAAGTGTGTTACTTCGGTTAATTTTATCTGTACATGTCATGGGTGAGCTATATTGATTTTAGGTTAAAGATTGATCTTGTCATGCATTGCCTATTTATCAAACATCTAACAGTTCATATTGTGCGGAAATTAAATTGCGGGAAATTAAATCTAAATTATTACAAGGCGTCGGGTATTTACATCGCCAAAAACAAACCCTTTAATTTAAATTGCGGAAAATAAAAGAAAGCGATAAATAATGTCCTAATTAAAAGTTATTACATACCGGAAGCAATTACAATATTGGAAATAAATGGATCGCGTGCAATAAAATTAAATCGGTGTATTTTTTAGGGTTTTGACCCTTTTTGAAAGAAAGCATGTTTTTTTTGTTTTTTTTGAAATTATGGAATTAAATTAAACGAACAATTAAATTAAATTAAATAATGAAAATATTTTTGGATTTTTTATATTTAAGGAAATAAAATAAAAGTGATTAAAATTATTAAAAACCTAATTCTACATTAATTTTAATTTATTTCAAAAATATTAAAATTGTACCTAATTAAAAACTAAATTAATTGATTAATATTTATTTACAAAATAAAATAATGAAATTAATAAAAATAATTTTTTTTTCATGTTTTCTGATTTTTATTAAGAAAAATATTAATTATTTGGTTAGTAATTAATTAAGAATAATAAAAATAAAACAAGTAAATAAATAAAATATTAAAAGAAAAGAAGTAACCAAAGGGGGGTGCTGGGCCCAATCTGGAGGTAAATCTGGCAATTCCAAGCCCAAAATGTCCAAGCCTGCTTTGACTTTTCCAACTCCCTATGCGTTTGTTGACTAGAGTTCATGATAGACCTTCAATCCTGGCCTTCATATTTGGCCTGAAGGCCATCTGGCGCCTGGATCTTTGAGGAGTATGGTAGTCCACACACTAAGCTTTGCACTGGATCTTCTGGAACAAAATAATAATAAGCGTTTGGGGGGGACCTGGGATTCGAACCCAGGTCCCAAGGGGTTTTCCACTAGCCTGCTTGCCAACTCAACCAACGCGTTTGTTTGTTAATGAGATACAAAACAAATATTATATTGAAAACTCAATTACTATGCTGGAAATAAAAAAAAGTGGCGCGAGATTTAAATGGACCAATCAGGGGAAGACACCTAGTCGTCTTCTCCAACGAAACCCTGGTTTATTTCCTGCGGATTTGAGTCCGTAGCAAAATCCCTAGGGCCATCCTAACATGAGTTATAGGCCATATAAATGCAAATGGAGAACATCATTGTGTTCGTCTCCCTTCCCTGAAGACAACCATGTCCATGGTTTGTCTTTATTTTTCCTGTATCAAAAATGCCTAAAAACAAAGAATGGAAACTTTAGGTTCGGGTATCACATTAGAGGCCTTGAAAACGAAATTAAATGATACAGAAATGTTGGAAATTGGACGTTAAGCATGATTGTACAAAAAAAATTGGCAAAAAGATGCAAGAACATGGATTCACGATTTCATGTGCAGGGCTATGTTCAAGAACACTTACAGCGAGTTCGGGGCTGCTTCAAGGCTTGGTTTTGATTGCTTTAGCTCCACTAGATGTCAGGCAAGGAAGCTACGTTGAGATTTTGGACTGAATCGAGCTCTAACCAAGATTTTGATCTCCAACTTTTCAAGGTTTTTTTCAGTTTTGGTTTGGCCGTTTTTGCAGTTCTTAGGTCGTGTCCTTGATGCCTTTGGCTTGTGTGAGTAATAAGGAATGCATTTAGGTTCAACTTTGGGCTTTAATCCATGAGCATTGAAGATTGGAGATTTGATTTGATCACCATTAACAAAGTTTCCAAAGTTGCACCAAATCCAAGATTTTGTTCACAATATGCCTTGGCACGAATTTGATTATGTGTATCATGATCATTGAAAGCTGTAATGATCAAAAAGATATTATTCCATCAATTTTTGGATTTTATTTGAATTAATATTGATTTAAAATGAATTAAATCAATTAAAATTAAAATAAAATAGAAAAATTAATAATTGGTCATGAAATTGAAGATAGGACACGTGTGTGGTGTGACAAGACCAAATCAAGTGGAAAAAAGTGGGCTCTTTTGTCAAAAATTGGAGTTTTGAGGATAGTTGACTTTTGGAAAAATGCCCAACTTCAACAATGCATAACTTCCTCAATTTTAAACTTTTGGAGTTTTTCTTGGACTTTTTAGAAACCTTGAGATGTCCTCTAACCAACCATTTAGGTATCATCTTATTTTGATATTCCATGCTCAAGTTATAAACTTTGGTAAAAAATGTGTTTTTGTTGACTTTCAAAAATGACCTATAATGTCCAAATTTTTAACTTTTTGTGAGAGCATTTCTTGATCTTGGGGTGTGAAGATGGATTGTAGGAAATTGCATCCTCTTCAAAATGAGCTTTGGATGGGTCATTTCTCATAAATTATGAGAAAGTTATGCTTGGTCAAAATTGAGTTGACTTTTCCTACAAAACCCTAATTTAGCAACTTTTGAATCTTGATGAATCTTGAGCAATCCTTGATGAATCATGATAAAACCTTGATCAAATGATGAATTATCCTTCAAAATGATAATGTTGACAAAAAATCTTGAGGTTTGACTATTTGTAGGCCACAGTTGACTTTTGCCCTTGCATGGTCGATTTTTGGACCTCTTGAGCAATTGACTGACCAAACTTTCTCTGCAAGGCTTGAAACATGACATGGATGAACATGAGAAAATATTAGTACATTGGGTAGCATTTGAGACCATTTGGATGTAAGGACCTTGATGCAACACAAAACCCTAATTTTGAATTGACTTCCTTAGGAGGTGATTTGACTGTCCAACTCTTGAGCCATCTTGAACAACTTGGAGATGATTCTTGACATGTATTGAGGAATATGGGAGCGCAAATTTTTGGGTACAACAGTTGCCCTTGTTCAATCTTCTTAAACCTGAGGATATAGATTGGCGTTCGGGCCTTTCGTGATCCGAAGGTGGAAGATGATTGAACACTAGAGTGCCCAGAAATTTGCACTCGCATGAAGTAACATCAGCATTGTGATGTCAGGAATGGGCTTACAGATGCCATTTGGAGGTTGTTGGTAGGTGGTTTTTTCTTTGCTTGACGGGTTGTCTCTTTTGACGGGGTGTCTCCTTTGACGAGTTGTCTCTATTGACGGGTTGTCTCCATTGACGGGTTGTCTCCATTGACGGGTTGTCTCCATTGACGGGTTGTCTCCATTGACGGGTTGTCTCCATTGACGGGTTGTCTCCATTGACGGGTTGTCTCCATTGACAGGTTGTCTCCATTGACGGGTTGTCTCCATTGACAGGTTGTCTCCATTGATAGGTTGTCTCCATTGACGGGTTGTCTCCATTGACGGGTTGTCTCCATTGACGGGTTGTCTCTATTGACGGGTTGTCTCCATTGACGGGTTGTCTCCATTGATGGGTTGTCTCCATTGACGGGTTGTCTCCATTGACGGGTTGTCTCCATTGACGGGTTGTCTCCATTGACAGGTTATCTCTATTGACTGGTTGTCTCCATTGACGGGTTGTCTCCATTGACAGGTTGTTTCTATTGACGGGTTGTCTCCATTGACAGGTTTCGCCTCAGAAAAATCTTTAGGAATCGATTTAACTGATTTTGTCTCCATTGATTGGCTTCGCCTCAGAAAAATCTTTAGGGTTCGAACTGATTTTGTCTCCATTGATTGGCTTCGCCTCAGAAAAATCTTTAGGGATCAATTTAACTGATTTTGTCTCCATTGACTGGCTTCGCCTCAGAAAAATCTTTAGGGATCGATTTAACTGATTTTGTCCCTGTTGATTGGCTTCGCCTCAGAAAAATCTTTAGGGATCGATTTAAATGATTTTGTCTCCATTGACTTGGTTGAGAGTTTAACTGCATCCTTCCTGAAAGGTAAAGGCCAGTCATATGCAATGCATGATATGGGTCAAGCAATGATGTTCTCAACATAAATAAGATTGTATGGTATGATGCGTATATACATGTATCATGATGTATGGACATGTAATGTTTTAGCTGGGGAAAATAAATCCCGGAGCTACTGGGGAATTGAGTTGAGTTCTTCGTTTCCGCTGGGGATGATGAACGAAGATGATTGTGAGAATAAGCCTGCAGGAGAAAAGAATTTCGTTGGGGAATAAACTTGATGAAGAGATTACTCCGAGGGGAATTACTCTGTGGGGAATTGATGTGTTGCTGAAGATTTTAACGATAAACTCTACTGGGAATTCCGCTGATAAACTCTGTTGGGGATTTCAATGATAGACTCCATTGGGGATTCCACTGATGAACTCCGCTAGGGATGGATTACTGTTGCTGGTGACACTGAATCTGTTGAGGATTGAACTCCTGCTTGGGGAAAGGAAAGAACTTCGATGGGGATGATCTTATGCTTGCTGGGGAATGTCTTTATACTCCGCTGAGGAATATTAAGACCTTATGGGGATACCAAACCTTTTTAGCACTGATGGTGGATGAAGTCTGCTTGGGGAGAGTATTGCTGATTTGTTCATAGCTGCAAGTCTCAGCTGGGAAAGCTACCATTACTGCCTTATTTTTCGTTGAGTGAAGGTATCTTAGCCATATTCTTCAGCTGAATGTACCTTGGTACCTGGTGGACATAGCAACTTGTACAGTTCGGACAATTCTTATTTGCCCCTGTTTCTATTATTACCAGTAATTCATCTTTCATTTCGCATGTAAATATTTATGATCAGCAATTAATGTCAAATGCATATATCAAAAATGAACAATGGACGTTCTTTGCAAAACAAAACAGGTAAAGGAAAAACAGCTTGAAATTTATGAAAATGAATTTGTATTGATTTTGAAGTTTGGCCTGAAAATAGGCGTTTTTGTACAAGAGGCTGACGTCCTAGTAAGAGAACGCCGCCGAACAAATAGAATTTATACAATTTGTGAAAAGGAAACAAAACATCTATGTGAATAATCCCATTGGGTTCCAACTCTGCTATTGCCTTTATATCTTCAAGCATCTCATCACTTTGTTGCTTAGTTGAAGATAAATCTGATTGATTAGTGTCGTCCGAGCTTGATAGTCGATACCGAAGTCTGGATGCGAGGTGATCCAATGAGACATAGTGTTACGCTTTGATCCCTAACTTTTGCCTGGACCGCCCTTTCGGGTTTTGAGTCCATTGGGATACCCTTGTTTGCCCAAGCTGCCTTTTCAGGTTTTCGACTTTCCGTGTGTACAAATTTTTTTTTCATCCCTTATTTTTGCCCGAACCCTTTTGGTTCGCCGAGAAGCCCTTATTTTTGCCTAGGCCAGTCAACCTAGCGGGTCTTTGATTATGCGTAGTATCTTTTTACTATGTCTGCATTGACGGGGTGAGGAAGGTTGTCACCATCCATGGTGGTTAGAATCATAGCTCCTCCTGAGAAAATGTTCTTAACCACAAATGGCCCTTCATAAGTAGGGGTCCATTTGCCCCTGGGATCCCCTTGAGGTAGGATAATGCGCTTGATTACCAGATCCCCAACTTGATACTCTTGTCGTCTAACTTTCTTGTTAAATGCCTTAATCATCCGTTTTTGGTACGTCTGACCATGACAAATAGCAGTAAGTCTCTTTTCGTCGATTAGGTTCAGTTGATCAAGTCGGGTCTGAATCCAGTCATCTTCACTCAAACCTGCATCCTTCATGATCCGAAGAGAGGGTATCTGAACTTCAATAGGCAAGACTTACTCCATGCCATAAACCAATGAATAGGGTGTTGCCCATGTTGACGTCCGTGCTGAGGTACGATATCCATGAAGAGCAAATGGTAACATCTCGTGCCAGCCTTTGTATGTCACTGTCATCTTCTGCACAATCTTCTTAATGTTCTTATTAGCTGCTTCTACAGCCCCATTCATCTTCGGCCGGTAGGGAGAAGAGTTGTGATGTTGTATCTTGAATTGCTCACAGAGCTCAGTGATCATTTTGTTGTTGAGATTGGTGCCATTGTCCGTAATGATCCTCTCTGGAACACTGTATCGATAGATCAGATTATGCCGAATGAACTGTGCCACGACGTTCTTGGTTACGGTAGCAAAGGAAGCTGCTTCAACCCACTTCGTAAAGTAATCAACCGCTACTAGGATGAAACGATGCCCGTTGGATGCTGTAGGTCTGATCTCGCCGATCATATCAATGCCTCACATTGCAAAAGGCCAAGGCGCTGTCAAAACATTCAGAGGAACTGGAGGTATGTGCACCTTATCAGCATAGACTTGGCACTTGTGACATGTCCGAGAATGCTGATAACAGTCGGCTTCCATTGTGGACCAGTAATATCCTGCCCGGAGGATTTTCTTTGCCATGGTATGTCCACTAGAATGAGTTCCAAAACTACCTTCATGCAGCTCTGCCATGATCCTTTCTGCTTCAATCTTATCCACACAGCGTAGTAAGGTCGAATCATGGTTACGCTTATAAAGAATGCCATTGCTGATGAAGAACTTCGCCGCGAACCTCCTCAAAAACTTCTTATCATTAGCAGATGCACCCTCGGGGTATTCCTGAGCCTCAAGATATATTTTCACCTCATGAAACCAGGGCTTTTCTGTTACCTCTTCAGCCTCAAGATCACAGCAATGTGCAGGTTCTTCCAATCTTTCAATGATAATTTGGGGAGCCTCGTTGTCCCAATTGACTTTGAACATAGAAGACATTGTAGCCAACGCGTCCGCCAACTGATTCTCCTCTCTAGGGAAGTGTTCAAAGGTTATCTCCTTGAAATACGGAAGCAATGTCAACATGTACTCCTTGTAAGGAATAAGATTTGGGTGTTTCGTATTCCACTCGCCTTTGATATGACTGATCACGAGAGTGGAATCTCCGAAGACACTTAGAAACTTAATCCTTAGGTCAATTGCTGCTCGAAGACCCATAATGCATGCTTCATACTCCGCCATGTTGTTGGTGCAATTGAAACATAGTCGGGCGGTGAATGGAGTATGAGAGCCTTTAGGAGATATGATCACAGCGCCAATGCCATTACCCAAAGCGTTCGAAGCTCCATCAAAGTACATAGACAATCGGGATCCCTCCTCAGGTCCTTCATCCGGTCCATGTGTCTCACAATCAGTTATCAACATGATATTCTCGTCCGGGAAGTATGAAAGTCACTTTGGGAATTGGAAGTCCAAAAATCCCTGTGTAAACTCAAACCCTAATTTAGGTCATCAGTGCAAGGAGATGTCTTGAGCAGAGCAAACCCTAATCTTGTCTGGAGTTCAAAGAGTCTTGTGAGGGGAAATCTTGATAAAATGAGAGGGAAAATTTTGGGGAACAACAGCTGCCCCTGTTCAATCTTCTTGAACCTGAAGAGTTAGATTGGTGAGTTTGCCTTTCGTGACTCGAAGGTAAAAGATGATCGGACACTAGAGTGCCCGTAAATTTGCACTCGTCAAAATGTAGCTGAGGGAATGGGCTTAAAGATGCCATTTGGAGATGGTAGAATCTTGCTGGAGATGGGCTTGAAGATGCCATCCAAGACTATTTGTTGAAAATCAGGAGAATGAACACCAGAGTGGTATCTATATCTGGAACGTATCTGAGTTGTATCTGGAGATTGGATTCGTATGAGCAAAGGAATGGAGTCCGTGTCTGGAGCGTATCTGAATTGTAACTGTATTTAATTCTTGAATATCAGAATGACTGCCGTGTCTGGAGTGTATTTGTATTGTATCTGAATTCTGAATGGGCGACAGAGAAACATCTATGTATGGAGCATCTCTGGGCTTGGCGATAAATTCCGAATGAGTGACAGAATGGAAACCGTATCTGGAGAGTATCTGGACTGTATCTGACGTTGAGATCTGTATGAGTAGCAGAATGACTTTCGTGTCTGGAGTGTATCTGTACCGTAACTGAGATCTGGACAAGTGACAGAATGACGTCCGTGTCTGGAGTGTATCTGAACTTGAAGTTGATAGTTGAATCTGAATGAGAAATAGAATGGCTTTCGTGTCTGGAGCGTATCTAGTCTGTATCTGATTGTTGAAGTCTGAATGAGTAGTAGAATGACCGCCATGTCTGGGGTGTATCCATACTATATCTTGACTTGAAATTCTGAAAGAGTAATAGAATGACTGTCATGTTTGGAGTGTATCTGTACTGTATATGAAATATTCAAACATTTGTTAAAGGTAGCTTTTAATCTTATCCTGAAAAGGGTAAAATGTTAGCTAAAACACAAAGTTATGTTGCATGACATGTATGATGCAATAAAATGTGTTCTATCAATGTTCATGATATATGAATGTAATGAATTCACATGTAAGCTGATTAGTTGTCTTGCTGAGGAAAATAAATCCTTGATAGCTGGAGATAATAAAATCTTTGACTGCTGCCGAGGAAAATAAATCCTTGACTGCTGTTGGAGATTTAAAATCTTTGATTGTTTAAGAATGAGAAATCCTTGGACCACTGTTGGGGATATAAAATCCTTGGTGACTTGTGGGGATGTGAGAATCCTTCATGACTTTCCTGGGGAATAAGGAGAACTCTGACGATCTCTACAGGGGAATTGAAACCTGGGAGGCTTCAACTGGAGAAATGAGACCGAGAATCTTCGATCTGCTGGGAAATAACTCTGTAGGGAGAATGCTTATTCTGTTGAAGAGTTCTCAAGAGCTTGGGTTGTATGCCAATCTATTGAGGAATTGTCCGAAGTTGTTGTCTGGTTTCCAAGATAACTTGTAGAGGAATCTTCTGATTTAACCAAATCTCTGGGGAATTGGAGGAAACTGGATGGTCTTCCATCGGGGTTTAAAGGTTGAAGTTTTGGACTCTGTTGGGGAAGAAAGTTTTATCTTCACTGAGAGTTTGCAGTTCAAAGTTTTTTGGCTCCGCTGGGGATTGGGAGTTTGGAAACTTAGTTCTGATGAGGATTTTGAAACTTAACTCCGTTAGGGATATGTATTTCAAGGCTTTAGCTCTGTTGAGGATCTGGATGATGTACTGCAGGGGATTTCTTCTGGAATAGCCTAAAGACGTTTTCCTATACCTTCAACCTATCAGTAATTATCCTTTCTCATTTCGCTTTATTTGTAAGCAGTGATTATATTAAAATGCATATGCTTATTTAATAAATCATTGGACGTTTTCAAATAAAACATAAGTGTAAAAAGAAAGAGGAAGCAAACAAATTTCTACGCTTTGAAGTATCTTTGTATTAACTTTTGTGTAAGTATTTTGTACAAATGAGACAGACATCCTAGTAAGAGAATGTTGTCATAAAATTGAGAAAACATTTATACAAAGAAAGATGGCTATGTGTAACAATTCCATGAGGTTCCCATTTTGCTATAGCCTTCGTAACTCTGAGTATCTTGTCCATTCGTTGCTTCGTCCACAGATGATTGGATTGATCAGAAGCTTGGAGCTTGTCCGTGAAGAGATTGTCCTTAAAGTGATCCGACGAGACATAGTCATACGCTTCAATTCCCTAACTTTTGCCTGGATCACCCTTTCGGGTTTTCGATCCACTGGGAAACCCTTTTTTGCCCAAGTCTCCCTTTCGGGTTTTCAACTTGCCGGGTGTACAGATTTTTTTTTATTTATCCCTAAATTTTTCCTGAACTGCCCTTTCGGGTTTTCGATTCACCGGGATGCCCATTTTTGCCCAAGTCGCCCTTTTGGGTTTTCAACTTGTCGGGTCGTTTATGCGTAGTATCTTTTGACTATGTCTGTGTTCGCAGGGTGCGGCAGGTCATCACCGTCCATGGTGGTCAGGATCATTTCCCTACCAAAAAAGATGTTTTTGATCACAAATGGTCCTTCATAAGTAGGAGTCTATTTGCCCCTGGGATCACTTTGCGGCAAGATGATTCGCTTTATTACAAGGTCCCCGACTTGATATATTTGTCTATTGACTTTCTTGTTGAAGGCCTTGATCATACGTTTTTGATACGCCTGACCATGGCAAACAGTAGTAAGTCGCTTTTCGTCAATCAAGTTAAGTTGATCAAGCCGGGTCTGAATCCAATCGTCTTCACTCAAACCAGCATCCTTCATGATTCTCAAGGAGGGAATCTGAACCTCGATAGGTAAAACAGCCTCCATGCCATATACCAAAGAAAAGGGTGTTGCCCCAGTAGAAGTGTGTGCCGTAGTACGGTACCCGTGCAGAGCAAACGGTAACATCTCGTGCCAGTCCTTGTAGGTGACTGTCATCTTTTGAATGATCTTCTTGATATTTTTGTTCGCGGCTTCGACAGCATCGTTCATCTTAGACCGATAGGGAGATGAATTGTGATGTTGAATCTTGAACTGCTCACACAGAGCGGTGATCATAGTATTGTTTAAATTTGTACCTTTGTCAGTGATGATCCTGTCGGGGATACCATACCGGCATATGAGGTTCTGCTTGATGAAACGAGCAACCACGTTCTTTATAACAGAGGCAAAGGAAGCTGCTTCGAACCAATTGGTAAAGTAATCAATGGCCACCAGGATGAAACGGTGTCCATTGGATGTTGTAGGCTTGATCTCTCCAATCATGTCGATTCCCCACATTGTGAATGGCCAAGGAGTTGTTAAGACATTGAGAGGAACTGGAGGAATATGTACCTTGTCAGCATAAGTTTGGCATTTGTGACAAGTACGAGAATGTTGATGACAATCAGCTTCCAAGGTAGACCAGTAGTAGCCTGCCCTTAGAATCTTCTTAGCCATCGTATGACCGCTTGAGTAGGTGCCAAAGGTTCCATTATGTAGTTCAACCATGATCTTCTCAGCTTCAACCTTGTCCACACAATGGAGTAGGACACAATCAAGATTGTGCTTGTATAGGATACCATTGCTCAGAAAGAACTTAGCCACGAACCTCCTTAAGAAATTTTTGTCGTTGACTGAAGCTCCTTCAGGGTATTCTTGTGCTTCGAGATACCTTTTGACGTCATGAAACCAAGGTCGTTCCACCACTTCTTTGGTATTAATCTCGTGACAATGTGCAGGTTCGTCCATCCGTTCGATGGTGATTTGAGGTGCCTCATTATCCTAGTTAAGTTTAAACATGGAGGACATTGTAGCTAGCGCATCTGCTAGTTGATTCTCTTCTCGCGGGAAGTGCTCAAAGGTAATCTGCTCGAAGTGTGGTAACAATGTCAAGACATGTTCTTTGTAAGGGATGAGGCTTGGATGTTTAGTATCCCACTCTCCTTTGATTTGACTGATAACCAAAGTTAAATCCCCAAATACAATAAAAGATTTGATTCCCAAGTCAATAGCAGCCTTGAGACCAAAGATACAAGCTTCATATTCGGCCATGTTGTTGGTGCAGTTGAAGCAGAGTCTAGCAGTGAAAGGTGTATGGAAACCTTCCGGAGAGATAAGTACCGCATAGATACCGTTTCCAAGTGCGTTGGAGGCACCATCAAAGTACAGAGTCCATCGGGATCCTTGTTCAGGTCCGTCATACGGTCTGTTTGCTTCAATGTTGCTCAAAGTCATGATATCCTCGTCGGGAAAGTCAAATTTTTCATCGACTGGTAATCTTCGACAGCTTGATGGTCCAAATGATCAGCTAGCACACTCCCCTTTATAGCTTTTTGGGTTGTATACTGTATATCATATTCGGTGAGGATCATCTGCCATCTAGTGATTCTTCCGGATAGGGCAGGCTTTTCGAAGATGTACTTGATCGGATCCATTTTAGAAATCAGCAGAGTGGTATGTGTCAACATATACTGCCTTAGCCGGCGAGCAGCCCATACCAAAGTGCAGCAAGTTTTCTCGAGCAGTGAGTAGCGAGTCTCACAGTCGGTAAACTTTTTGCTAAGGTAATAAATGGCATGCTCTTTTCGGCCAGACTCGTCATGTTGGCCCAGTACGCACCCCATTGAGTTATCTAAGACAGTCAGATACATGATTAAAGGCCTTCCTTCGACGGGTGGCATCAAGATATGAGGTTCTAGAAAATACTCCTTGATCTTATCGAAAGAAACTTGACATTCATCATTCCATTTAACCACCTGATCTTTCTTCAACAGCTTGAAGATTGGTTCACAGGTAGATGTTAGGTGAGAGATGAACCTTGCAATGTAGTTTAGGCGTCCCAAGAAACCTCTGACCTCCTTCTCAGTGCGAGGGGCAGGCATTTCTTGTATAGATTTGACTTTGGCAGGATCAACCTCGTTGCCTTTGTTACTGACGATGAATCCCAAAAGTTTACCAGACCTGACTCCAAAAGTGCACTTGCTAGGGTTCAGTCTGAGTTTGTACTCTTTCAATCTGACAAACAGCTTTTTCAGATGGTCGAGGTGTTCTTCTTCTGTTTGTGAACGGGCTATCATGTCGTCTACGTAGACTTCAATATCATGATGTATCATGTCATGAAACAAAGCTACCATGGCTCGCTGATAGGTTGCCCCGACATTCTTCAGTCCGAATGTCATCACTTTATAGCAGAAGGTACCCCACTGCGTAACAAAAGTAGTCTTCTCCATGTCTTTGGGGGCCATTTTGATCTGATTGTACCCTGAAAATCCATCCATGAAAGAGAATACCTTGTGTTGAGCTGTATTGTCAACCAAGATGTCAATGTGCGGTAGTGGAATGTCATCTTTAAGGCTAGCCCTGTTTAAGTCTCTGTAATCTACGCACATTCTGACTTTGCCATCCTTCTTAGGCACGGGCACAATTTTAGCAACCCATTATGGATAGGAAGTAACAGTAAGAAAGCCAGCATTGAACTGCTTCATCACTTCAGCTTTGATCTTTTCAGACATGTCGGGCCTTATGCGGCGAACTTTCTGTTTAATCGGTGGAAAACTTTCTCCTGTAGGGAGACGGTGAACCACAATATTTGTATCCAGTCCCGGCATGTCTTCATAGGACCAGGAAAAGATCTCCACATATTCATTCAACAGCTAAACTAAACGCTCTTTGACACTTGGCTCTAGGTTAGCACCCACTTTAACCTCTTTTTTGTCTTCCTCTGTTCCCAAGTTGATAGTCTCTAACAACTCCTTGTGAGGTAGAATAGCCCTTTCTTCCTGTTGCAAAAGTCTGGCCAACTCTCCAGGCACTTCACAGTTTCATCACCTTCGTATTCGGCATGATTGACCAGATCTTCAGAGTCACTGGAGGGCATAGCAGAATGGTTACCCATGGAATCCGGAGTGGATGGGTACCTGCATTTTGTGAGTATGGGTGTGTGTAAGGGATAGCCACCTTTAAACAAATAAAATGTAAAAAGAAATAAAATGAACAGAGAAGTTTATATATGAAAACGTCCATGATTTATTAAAAATGGCATATGAAAATGAAGAATCAAAACCCTTACAAATGGACCTATATGCCCTGGGTAAGGCATAAGGCGAAAAGAGTGTACGGATTGTTTAATAATTATTACAGACCAAACAGGAAATATTCAAAAGATAAATTACTGATTGATGAAAGTAATGGGAACGAAGTCTTTCGCCTCCCAGTTGTTCAGTCCTCCTTCAATAGTTGGAAAGATCTAGTATTCAAAATTGCTTTCTTCTTCATCATCCTCTAAAGCATGAACTCCTTGATGAGTGATTTTCAACGGCGGTCCTCCATCCTGGGAGCGACGTACAGCCTTCTGACTAGCAGCAGTGAAACCCAAGCCGAACTTATATGTCTTATAAGGAAAATCTGGCAGTTGACCCCATATCGTGCTTCCTCCTTCCTTGATCACAGCCTCCGTATCTTTAAGGGATGACATTCGGGACACATGTTTGGTAATGATGGGCGCAGAAGTCATTGTCTTGGCTACCCGACTTCAGGAGAAACCTCTTCAACGTGCTGAAAGGGGGTCTCGATGAATTCACCATCTAATTCAACATAGCGGAATGAATTCAGATGGCTTATCATATACTCCTCCTTGCCACGAACTGTCACAATTTTCCCCTGGACAGGGTACTTAAGCTTTTGGTGCAGAGTGGACGTAACGGCCCCAGCATGATGGATCCATGGTCTTCCTAACAAGCAGGAGTATGAGGGACGGATGTCCATGAAATAAAATGTGGAGTGGAAAGTTTCAGTACCCACTTTAATTGGGATGTCCACCTCCCCGTGGACCATCCGCTTAGAACCATCAAAGGCTCTTATAATGATATTGCTGGGCTTTAAGGTCAAACCTTCACAGTCCAATCTGTCCAATGCTTTCTTTGGTAGGATATTTAAAGACGACCCGGTATCAACCAGAACGTGAGCAAGTGTTGTCCCTCTGCACTCCACCGAGACATGCAGCGCATCGTTATGCTTTCTCCCCTTAGATGTTAGATCGGCATCAGAGAAGCCAAGACCATTTTTGGATGTAAGGCTAGCTACACACTCTTGAAACTGGTCCGCAGAGGTTTCTTGAGGCACGTGCATCGTCTTCAGGAATTTGATCAAGGCTTTGGCATGAGCTTCGGAGCAAAGTAATAGGGCCAGCATAGATATTTTTGAAGGGGTTTGCCCCAGTTGTTCTACGACATCATCGTCGCTTTTCTTAATTATTTTTAAAATCTCCTCCATCTCCTTTTGAGTGGTCTCGGGGATAACCAAAGGCTGAGCCCTCGTCCTGACGGGCGCTTCTTGGATCCCCTTACCTTTATCGGCAGTCACAGCAGAGGGTACAACTTCGGGAGTTATGATTTCCTCAATCACTGGAGTTCGTACAGATGTGTTGCCGGGCACCGGAATAACCTGAGGAGCACTTGAGGGTCTGAAGACTGCCCTTGGAGGAGCAATCTCCGGAGAGAATATTTTTTCGCTACGAGTGATCTTACTTGTCCCTGCAATATTTCCTATGTCAGGAGTTTCTTCATCGGAGCTTTCTTCAACTGATTCGATCTACTTAACACCGTGGTAGAAGATCTCTCCTCCATAATTCCACGGTATTGTCTTGTTGGACTTGTATGGGATAGGCCTCGGCATAGTAATCTTCAGCGATACAAACTTTGGATCGGGTGTAATCTTAACAGGTATTTTGGAGACCTTGGAAAGATTGTTGGAAATGGTGATTATAGCAACATCATTGATTGGAGTAACATGAGTTTTCTTGAAGAGGATTTCTTGATTATCCATCAGGCGTTGGATGCCTGACTTCAATAGCGGACAATCGGATTTCAAGGTCGAACAAAGGTAACAATCTTTTTCATAGCCCGGGAAAATCCCGGCTTTCAACAGATTCATCTTGATCATTGGCAACAGAGTCATCAAGTCATCAACAACAGTAACATAAAGATCTTCTACAATAGCATGGACATTGTGACCATGCTTTGGCATTGGAGCGGATATCACATTAGGTTTTTCAGGTGCGTCAAACTCCACCTCCTTAGCATCTATTAAATCCTGGATCTTATTTTTAAGGGCCCAACAGTTGTTGGTGTCGTTCCCCACACTGTCCGAATGATAGGCACACTTTGCATTTGAATGATAATAGGGAGAAGAGGTATTTGGGTTCTTCGGTGCCTCTTTCAAGTTTGTAAGGTTTAACTTTAACAGATGAGGGAGAACCTGAGCAGGTGTCATATTGATCCGGGTGAATTGCCGTGTAGGCCTTTCCACCCTGGCTTGGTTAGCTCTGGGTTGACTGCTTTGAGGTTGATCGGCTGCGGAGTTCTGAATCATCACAGCCCCTACCGCTGGTCGGAGCTCCATTCTTCCTTGATTTCTCTGGGAGTAAACAGCTGAGACCTCTTTCTTGGCTGGAAAGGTCTTCTTGATAGCAGCGGAAGCAGATGCATCCTTCTAAATTTTACCGCTCTTAATGCCAGCTTCGACTCTTTCACCCGTCAGAATTAATTCGGTGAACCCTGCAGATGAGCTCCCGATCAAGTGATTAAAGAATGGACCTAACAGGGTCCCCAAAAACATATCCACAAGCTCCATATTGATATTGTCGGTAGAAGGCAGCAGCCAAATCCTCCCAGTTATGTACATCAGATCTTTCAAGCTGATAGAACCAATCCAATTGCGTTCCCGAAAGACTATCTTGAAAAAAGTGGACCTGCAGATCCTTATCAGAAGAGTGAGGTTGGATATTTCTGACGTAAGACCGCAGATGCATCTTCGGACAAGACAAACCATCATATTTAGCAAATGTAGGCACTTTGAATTTAGGGGGAATGACAATCTCAGCAACCAACCCTAGTTCTTTGAAATCCAGCCCAGGTACTCTTTGTACCTCCATGGCTGCCAGCCGATCTTCCATATTCTTATACTTAACATTCGCATGAGGGTATTGCTGCTCAGAGTAATCTTCATCCTCTTCTTCTTCTTCTTCAGCGTCAGACTCGGAGGGCACAGCAACTCCCTTTCCTTTACCAACCCCTTCATCAGACGTTGAGGGGAAATCCAGGACTCTTCTAGCTTGGTTCTCAAATCTTCTTCCCATAGTGGCCACACCAACTCTTTTCTTTTTCTTTTTCTCCTTTTCTTTTTCCAGTAGACCTTTGAGCTCCTCCTGACCCTTTGCCAAGGTCATGAGTAGCTGTTGGAACTGTGAATTCTGCGCCTGTAGATCTTTGATCGTCTGCTCTATATCCATCTTGCTGAAATAAATAGCAGAGAGATAAGGAAAACTGGTGTTAAGACCTGCTTATGCATATGATGAATGATATGTGTTCATGTAATGCATTCAAGGATTTAGAAATTCAAATTTTTTGCAAACAAAAAAGAATGCACGTCATATTAATAAGAAGAATTTTGTTAGTACATAAATGTCCCATGGGCAAAATAAATACAAAACTCTAATGTAGAAAGACGTTGTGCATCCTCTTTGGTGCTATGTAGATGTTAAGAGTCTTCTCTTCGTGAAGTCAACGAGTAAGTTCCAAAACCTTCTTCTCACTGGCATAGAAGCTGGCTTCAAAAGTATTATGTTCTTCCTTGAGCTGTATCCAACTCTTTTGCAAATCTTCCAATGATGTTGGCATGTCAGGATGTAGGAGGGTGTATGGAACCTCTCCTTCCATAACAGGCTCTTTGATCAATGGCAGAATGTAGGGGTAAGGCATCATAAGGCTCTGGGCGCGGGTTTGTACCCACTTGAGGTAAGGCTCAAGGGGGATGGAATTCTTGTGCCCCAGTCTCTTACTGTCCACTTTGTTAGGAATCCTCCAAGCTCGGATAAACCTTTGTCGAATTCCTTAGGCGTCGTTATCGAAGTCAAAAACCAAGTCTGGAATCAGCATGTCATAAGGGCCATCCCTTCGGGCATACCCAAATTGTCTCAGAGCTAAGCAGGGGTTGTAGGTAATGCCTCCCCTAATGCCAAGTAATGGGACATTAGGGAATTCCCCACAATGATCAATGATGATGACATTTTCTCTGGACGGAGAGCACCAATGAACATCAGAATGTGTAAGAGTCATCAACCGTTGTGACCACCTCAAGCCTTGTTCATTCTTCAATACTTACTGGGGAAGGTGAGAAATAAACCACCTTGCTAGAAGAGGAGTACAGCACATGAGAACACCTCTTTTCCTCATTGTTCGTGTGTGAAATAAGTGGAGGATATCCCCAAGCAATGTAGGCACGGGATTCCGAGATATGAAAATTTTGACAGCATTCACATCTATAAGTTGATCAGGGTTTGGGAACAAGATCATCCCATAGATGAGAAGTGTTACAATCTCCTCAAAAGATTGTAGATCTAGAGAATTCCAGCAGTCTTGTGCCTTCTCAAACAGAAACTTTGCCAAGAAACCCTTGACACCACTTCTGGTTTACCAATGACCTTTGATATCAGATGGTTGCAAGTGTAAGGCTTGAGAAACATCTTCAGGATTTGGTTCTCTTTCCGTACCGTTGTAGGGTAGTTGATGGAGAATAGGGATCCTCAGGAGTTGAGAAAATTCCTCCAAAGTAGGCACTAGTTGGTAATCAGGAAATGTAAAGCAATGGTGTAGGGGGTCAAAGAACTGGAAGAGAACTTTCACCATGTCTTCTTCAATGTTGGAGTTGACCAAGTTGAGAAGTCTACCATGTCTTTCACTGAAGGGAGAATTCTCTGGAATCTTGGAAGCAAGCTCCTTGAGTAGAGGAGGGATTCTCACAAGGTTGACTTGAATTGTTTTCCTGCGAAGAGATTCCATAACCTACAAAACAGGAACAAAGATGAAGATCCAAACCCTTGAAATGGTTAGTGGATGCAAATGATGTTTCATGATGTTCATGATGTATGCACAAGTATATGTACAAACAAATCACACAAGATCCTAGTTTCAGGCTTGCATGGGGTTTCATAGGTAAGTACCCTCTTGAAGTTAGTTGGCTCAACCTGTCCTATAAATAGTAATCGGGTTCTAAGGAGCTCAATATCACTGGATTATTTTCTGTGTTAATTGTTTCAGTTTAGCCACTTAACTGGAGACCGAAATATTCCAAGAAAATAACCCTCAATGAGTGTAGTATCGAGTATCTACCAACTTCAGACTGCACAAAAGCCGGTCATCTCACTACCCCTAAAAAGGCCAAGATGGTCAAGTAAAGGTTCTAAAAGTTCATTAGTGCTTCATGACATCACTCAGCGGCCTCGTATTCTCTTTGATTAACTCAAAGGCTACCGATACCCACAAATATGACGCACAAATATAGCTATTGCTTCAACCATGTCGGTATACCCCGCACAGTTTCCACAATGTATTGCTATTTACCTATGAATGTTTCCCAAATCCGGGTAGAGGATTTCAAACCCAAAAAAATAGAACCAAGTGTAAAGAAATCAAAGCAAACAAGGTAAGCATGTAAAGGTGATCTAAACCCTAAGGTAACCCCACTTTTAGATTAGATTCCCCAGCAGAGTCGCCAGTTCTGTGATGCGGTGGGAGAACTGACTTGAGGTTTTGCGTTTGTGTTCGCAAATGTTTCGATTTAGCAAGAGTCGCCACCGACTTTTTATTTTATCCAAAGGAAAGGTCAAAAAGCACAGGAAAGACCTTTGAGATGTTTTCTTGGGTTCGGGGGGTAGATTATGAAAAGGGAAGGTGCAAGCACCCTTTTCATCCATGGTTATCCATGGGCTCTTAGTTACTTGTTTAGATGACTTACTTTTGCTTTTCAATTGTTTGTAATGGTGCTTTGTGTGTGGTTTTGAAAATGTATTGAAAAAGAGTCCATCATTGTGGCAACCTTTGTAATGATTCTTGTTTGAATGTATACAAAGGTGTATTGTCTTTTGAAAAGATTTTTTCAATGTTTTGAAAGTTTTGAAAGTTTGTTTTCGGAAATGTTTTGAAATTGTGTTGTGAGGTGTGTTTTGAAAATAACAAGGATGTTTTTGCAAGTTTTGATCAAGTAACTAAGAGTTGTCTACCCTATTTTACTCAAAGATCTTTCCTACACATTTTCAACCCTTTTGACAGTGTTGTTTTACCATTGCATTTGGTAAACAACCTTGTATTAGGATGTTAAACGGGACAGGTGCAGGTCATCGTATTGACCATGATAGCAATAGTGTCAAGTATCTTTAGCAATTTTTTGAGGGACTAGATCATTTTGTATAGGCAACCAAGATAGTGTCATCGAGAGACTATGATCTTTTGTTTTGTTTTTGTTTTGCCAAGATACTCAACATGCATAACATGGCCATTTTAAAGGCAACAAGTGGATGAAACCCTAAGGGTGCATGTGTGCATGGTGTTGTCAATTTACATGCTTTTTGTCTTTGTATTAGTCAAGCTATTTGTTTGATTTTGGATTTTTGCATACAAACCCTAATCTCTAACATGAAATATTTGAAAGCATAATAAACCTACACTATTACAACATTGATATGGAGAGAGGGATACAATTTTTGAATGGGGGATATTTGCAAGAAAATAAAACCCTAATATTTACTATTACATCCAAATTGAATAAATGGTAAAAATAAATAAATAGACAAGTACTTAAATGGTCAATTAAATAAATATGCAAAAAATTATGAATATGCAAAAGATGTTTTTGTTTATTTTTATGTATGTAAAAAATAAAATATTTTAATGTATATAAAAAAATAAAATAAAATATTTTTTTTATTAAGGGTAAAAACCCTAATTTTCTTTTAAGAAAGTATATATATATATATATATATATATATATATATATATATATATATATATATATATATATATATATATATATATATATATATATATATATATATATATATATATATATATATATATATATATATATATATTAGAAATATGTACAAATGTCAAAAAAATGAAAATATATTAGAAAAATATTATTTTTAATAAGGGTGGAAACCCTAGTTTTTGTTTTAAGATAATATATACTATGTTATTTATTTTATGTACAAGAAAATAAACATAAATGTATACAAAGATATTTATGAAATAAAAACATGTGAAAAAATATTATTTTTATATGTATAAATAATAAAATATAATATAATATAATATCTCTAAAATATTTATTTGTTTTTATGAAAATAAAAGTATAAACTAATTAATAATTATTTTCATGTTAGAAAAATAAAATAAAATATAAAAATAAATGTTAAAATTTATAAAAATATTTTTGGTATTTTTTTATGTTTCGAAAATATAAAATAAAATCATAAATGAAAAATAAATAGAAAAATATAAGCAAATAAAGAAATGGGCCAGGGGGTGCAGTCAGCAATGCAGGGGGTGCCAAAAACAAAAAACAAAGGCCCAGCCCAGTTCCAAGCTTCATCTTCAACCTTTTGTTCAAAAATACGCGCGCCTGTACAAAATGTCCAGATCCTGCATACGTGCTCTAATGCAAAAACTCATAACATCAAAGTTGTAGCATTTTTCAAGACGATTTCAACCATATAAGAAACTTAATCTAACTCTCAAAGACCACAGAGAATTTCTCTGGCCCTAATTTCTAACCTAACTTTTTCAGAAAGTTCATGAATCAAATTCTCTTAACACGTTTAACTTAAATGAAAATTGAGCATATGTACAGCTTCATGGCTATGAGTACTACATTTTTTATTCACAAACCTAAGCCTAATGATTCCTAAATAGAGAGATAGGAAGTTGACAAAAACCCGTTTCAGTTGAACTCGTGTACGGTAATGTGGAGCTTTTCAGTGAGGCCTGGGATGTTTAGGAGCTTGCTTGAACTTCCTCTGACCTTCCTCAATGCCTAGTTTGCTTTGAATGTGCTTGAACAAGCTTGTAGAACTCAACCTGCACAAGCTGAAAACAGAAATGGTGAAGCTTGCAAATGGAGTTACAGTCAGTGTCTAATGGTTAGGATGGCTTGGATAGGTTAATATGGAATGTGTTTGAACAGGTTTGAGGCAAAACGCATGAGTGGTTTGTGAGATAGAACTCAAAGTGCAGAAGCTGCCCTGTTTTGGAAGAGGATGGTGATTTTGTGTTTTTGAATGTTTTAGGGCTCAATGGCTCGTGTTTCTGGCTCAAGGGAATGTGTGAAACTTGTCTCTAATGCTTGCAAGAGTTGGTTCTAACAGATATCCAAGTTGTGTTGTATTTGACAAGTTTCTTGTATTTTAAGCAAAAGTAAGAAATGATGCAAGACAGGCCTGTACAGGCTATCTACCAGCTTACACCTTGTGATATTGGCCCCTCAAGTTTTTGGATATTGTTTACTGTACAAGATTTTGGTTCAAGGCTCAAGAATGCAATTTGACATAAAGCAAATTTGACAAAAATGGCAATGTTGCCTTTTTGCTATTTTTGGATTAATCTCTTGTGTAATCCTCCCATGACCAGAACAAAGCCTCAAACTAATGGATTTTCATTTAATTATTGAGTATGAAAGGGTTTAGGGACCTGTAATCAAGTACAAACAATGCTGGATGGAAGTTGCAACTTGTATCAACATGAAAATGCCATGGATCAAAAGTGAGTTTTTGCCAAAGTCAAACCTTCGATTCTCCCTAACCACAAATGATTTTGGAGAGTTATTTGACATTTTGGAAAGCTTGTAACATTCTCTACAATCCATATTTGAAATTCATTTTTAGATTCTAAGTGGAACTATGTGAAAAATGGTCATGAAGATAGGTCAAAATCCTGCCTAAACTAGGGCAAAATTTCACTAAGTTAAAAGTTTAATGGACCCTTGTTCCAAAAATCATAATTTGAGATCCAAGCTTCTTTTGAGAAAACTTTGTGAATCAAAGTTGTATACTTTGTGTAGGACTACAACTTTAATTTTAGAAGTTTTGTTTGAATCCAATTGCATCATGGTGAAAATGTTGGGCAAAGTTGGGAAAAAATAAGAAAATTCCATAACTTAGAAAAATTCTAAGTTATGAAAATTTTCAATTTTAAACCCTAATTTGCAAAATTAGGTTTCTTGATGAACAAGTTTCATATTTTGACACATCTTGATGAAAAATGACCCTTGGCACTTGATTTTGACCAAAAAGTCAAAGTTTGACTTTTCAGTGTACAGTCAAATTTTGATCAGTTGACTGAAAAATTCATCTATCAATCCACTGCATTTGAGATATTTTGAACCTTGTGAATAGGTCAAGATGATTCCATTGAGTCCTTTAATCCATGCTTGAACCCAATTTTCCATTGGCTAGGTTAAAAAATCAGAAATTGCCTTTGTGTAGTCAAAACCCTAAAAATGACCATTTTACCCTTTTGATGATCTGATCAAATTTCTTGAGGAGTTGTGGTCCAAACTAGATAAAATGGTTCATATGAGTCTATAATTTTGATGTGGATCAAAAATTGTGAGGTTTGACTGTAAATTGGTCACAGTTGACATTTTCCCCAATACAATTGATTTCTAGGTCAACTGTCCAATTGACTGGGCAAAAATTTGATTCAAGGCTTGAAACTTGGTAGAGGCAATCTTATAAGTCCAACATGAAGTATGAAAGTCACTTTGAGCATTGGAAGTCCAAAAATCCATGTGCAAACTCAAACCCTAATTTAGGTCATCAGTGCAAGGAGATGTCTTGAGCAGAGCAAACCTTAATCCTGCCTGGAGTTCAAAGAGTCTTGTGAGGGAAAATCTTGATAAAATGAGAGGGCAAATTTTTGGGTACAACACTCCGTTATAGCTTCCTAACTACACCTAAAAGGCCAAGATGAGTTAGTAATTCTACGGTCCTCAGTTTCAGCAAGCTCTCAGGTCGAAAGCAGTACGTCTTCCCGATTACTCAGTAAACGACACTACAGTCAAAGGGGCCTCCACTGAGTGGGGGATCTCATGCCTTCTTTTTTGAGATTACTCCCTCAAAGTTAACATGACTATACCTCCCATCCTATGTTAAAGTTTGCCCAAGTCCGGGTATAGGACTTATAAGTAATCACCAAGCATCCTGAAAACCAAGAAAATCTAGACAAACATATATACAACATATAACACAAAAAAATAATAACACATATACAGATACAAACAAAGATAGGCTCAACCCACTTAGGGATGGACCAGCAAGAGTTCAATCTTTCCCCAGTGAAGTCGCGATTTTTTCTGTAGCGGTAGAATTGTTCAAGACTAAGCCATTGGATTGACTAGACTTATACAAATCAAAATCAAAATCGCCACCCCACTTTATTGTTTCCAAAGGAATGGGAAAAGAGCGAATAACCCAAAAAGAGGGGAAAAGATTCAAGGTAAGGGGGTTGGTTATGCAAAGGGAAGGTATTATCACCCTAAACATCTACGGTACTCCGCAGGAACCTCTTTGAAAAATCTGTATATTTTGGCTATGAAATATGTTGTATAAAATAGATGGTGGAGGTGACAAAAGAAATATATTTATTATTTTTGCACCTGCCGCGGTTGCGAACCTTTAGTGCCTATGTACCACCTTTTCGTGCAATAGGAGATCAGGGTACACGTAGTTCCTATTTTAAAAATTTTAAAACACAAATGTGTTGGTCAATTTTATGAGATAAAACATCATCGTCATTGTCCATGTGGAAAACATACCTACTACCCATAATCATGAAAGAGGAGAATTTGCAGCATCTCAAAGTGGAGGATATGGCTTGGATTTTAAAATCAACAATGCCTCACTCAACACCCAAGTGGAAAATATCTCTTTTTACTACATATTGTAGAAGTATAATTGTTTGCATCACTACAAGGCTTTACAAGAGTTCAATCTTTTGAGAAAAGTTTAAAGATAAAAGCCAAAGTGGCAAAATGGTTTGAAATGAGATTGATTAACTTTTAGTCTTCTCATAAAAATGTCAAAGTATTGTTAAGTTTATTGGAGTTTATTTATGAAAATGTTTGAAAATGCATGGACCTAAGTCCAAGTTTATTATAAAAGTAATTCAAGTTTAAAACAAGAAGAATTTTCAAAAGGTGGGAGAAGATTTTTGAAATTAAAGAAGATGGGAGGAGAAGAAGAGGTTATCCTAAAGTATAAGGTAAAAGTTAGGGATAAGAATCATCTAACCAACAAGAAGCCAATACTTGACATTATGAGCCAAAATAGAATTTCCATTCTTTGGATTGAAACTAAACAAGCAAATATACTAGACCTCTTGAGAGAACTAATCTTCAAGTGTATTAAGTCTTCACAAAAATTGGGCAGAGTATGGGTGAATTCCATATTACAAACAAAGGGTGTAATCACAATAACCTGCACACAAAACAAACAAAAAACCCAATGTCTTGAGGTAAACCTCAAGAGCTCCAGACAAAATAATCAGATAAGATCACAAGGTCTCCAATCATAGGCCAAGGTTTCTAATCCTAAGTCCAAAAGTCCAATGCTCCATAATGCCATGGGTAGTAACCAAATAGTCCAAGTATCATTAAATATTTTTAGGGTTTATGTTGATTATTAGGTGTCTTTAAAAGAAAAGAAAAGCTCAAGTGAGCAAAATAAAAAAATGGCAAGAATATAAAGGGGCTCAAGTGAGCAAAGATGAAAAATAGCATGAAATTTAAATGGTAGAAGTAAATGGTGCATAAAGTAAAGAACATAAAATAAAAACACAAGATAAAATCAATTATTAGTAATTAGTGGTTAGTTGGATGATCATCTTGAAACTTGCATTTAGAACTTATTAGAGGATTGGTAGAACCAAAGCCTCCACACAACAAGTTGCATTTGCTTTTTGTCAAGTATATCATCCATTTAGAATCCTTATGAGTATCATTTAATGATCAACGATATTTAAGTGATTCGCGTTGACCAAAGGTATTGTAGATCCATTAGAGGATTGGTAGAACCAAAACCTCCACACAATGAATCTCAAGGTTATTGGATCAAAGAAATCAAATTAACATACTTGGGCTTGCAAACATAAGTTTGGGCCACGAATGATCATTTATTCGAATCGGGACAAAATTTAGCGATATGTTAAGCAATCGTAAGTGGACTTATATAGAAGTTGCACCTATTTTGAAGTCGGTCAATAGCAATCTATACACCATTTGTTTTGAGACATGATATAGAGATCATGCTCCAACAACATTTAGTGCAATAAGAAGGGGATGAGATGAAGAGGGATGGGAGAGAATATACAAACCACTTTTGGATTAAATTTAATCAAACTATTATTAAAATCATTCATCCATTTTTATGGAGTTAGACTCAACACCATGGATCCAATGATGTTAATAAAGTTCATGATCAAAAATTTAATCCAAGATCAGCCAGAAAATAATCACAAAATAATATTACATTTTAATATATACAAAAAGGTTTTAAAATAATGTTTAAAAATAGAAATAAAAGAGAAAAATATCAACTATGTCCAAATTAATCAAGAAATAAAAGTAAGACAATAGAAAAATCAGAAATGAACTAAAATAATTTTATAAATTTTTTGGAAATTTTTTTAAGTCAGAAACTATTTTTAAATTAAAAGAAATGGGTAAAATAAACCAAAAATGATAAAACAAAATAGCAAAGTCAGAAACAAAAATAAAATAAGGTCACCAATATTTGTCACAATATCATTGAATCATTCCATAATTTTTTCATAATTTTAAAATGCATAAAAGTATTTTTAAACATTTAAAACAATTCCAATAAAGTGTAAATTTATAAAAAATACCAAAACAAAAAATTAAATTGTGAAAAAAATAAAAATCAGGAAGAGAATAATCAAAAATATTTTTCATAATTATTTCAGATTTTTTGGACTAAAAATGAATTTTCTATGATTTTTTAAAGTTTAAAACAATTAAATATAAAAAATCGGAAAAGAAAATAAAAATCAAAAATATGTGGACCATTGGATGAGAGTCAAAACGCGTTAGTAATCAAATCCAAGGGATCTGACGCGCTGTGCATATCATGGTCATTAGTGAATAAAGCACTGAATCAATTATTAAATCAGAATTCAAAAATAACAAGTGGCGTGCCATCATTGGTTGGAAGATGACACGTTGGTCATCTTCAACCTCCAGCCAATGTGAATTATAGGTCACTCAAACTATAAAATCATAAGCTCAAACCTATGACATTCCCTTCGTCTCTTCAAGACAAAGACAACCACACCCTCGCGCCAAATTTATATAAACTCTAGCTCAAGCAATTTGGAAAGAAAGTTTTGAAAAGGGATTTGAAATTTCATGGTAAAAATGTGTTTCCAGTAAGAAGTAAGTGTTGCGACTAGAACCAGGGCAATGAGAGCATCATAATGATATCAAAGTTTTGAAGAATTGATGAAGGAATCTACCTATTGAAATTGAGTTGCACAGCTCTGAAACTGGATATATGTGGAGAAATATAGGGCACGATTATTGAATGTAATTATATGGTTAGCTTCAGGGAAGATCAAGGAAGGTGAATTGATGAAAAAATTGGATTGAAAAAGGCTTGAGAATGAATTTCGAAATTGTTGAATTATGAGTTAGGGAACAAGTTTGGCAGGGTAATTCTGGCTATCTAAGCTTGAGGAAATGAATGAGGATGACCCTCTATTTATAGGGAATCAAATGGAATGTCCAAGCGTGTGAAATGATGAAGTTTGCAGGGAAATCGTGTGAAGTTGCAAACAAGAAAAGTGTGACTTCCAATTTGATCAAAACTCATCCAAAACGCGTGTTTTGTTGTGTTAATCAATTCTGGAACTTCATTAAACATGTTTAGAGGCATAAACGTGTGGAAAACTTGTGATTAGAAGCCAAAACAAAGACTTCAAATTCTGAGTTATGGGAAAACTTCAGTTCCAAGTTGCCAAGTTCAATCCAATGTAATTCTCAGCTCAAGGGGTCTTAAGGCATGATTCTTGATACTTTAGAAAGATGAGGTTACAAGCTTTGCAATGGAAAAAGAATAGAATCAAATGGATGCTTCAGCTGAAAGTTGTGTTGAGTCAAAATTGGAGAAAAAGGGTTGACTTTCCATACTTAGAAATATTTCAAATTCTTCTTCAAAAGTGACCTATAATGTCTTGCATCCAAACATAGCCTTCTACTTAGAATTTGCTCTTGACCAAAAAATATGGCATGAAGAAGATGTCTTGAATGAAATTTTGGAACTTGAACCATTCAAAATCTCCAAATATTTAGAGAGTTATGAATTGTTGAAGTGGGCAAAAAAATCATGAAATGACCTATAATCTTTTGTATCCTTAAGGCAATTTCCATCAATTTTCTCACTTTTCACATAAAAGAAGGCATAAAGTTCACATATTCAAGATCATTTTGAAAAAATAATGGGCTCAAGGTGATAAGAATTGACCAAGTTATGATCATTTGAAGTCACACATGGAAAATTGGGGATTCATTTGGAGGACTTGTAATCTTTCTTCTTCATCAAGTTTCTTCCACATGAAAACTCCTTGGAACTTTTGAATTGATTTGTTGATAACCCTTTAAAGAGAAGGATGTATTTGGAATCACTAAAAAATACTAAAAGATGAGCAAGATATGCTTCTTTGAAGTTCAAAACCCTAACTCCTAGATCAAGAAAATGCTTTGAGGAACTTTGACAGTTTTGAACAAACTTCTTGTACCAAAACAAATTCTTTGTAAATATAAGTTGTTGAGGATGACAATGAGAACTCATAGAAACCACAAACACTTCCATATCTTGATAATTGAGAGAAATATACACTTGTGACCAATGGGAACAAGACCTTGTCCAACCATGACTATTTTTCAATCAACCCCTTGTACTTTTTGGATCAAATCTTGATAACTTGGAAATGTAGTGAACCAAAATAACCTTGCCATGCCATACCTTCCAAAACAACTTAAATGGTGAGGTTTTAACTTCTCAAGCTTCATTGACTAGTTCATAGAAATAAACTCATGAACCCATGGATCAACTTGCTAAGCCCCATTTCCTTTACCTACATTGTTGACAAGTAAGACAAACCAACATTGCATTTTATTAATTAAAAGGAAAGTCAAAACAAAAACGTGAATGATTACACAAGAAAAACAAGTCAAGGTGCTTGGTGATTCCTCAAAGAGCAAAGCTAAAGATAGGAAGGAGAACCAAAAGCCCTAATGTGATTTTGTTGTGATTGAATCAATATGGTATGGTGAAGGGATCTTAGGAGCAAAAATTGGGGTACAACAGCTACCCTTATTTAAGTTTCTTCTATCCGGAGATACAAAGGTTAAAAATCTTCGTGTCGACGCGATCGAAGATACTTAAATATAAAACAAACCCTATTTTTGGCCCTAATATGCCATGCAATGCTTATGAATATGAGTGCACGTGGACAAATCCAAAGGGACGCAAAACACCACTGGGGATGTAACAATAATAAAGAAACAAGGGAGCGACCCGACCAGGAAAATAAATCATTGGTGGATCAAAGACCTGAGCTAGAGAGGATGGTAAAATGGTCAAAGGATACACTAACTCCTACTTGAGTTAAAGCTACCAACGTTTACTGAAGGTAGAAGGAAAAGAAATATCAACACTAACGTTCACTGACGATGATCTACCAACTTTCACTGAAGGTAGAAGGAAAAGAGATATCATAGCATCACCGTTTACTGACGATGAACTACCAACGTTCACTGAGGGTAGCAAAAAGATAACAAACACCAACTTTCACTGATGGTGATCTACCATCTTTCACTGAAGGTAGAAAGAGAATATTTCATAACACCGCTGTTCACTGACGATGAACTACCAACGTTCACTGAGTGTAGCAAAAAGATAATAATCATTGACGTTCACTGTCAATGACCTACCAACTTTCACTGAAGGTAGAGAGAAAATATATCATAGCATCGCCTTTCACTAACAATGAACTACCAACGTTCACTGAGGGTAGCAAAAAGATAACAAACACCAACTTTCACTGATGGTGATCTACTAACTTTCACTGAAGGTAGAGAAAAAATATATCATAGCACCGCCGTTCACTAACAATGAACTACCAACATTCACTGAGGGTAGCAAAAAGATAACAAACACCAACTTTCACTGATGGCGATCTACCAACTTTCATTGAAGGTAGAGAGAGAATATACCATAGCATCATCGTTCACTAATGATGAACTACCAACGTTCACTGAGGGTAGAAAAAAGATAACAAACACCAACTTTCAATGATGGTGATATACCAACTTTCATGAAGGTAGAGAGAAAATATATCATAGCACCACCGTTCACTGACGATGAACTACCAACGTTCACTGAGGGTAGCAAAAAGATAACAAGTTTCCCTAGAATTCTGGCATTTCTCCTAGAACGGGTCTCAACTTCTTCTTTAACCGAGGCAATTTTCCTGGAAAGGGTAAGATGTAGGTTGTCTCAAATAAAGAGACTTCCACTTGCAAAGATTTCACAACAAGTTGTTTCTGCGTATTTAAAAGTCTTTCCCTCCACTAGCGTAAACTGACAACAGAATGTGAACTGTCCACTCATAGAGGAGATAGCAAAGAGGTTACGTCGACTTTTACATGGAAGCACAAGTTGCTCAAATAAAGAGACCTGCTACTTGTTGTCATAGAGGATTGTAAAAAGAAATGACTTTCCGGGGATAGAAATATGGCTTCCTGGGGAAAGAAATATGACTTCCTGGGGAAATGCCATGATATTCCTGCTGAGGAGATAAAGCCTTCTTGTGCAAAATAAATGCTCAAACCAAAACTCGAAGCTTCCAGAAATCCAAAGTGAATAATATTGTTGTGGAACCACAGATTCAAACCAGAAATAAACTCGAATGGAACAGTCAACCAAAATACATCCTTTGAGAAATAAACTCAAGAGGGAAAACCAAATCCATCCAAACAAGGAGCTGTATAGGAAGGCTAAAGCAAAAATCATCCACGGGGGATAACTCAGTGGGGAAATTGAAAGAATATATGCTTTCTGCTTAGGGCCACCACTCTATGGAAGAGAGGACAACGTAACTCTGCAAAACAGGGTGATATGTCAACAAATTATAAAAAAATGTCAACAAACAATGATTTGCCAATTTTAGCTATGCATGATGTATGTATGAATGTATGAGTGTTATCGTGCGTATGCTGACAAAACAGATACACAACCCCAGGAGTAACCAAGCAAAACCAACTCTGGCACTAACAACACTCGGCTAAACCACATCTAGGATGATCATTCCAAGAAAAAGTAAATGCCAACTGAGGAAACAAAACCTACTACCTGCTTTAGCTTTACTGGGGAGAAACATAATCCGGAAGTAAACAAAACAAAGTGATAAAATAGTACAGATATAGGGATAGAACATCTTTCTCCAGGCTTCACCGGGGAAATAAACGTTTTCAAAAGTAACACTTCTACTGGGGATTGCAAAACCAGTCTCAAGTAAAGCAGATGGACACCAAATCATCAAAACATTCACTGGGGAATTCAGGCCTACTTCATTGGGGAGATTAACACCACATCTTCAAAGGGAAAATAATAATATGTTCTTCACTAGCGAAACCATGGAGCTACGCTCTTAAAGAGTGAATATGGTACCAACTTCTCGGGAAAAAGAACTTCCATTAGACCGAACAAAAACTTCACTGGAGAAATCTCGGATTGAGACTTCACTTTATGAAAATTCAGAAAAGAGGAGAAATGAATCCAAACTTGACCGAGGATACTGAAGTCATGAACCCAATACGGTGAATCATCCTGAGTAAACCTTCCCGAGGGGAACAAAAACTTCTTAAAACAAACTGGAGTTTGTCCATTCCTGCGATCACCATTTTGTTGCCATTATTTCATCACAGATTCTAAGGTAAAAGTGAATTGTAAATTATTTTTGAAAAATCAATAATAAATGGAGTCTTTGCAAGCTAAATAAAATAAGAAATACAAAGAATTGGTTAAAAGCTCAAAATTCATTAATAGAATGGTAGTCTGCGAATGGCGAGACTCCATGGATAATTACAAAGTTCGGAAAATGGTAATATATAATGGAAAAGATACATTGAGATACAATGACCAATATCCCCTCTAACAACTTTTGAAATCCTGAGCAGCAACTTCTGTTGAAGTTGTGATGAGAATCCGAGAAGATTGTTGCTTCAACGATCAAGTCTTGTCTGATGTAGTTACTTTCCAAGAAAGTCCCTAACTTTTGCCTAAACTGCCCTTGCGGGTTTTCAGCTTAGCGGGAAATTTATTTTGTTTATGTCTCTAACTTTTTCCTAGACCTCCCTTTCGGGTTTTCGGCCTACCGAGATGCTCTTTTTTTCCTTACCAGCCCTTTCGGGTTTTCAACTTAGCAAGCTGTTCTTTTATTTCTTTAGGCGAAGTATTTCTTGACTGCATCAGCATTCATGGAACGTGGGAACTCCTCACCATCCATATTTTCAAGAATTAATGCACCGCCAGAGAAGGCTTTCTTGACAACATATGGGCCTTCAAAGTTGGGAGTCCACATGCCCTAGAATCAGTGTTGAAATACATGATCTTCCTGAGCACGAGGTCGCCTTCTCTGAATTTACGAGGTTTGGCCTTCTTATCAAAAGCTTTCTTCATCCTTTTCTGATATAATTGTCCATGACATAAAGTTGTCATCCTCTTCTCTTTCATCAGATTCAATTGGTCAAACCGGTTCTAGACCCATCCAGCCTCTGACAACTTGGTTTCCATTATCACACACAAAGAGGGAATATCAACCTCGACTGGGAGTACAACTTCCATTCCATACACCAGGGAGAACGGGGTTGCTCCTATTGAAGTGCAGACAGATGTTCTATATCCGTGCAAAGCAAAACGGAGCATTTCATGCCAACCCTTATAAGTAACAACCATTTTCTGGATAATCTTCTTGATATTCTTATTAGCAGCTTCAACAGCCCCATTCATCTTCGGCCTGTACGGAGATGAATTGTGATGGACAATCTTGAATTCCTCACAAAGTTCTGTCATCATTTTATTGTTCAGATTCGAGCCATTTTCGGTGATAATTCTGCTCGGCACACCATACCGACATATAAGATTATTTTTGATGAAGCGCACAACCACCTGCTTAGTAACATTGGCATATGAAGCAGCTTCCACCCACTTGGTGAAGTAATCAATTGCTACCAAGATAAAATGGTGTCCTTTCGAAGCTTTGGGTTCTATCATCCCAATCATGTCAATACCCCACATAGAGAAAGTCCATGGGGAAGAGATCACATTGAGAAGTGTTGGAGGCACATGGACCTTATCTGCATAAACTTGACATTTATGACACTTCTTTGCAAATTTATAACAATCAGATTCCATTGTCAGCCAATAGTAACCTGCCCTTAGCATCTTTTTAGCCATCGAATGTCCATTGGCATGAGTGCCAAATGAACCTTCATGAACCTCATGCATCAACATGTATGCTTCGTGTCTATCCACGCATCTGAGCAAGACCATGTCATAATTTCTTTTATACAACACATTTTCACTGAGGAAGAAACTGCCAGCCAATCTTCTCAGTGTCTTTCTATCTTTCTTCGAAGCACCAATCAGGTATTCCTGAGTCTGAAGAAAATGCTTGATATCTTGATACCAAGGTTTTTCATCTGCTACCTCCTCTGTTGTAAACACATGAGCGGGCCTATCCAGACACCGAACCATAATTCTATGTATATCATTCCAAGTATTCACTTGGTACATAGAAGACAGAGTTGCCAGAGCATCTGCCATCTGATTTTCATCTCTAGGAATGTGATGGAATTCAAATTTATTAAAGAAGGGTAACAATCTTCTAGCATACTCTTTGTAAGGGATCAAGCCGAGGTGACGAGTACCCCATTCTCCTTTAATATGATTTATTACCAAAGCTGACTCACCATACACATCTAGATTTTTAATTCTGAGATAAATAGCTTCTTCGAGACCCATGATGCAAGCCTCATATTCTGCCATATTATTAGTACAATCAAACGTTAACCTTGCGGTAAAAGGAATGTGTAATCCATTTGGAGTGACAATCACAGCACTAATTCCTTTACCATAAGCATTCACAGCTCCATAAAATATCATAATCCAATGAGATTCAGGGTCAAGACCTTCCTCTGGCAATGGTTCATCACAATCTTTCACTTTCAGGAACATCACATCCTCATCGGGGAATTCATATTCTACAGACTGATGATCCTCCACTGGTTGGTGAGTAAGATAATCTGCCAACACACTGCTTTTAATAGCTTTGTGAGTGCGGTATTCGATATCATATTCAGATAGCAACATCTGCTAGTGGGTAATTCTCCCAGTAAGAGCATGATTTTAAAAAATGTACTTTATTGGATCCATTTTGGAGATCAACCAAGTAGTGTGATTCAACATATACTGCCGCAAACGCTTTGTCGCCCAGGCCAAAGCATAACATGTCTTTTCCAGCATGGAATACTGCGACTCATAATCAGTGAACTTTTTACTGAGGTAATAAATGGCGAACTCTTTCTTCCCTGTTTCATCATGTTGTCCCAGAATACAACCCATGGAATTATCTAACACTGTCAGATACATAATCAACGTTCTTCCTTCGACAGGAGGGAGGAAGATAGGAGGTTCAAGCAGATATTCCTTAATACTTTCAAATGCCCTTTGGTATTCATCCATCCGCACACAACCTTGATCTTTCTTTAACAACTTAAATATCGTTTCACATGTTGCAGTCATATAGCAAATGAATCTGGAAATATAATTCAAGAGAAGACAACCACACCCTCGCGCCAAATTTATATAAAATGTAGCTCAAGCAATTTGGAAAGATAGTTTTGAAAATGGATTTGAAATTTTATGGTAAAAATGTGTTTCCAGTAAGAAGTAAGTGTTGCGACTAGAACCAGGGCAATGAGAGCATCACAATGATATCAAAGTTTTGAAGAATTGATGAAGGAAACTACCTATTGAAGTTGAGTTGTAGAGCTCTGAAACTGGACTTCTATGGAGCAATATCAGGCATGATTCTTGAATGTAATTATATGGTTAGCTTCAGGGAAGATCAAGGAAGGTGAATTGATGAAAAAATTGGATTGAAAAAGGCTTGAGAATGGATTTCGAAGTTGTTGAATCATGAGTTAGGGAACAAGTTTGGAAGGGTGATTCTGGATATCTAAGCTTGAGGAAATGAATGGGGTATGACCCTCTATTTATAGGGAATCAAATGGAATGTCCAAGCGTGTGAAATGATGAAGTTTGGAGGAAAATCGTGTGAAGTTGAAAACAAGAAAAGTGTGACTTCCAATTTGATCAACACTAATCCAAAACACGCGTTTTATTGTGCTAATCAATTCTGGAACTTCATTAAACATGTTTAGATGCATAAACGCATGGAAAACTTATGATTAGAAGCCAAAACAAAGACTTCAAGTTCTGACTTATGGGAAAACATCAGTTCTAAGTTACCAAGTTCAATCCAATGGTATTCTCAGCTCAAGGGGTCTTAAGGCATTATTCTTGATGCTTTAGAAAGATGAGGTTACAAGCTTTGCAATGGAAAAATAATGGAATCAAATGGATGCTTGAGATGAAAGTTGTGTTGAGTCAAAGTTGGAGAAAAAGGATTGACTTTCCATACTTAGAAATATTTCAAATTCTTCTTCAAAAGTGACCTATAATGTCTTGCATCCAAACAAAGCCTTCTAGTTGGAATTTGCTCTTGACCAAAAAATATGGCATGAAGAATATCTCTTGAATGACATTTTGTAACTTGAACCATTCAAAATCTCCAAAAATTGAGAGAGTTATGAATTGTTGAAGTGGGCAAAAAATCATGAAATGACCTATAATCTTTTGTATCCTTAAGGAAATTTCCATCCATTTTCTCACTTTGCACATAAAAGAAGGCATAAAGTTCACATCTTCAAGATCATTATGGAAAAAGAATAGGCTCAAGGTGATAATGATTGACCAAGTTATGATCATTTGAAGTCACATATGGAAAATTGGGGATTCATCTGGAGGACTTGTAATCTTTCTTCTACATCAAGTTTCTTCCACATGAAAACTCCTTGGAACTTTAGAAGTGATTTGTTGATAACCCTTTTAAGAGAAGTATGTCTTTGGAATCACTCAAAAATACTAAAATATGAGCAACATATGCTTCTTTAAAGTTCAAAACCCTAACTCCTAGATCAAGAAAATGCTTTGAGGAACTTTGACAATTTTGAACAAACTTCTTGTACCAAAACAAATGCTTTGTAAATATAAGTTATTGAGGATGATAATGAGAACTCATAGCAACCACAACCACTTCCATATCTTGATAATTGAGAGAAATATGCACTTGTGACCAATGGAAACAAGACCATGTCCAACCATGACTATTTTTCAATCAACCCCTTTGTACTTTTTGGATCAAACCTTGATAACTTGGAAATGTAGTGAACAAAAATAACCTTACCATGCCATCCCTTCCAAAACAACTTCAATGGTGAGGTTTGAACTTCTCAAGCTTCATTGACTAGGTCATGGAAATAAACTCATGAATCCATGGATCAACTTACTAAGCCCCGTTGCCTTTACCTGCATTGTTGACAAGTAAGACGAACCAACATTGCATTTTATTAATTAAAAGGAAATTCAAAACAAAAACATGAATGATTACTGAAGCCATTGGCAGAAAACACAGAGCCGCCACCGAACTTTATTTATCCCGAAGGAAGGGGAAATATCGATAAAACCACAAGGGAATGGATAAGATGGTCTTGCGACCAAGAGAAAGGGTAGAGGAGTCGGTTATGCGAGGGTAAGGTATTAGCACCCCTCGCATTCGTTGTATTCAATGGGATCCATTTTGTTTGTTTGTCTTAAAGGGTGTGTTTATCTACAACTATGCTTGCTTAAGGGGAAATGAAAGGTTTTTTATTATTGCGTTCGTGAGGGTTTCGCGACCCTTTGCCTACGTATCCAATGAAGGAATCAGAACACCTTAGTTCCTCTAGAAAATGGTTTGTTTGTGTTTTTTAGTGGGTGATGTTAACGCGCGCATCCTAGCAATAGGCACGGCCGGTATCGCGGTAGAACGAAGATAACATGCCCTTGGGGATGGTTTTAATTTGTTGAGTGTTTTTTTGTGAGTTTTAAAATAAATTCAAGTGATGATTAAGTGTTTTTGGATTTTTGATTTGATTAAAAAAAAAGGGTGTGTTTGGCTAAAAATGGATGCGGGTGAGATTTCGAAGATACGACGACCTAATGTCGAAGTTTTGACTTAAAAGGTGTGAGTTTGAAAATGGAGTCTTTTTGGGAAAATTATCTTAAGTTTAGCAAAATAGTAAACAAACAAAAAAAATGAATGAGGGTATTCGCACGATTGGATGAGATGTATTTGATGACGTGAAGTCAACAAATTTAATTCTTTCCCTTGGAGTAAGCAAAATAAAATGAACATCAAAATATAAATATTCAGAAATTCACAAGAAAATAAATCTGACCAAAACAAATTAATGATCAAGAGGCACCGAGAAATTAAAATGATAGAGATATACAAATAAAAAGGAATGTAACTAATTATCTAAAGAAGTTATTCAAACTAAATTAAAAATTAATTACTAAAATAATTCTAAACTAACTACAAATTCTAAAGTTATAAAAAAAAATAATTCTAGTATTACTGAATTAGATCTAAGCTAAATTAAAGTTTTAAAATTAAGTTAAATCTAGATTAAATTAAAATCCTAAGGTTACTAAATTAAATCTAAAACAAATGAAAATTCCAAAAATTACTAAATTAAATCTAAGCCAAATAAAATTCTAAAATTACTAAATTAAATTTAAAGTAAATTAAAATTCTAAAGTTTACCAACTAGATTAAAATTAAGATTTCAAAATTGTTACAGTAATTCTAATTTCAACTAATTAATTTAAATTAATGAAACTAAGGAAATAAACTAATCTAAATATTAAAGGTGTGAGTAGAGTAATAAGAAGTATATGCAAGAAATTCGAGATGGGCTTAAGAAGTAAAGCCCAAAAAAAATTATGAAACTGAAAATAAACCCTTCCACTGGGCTGGACCAGGTCGGGTCCAGACCCAGTCTTCTCTTCCACTCTCACGGGTTGAATAACCCTAGTTTGTTTCCCTCTCTCATATACAACTCTCTCTCTCTCTTTGTACACGCAGTTCCGTTAGCTTCTTCCATTCTTTCAGTTTTCTTCTTCTCAAACCAACAACAACAATAACATTCTTTCATAGAAAAACATAACACAAATCAAAAATCAAGCTCATGAATCAACATCAAGAAAAGAGAAAGGTTAGCGATAATGATTCCATGATGGAAGCTATGGCATATCGGATTTTGGAGCTGAAGTAAGTTGGCGTCGGGATCGGAATAGGGCGGTTGGAGGGAGGCCGACATGGTTGGGTTTACGGTTTTGTGGTTGTACGTCAGAGAGAGGGAGAGCCTAGGCGGTTACAAATTTAGTCAGATCTCGCGACGGCTTATCTCTTTTCTTTCCCATTTTTGTTTCAACCTTCTTTTGATTCTTGATCTTTACTTGTTCTTCTTCACCTTTTTATGCAGAAAACAAAGAAAACTTTGTACAAAAATGTTAGATATTGCATTGTGGTATTGATGAAATTTGTAGAGTCTACGGCGAGGAGACTTTCTCCAAAACAGTTCTAGGTAGTATTTAGGTTCTTCTGATTTCCTCTTTGGTCAAAATTTATTAGTTCGTCCATTTGATGCGGATGCTTCTGTTTTGCCTTGTCGTTGTTGATATTGTTGTAACTCTCTGAAACTCTCGTTTACAGGTGCACGAGTTAGTGAAGGTTGATAAAAATGGATTGTTGCAGTAGGTGGGTTAATTTTGAGTAGTGAGCATAGTGGTTGTATGAAGGTGGAAGCTTGAAAGGGTGAAAAGGTTGTGTTGCAGAAAGTCGTTGAAGAATCAGTTATGAGCGGAATCTTTTGGATGAAGATAAACAGAGGTTTGTTTTGTATATGATTTCTTTTGTCTTTTTTCTGTCAGTGAAATTTTTCAGTATTTCAATCCCCCCTACTGTATATTTTGGTATCTGTTATATATCCAAGGAAAAAAGATTTTGGGGGGAAACCATAGCACGATTTTTGAACTCTTTTGCTGCCCTGCTTGGTTACTTTTTTGATGCAGTTTGCTTTGCCTATTTTTGTGCAATGTTACAGCAGTTTTTGGACTGTTTTGGGCAGATTTAATGCAGGTTTTGGTTTTTCTTGTTGGACAGTTTTATATGCAGGCTTGGGAAGTAATGTGCAGGTTTTGATTTATCTTGTTTTTATGTTATTTTGGGTTAGTTTTGGACAGGTTTAAGGTTGGCTTGGTTATGCAGTATGCAGGTTTTTTCTTTCTCTCTCTTACCTCTCAATGATGTAAAGCTTGTTTGGCTTTTTTTTGAAAATTCTGAAGGGTTTGCACATTTGGAACATGATGACATAGAGATTTTGGGCATGTGGTAGCTTGCTGTTTTTGCATTGCAGTTATTTTATATGTGCTGACTTGTTGTTAGGTTGAATTGATGGCCTATTCTATTATTGCTTATTGGTGCTGCAGTGGCTGCCATGTTATAGCGCTATTGCTTGCTTTGTTGCATGTCTTGAATGTTATGTTGCTATTTAGCAGTCTTGACAGTTTGTGTTGTTAGCGCTGTTGCTTTGTGCTTATTATTGCATTGTCTCTTGTTGTTTTGGCTTTGCTGCCTGGGATATCTTTGTTTGTTTTAGTTTAGGCCGCCTGGTTATTTGCTTTAGCAACAAGAAACATTTGAAATTTTTCTTTTTTCCTTTTGTGAACCAAGGAGAACAACTCTTTTTGTGATTTGCAATTGGGAGAAAATGGCCCATGATTAGAAATAAACCCCTTTTAGTTCTGATTCTGAATGCAAATCCTAATGATGAGCTTTCTTGTTTGGAATTTCTTTTCATATGTTTGATTTTCTAACTTTCATTCTTTTTTCTTTGTCTTGTTTCATGAACACGAGAATTGGACGATCAAAGCGATGTTGAATGATAAAAATACCATGGCGAGGAGTGAGGACGAATGGCTTGAAGATGAAGACTTGAAGAAACACACTTTTTTTTCTTATAAACAAAACAAATGTAATTTGTATTTCTCAACTTGTCTCAAAAAATGTAATGCGCACGAATTTGACCGAATTTATCAATGATGAACTTTGTTGTAGAAATCGAATGACTCTTGAATCTTGTTTGAATTCTGAAATTCTCTCTTGAATAATTCGAATGCACATCTTAACTTTGTAATTTAAACCTCAAGAAATCATGAACAATGCTTGTAACTTGTTCTTCAAGCAAACAATGCGCCTTATCTTTCAAAATCCACTCAAACTCTCCAACAAAATAAATGCTTGAGAATTTAATTCCACTGGTTAATTCGAACCCAAAACACCGGTCGCTTGAACCTTGATTTTCATATCATGCCTGAACCACACTTGCACTTTTCGACCAGAACCCTAATTTTTTATATTCAACCCACAATAACTTGTAACTTAAGCAACAAAAACATGTCTTGATCATCATGAACCCTCAGCCTCATTTCTTATGCCCAAACTCCACACTTGCCAATTTAAACTTCAAACTCTCGACTCAACGGCTTAGAGGCTTTAAAAAAAACTTGAAATGCGAGGAGGTGAAATTCTTGACCTAATGCACTGAGCTTTGAGCCATCTTCGAGGCAGGCGAGAGAAACATCTTCCCAGAAACCAAAGACTCGAAACCCTAGCATCTTGACCAGCACACAAAGGGAAATAAACCCTAATCCAGGCTCTGATAAATTTGAGCGAGAACCAACCTTGTAACGTGACGACAAAATTCATTCCATGATCCACTAATTGAGAACCAGGTGCGTTTCCTTTTTACCTGATAAGAAAACCTCAAAACAAGATTAGACATAAAGAGGGCACCGCCCTAAAACTTCAAACCAAAATGCCTAATTCCATGAGATGCGGGATATGCAAATGACTAAATGATAAAATGATGAAAATAAAATGCAAAGTCCAAAGTCAGACAAAAATAAAGAGATAGGGCAAATTTGGGGTACGACAGTTGCCCCTATTTAATCGTCTTAAACCTGAAGGCGAGATTGGCGTCATCCTTTCGAGAGTTCAAGGTGGAAGATGATTAAATACCAGGACCCGAAATTTTACCTAAGAGATGGTGTGAGAGCCATTCCTTGGTGCGAATGTCTTCTGGGGAAAGACAAACTGGTCTTCTGGTGGACTAGTCATGATGGATAAAACATGGTTGAAAAAGGGTAGCTCGTACTGGGGTAACGGTGTCGATACAAGGTTTTTTGAGGGAATGAGTGGCAGGGTGACTGAAAGGATATGGTTGACAATATCGCGGTGACTGGAGGTAAAATTACTTGACAAAATGATAACTTAGATACAATGAGTAGAACTTGATGGCGACAGAGAATCTATCAAGCGGTATTTTACGACCCAAAAAAGAAAGGTAAAGATAATGGGTAAAGATCGGCATATAATCTATGACCCAAGAGAAAGGTAAAGACAGCGGTTAAAGATAGACGTATGATCTATGACCCAAGAGAAAGGTAAAGTGAGGGTAAGACCTACGAGCGACTTACGACCTTAGCAAAGATAACGTGAGGGTAAGACCTACGAGCTACGACCCTAGAAATGACAATGTGAGGGTAAGACCTATGAGCGACCTACGACCCTATGAAAGATAGCGTGAGGGTAAGACCTACGAGCGACCTACGACCCTATAAAAGATAACGTGAGGGTAAGACCTACGAGCGACCTACGACCCTAGCAAAGATAACGTGAGGGTAAGACCTACGAGCGACCTACGACCCTAGAAAAGATAACATGAGGCTAAGACCTACGAGCGACCTACGACCCTAGCAAAGATAACGTGAGGGTAAGACCTACGAGTGACCTACGACCCTAGCAAAGATAATGTAAGGGTGAGACCTACGAGCGACCTACGACCCTAGCAAAGATAACGTGAGGGTAAGACCTACGAGCGACCTATGACCCTAGCAAAGATAACGTGAGGGTAAGACCTACAAGCTACCTATGACCCTAGCAAAGATAACGTGAGGGTAAGACCTACGAGCGACCTACGACCCTAACAAATATAACATGAGGGTAAGACCTACGAGTTACCTACGACCCTAGCAAAGATAACGTGAGGGTAAGACCTACGAGCGACCTACGACCCTAGCAAAGATAACATTAGGGTAACACCTACGAGCGACCTACGACCCTAGCAAAGATAACGTGAGGGTAAGACCTGCGAGCAACCTACGACCCTATGAAAGATAACGTGAGGGTAAGACCTACGAGCGACCTACGAGCGACCTACGAGCGACCTACGACCCTATAAAAGATAACGTGAGGGTAAGACCTATGAGCGACCTACGACCCTAGCAAAGATAACGTGAGGGTAAGACCTACGAGCGACCTACGACCCTAGCAAAGATAACGTGAGGGTAAGACCTACGAGCGACCTATGACCCTAGCAAAGATAACGTGAGGGTAAGACCTACGAGCGACCTACGAGCGACCTACGACCCTATAAAAGATAACGTGAGAGTAAGACCTACGAGCGACCTACGACCCTAGCAAAGATAACGTGAGGGTAAGACCTACGAGCGACCTACGACCCTAGCAAAGATAACGTGAGGGTAAGACCTACGAGCGACCTATGACCCTAGCAAAGATAACGTGAGGGTAAGACCTACAAGAGACCTACGAACATAGCAAAGATAACGTGAGGGTAAGACCTACGAGCGACCTACAACCCTAGCAAAGATAACGTGAGGGTAAGACCTACAAGCGACCTATGACCCTAGCAAAGATAACGTGAGGGTAAGACCTACGAGTGACCTACGGCCCTAGCAAAGATAACGTGAGGGTAAGACCTACGAGTGACCTACGACCCTAGCAAAGATAACGTGAGGGTAAGACCTACGAGCAACCTACGACCCTAGCAAAGATAACGTGAGGGTAAGACCTACGAGTAACCTACGACCCTATGAAAGATAACGTGAGGGTAAGACCTACGAGCGACCTACGACCCTAGCAAAGATAACGTGAGGGTAAGACTTACGAGCGACCTACGACCCTAGCAAAGATAACATGGGGGTAAGACCTACGAGCGACCTACGACCCTAGCAAAGATAACATCAGGGTAAGACCTACGAGTGACCTACGACCCTAGCAAAGATAACGTGAGGGTAAGATCTACGAGTGACCTACGACCCTAGCAAAGATAACGTGAGGTGAAGACCTACGAGCGACCTACGACCCTAGCAAAGATAATGTGAGGGTAAGACCTACGAGCGACCTACGACCCTAGCAAAGATAACGTGAGGGTAAGACCTACGAGCGACCTATGACCCTAGCAAAGATAACATGAGGGTAAGACCTACGAGTGACCTACGACCCTAGCAAAGATAACGTGAGGGTAAGACCTACGAGTGACCTATGACCCTAGCAAAGATAACGTGAGGGTAAGACCTACTAGCGACCTACGACCCTAGTAAAGATAATGTGAAGGTAAGACCTACGAGCGACCTACGACCCTAGCAAAGATAACATGAGGGTAAGACCTACGAGCAATCTACGATCCTAGCAAAGATAACGTGAGGGTAAAACCTACGAGTGACCTACGACCCTAGCAAAGATAACGTGAGGGTAAGACCTACGAGTGACCTACGACCCTAGCAAAGATAAAGTGAGGGTAAGACCTACTAGCGACCTACGACCCTAGTAAAGATAACATGAGGGTAAGACCTACTAGCGACCTACGACCCTAGTAAAGATAACGTGAGGGTAAGACCTACGAGCGACCTACGACCCTATGAAAGATAATGTGAGTATTGAGAGTTGGGGAGTATGATGTACTGGCACCATGGTTTATTTTAGTTGGTAGTGTAATAACATATGTTAACTGGGAATTATGAGGATGAAAATTTTTGTGAGGATGTTTTGTTGATTTGGGATTGATCTGGCTCATGCTTCATATGCATTTAAAGTGTGACATAATGATCCATGGATATGTTGTGCGTTTGAGGATGCAATGCAGTATGTCGTGATGATTATTGTATGCAAAAAGTCAAAAACTCATTGGGATCTGTTGTCTGTCATCTTGAGGTACCAAAATGGACTGGTGCTTGAATTTGAGAGAAATGAGTTATATCCTTGTCGAGCTCACTGGGGATTAAATCTTGCTGAGGAGAAATGACTTGATCTGACTTCCTTCATGTGTTGGACTTCTTGTGAATGACTGAATAGAGACATGGATCTCATCAAATACCCCAAGTTTTCTCTATTGCCAGGGAGGAAAGGGCCCCGTCTTACTTTCCTTACTTAACGAACAACTTGGGGGTTAGGAAATGGACATTAGTGTCTTCAGATGCCCCGAGTTCACTTCATTGTTGGGGAGTTGCGTGTTTAAACATCTGCAGGGAATGATGATGATTCTGAGGACATTAACTGAACCCAAGTGAACGTCATGACGCTTTTAGCTTGATTGAATTTGTACGGATGATAGGAATTTGCTTGAATAGCTCCATAAGAGGGGAGGAGGAATTCCCCTATCTGCAAGGATCTCTTCGAGTGGAATGCTGGAAGATTCATGTCATAATACGGTGCAAAGTGGCATGCCCCAATATCTTCCTTTGATCATGGATTTTTGTAGAGATTTGTCGAATCTCGACGTAACTGCCCCAGGTTGCAGAAATTTTGAATAGGTTACTCAACCTGATTCCCCCAATTTGAAGTTGAAAGAGATTTATTGACATGATTGCTTCTGATCGACTGGAAAAATATGGAAGAGATTTATCAATGCGATAGCCTCTGATTGGTAGCTTGAGGGAATGCCCCGGAATAAGATCATTCTTTATTTTTTTGACAAGTTTCTACAGCAATTCGTCCTTCGAGATAACCATGTTTTCAATTGATGCTCATCACGCAAGCTTACTTGATGTTCAAGCACTTATTTATATGCAACGAATGTTTGTCTAAGAATGATGATTCTAATGCAAATTCTATGCTTGTCTTGAAGTTTGAAAAACTTTTATTGAAATGATGTCAAAGCATCAGTTTTTTGTTTTTATGAATAGGTGACGTGTTACCAAATCAAATTTTAGCACATCCCTGAAGAGTCTGGTTTCCGTATTCTCGTTACAGTATTGCTTTCGAATTAACCCATGCTTCAGTTAGGACTTTTAAGGTTTGTAACGTGGCCTGGTTCACGGTTTTAGAAAAAAGATTTAAGGCTCAAAATTATTTGGTGCCCACCCATTCTCCATGATGTTCTCCATTCCTATGTTCAGTTAACTCGATACGAGCACTCATCTCTTGAGAAGAGAGTTTGTGATGATTGAGGAACCACAATGGTTTCTAAGACCCGACAATCACTGGCTTCTTGGCGTCTGATCACTTGATCTTGTTCTTTGCTGAGGATTTTTTTTTTATTTTGCTTTCCCTAATTTTTTCCTGGACAATTTCTTGATTTTGAAGTTGTAGCCCAGCGGGATGCCCTGACTTTTGCCTAAGTCTCCTGTTTTTCAAGTTTTGACTTAACAGGGCTTTTGTCTCTTTCTTTTTGAACAAGTTATTGATCTTTGCGCCATCTTCGATTGGTTGGAAATGGTTATGGTTGTCTGAGTCCTGGATAGATGAAGAATAATTGTTGTGGTATTGTCATTTGTTGACCTCCTGATTGTGCAAGAGATACCCATCGAGATATCGTTCTCTTCGATGCACACTGCTGGTAGGTGACGGTTTGTCATTGTGGTGTTGACTTCTCCTAGCCCTTTGATGGATAACCATTGTTATATCCCTAGGAACTCCCTCTTGACGTGTTATGGATGCTCGATCGGATTAACTGAATCTACCCGCCCCAGGGTTAAAATTGAGGGTTTTTCTGTGTAAAAGAAACTCCTACTTCAAAGCTCGAAAGGGTTGACAAGGGTCTATCTTCCTTATAACTCCAGTGTTTGGGGATTTAAAATAATGCCTGTACATCGTCAGCAAGGTTTTATTCAAAAGCATATCATTTGAGAATCTAAGTATCAAATCTTCATCATCCTCCCTCAAGAGTTATCTTTTCTTTAAATTAAAAAGAGTTAAGCATCAAAAGCAAGTACAATAACAAAACGTAAATGAGTGAATACGAATGGATTAGTTCAAGACAAACACAGTCAATGCATGGTGATTCAATATAAAAATAAAAACAATTTTGCATACAATGGGTACTGAACAAAACAAGAAAGGTTACAAATGATAATGCAAAATGAAATTAGAAATTTCCATGCTCGGGAGACTTCTTCAGCCCTGGCTCATTTGAGGAGACGCTCTTGCAGTCTTGACACCTATCTCAACAAGGGGATTCAATCCATTATCAGACCCTTTGGAGTGAACGTGATAACTTTGGCATCAAGGAGGTCTTGAACATTATTTTTTAATGCCCTACAATTCTCAATTGTGTGGCCTGGAGCCCCTGAATGGAATTCGCAACGAGCACTGACATCATACCCTCGTGGGAGAGGATTTGGTGTTGGACCCAGTTCACGCAGTTGAACCAACAGATTGGCAAACAACTGAGGGAGAAGTTGAGCATAAGACATTGGAATGGGATACACCATCATTTCAATAACTTTCTTCCTCTTTCGTCCTTGTTGCCCCTGGGGTTGATGACTCGGCTGAAAAGACCCAGATCGTGCTCGTTGAACATACAGTTGTCTATGTGTGTACTGATGTTGATGATGGATTGACTGATGTTGAGTCACCCGTGATTGTTGAGCTGAGATTGTAGCACATGCTCGAGGAACATTAGGATGAACAAATGACGTTTGATGGTGCAGAGCTTGATCTTGATGATGGACACCGTCATTCCTTTGTTGATAGTAGCACTAGTCTCTCCTTCTTTCTTCTTGAGGAGGCCAAAGCAAGGTTTCTTGTTACTTCCATTGATAGCGCTAGATGTACCTTGAATTTTTTCCTGACTTGAGGCCATCTTCAATACATTCCCCGATGGTAACTATTGTACCCCAAAATTTTCCCTCTCATTTATCAAGATTTTTCTCACAAGATTTCTTGGACTCAAGACAGGATTAGGGTTTGGCCAGCTCAAGACACCTCATCTTGCACTGATAACCCAAAATTAGGGTTTAAGTTTGCACAAGGATTTTTGGACCATCAATGCTTCATGTGACTTTCATACACCATCTTGGACCCCTAAGATTGCTCATGTTAAGTTTCAAGCCTTGAATCACATTTTTTATCAGTCAATTGGACAGTTGACCTAAAAATCAGCTGTATTGGGGGAAAAGTCAACCATGGCCAATTTACAGTCAAACTTCGTAATTTTTGATCCACAACAACATTTTAGACTCCTATGTACCATTTGATCAAGTTTGGATCACAACTCCTCAAGAAATTTGATCAAATCATTAAAAGGGCAAAATGGTCAAAATTAGGGTTTTGACTGAGGAAGGGCAATTTCTGATTTTTAACCTAGCCAATGACCAATTGAGTTCAAAAATGATTTCAAGGATTCAATGGCATCATCTTGACCTAATCACATGGTTCAAATGATCTCAAGTTCATTGGATTGACATATGAATTTTCCAGTCAACTGATCAAAAGTCAATTGTACCCTGAAAAGTTAAACTTTGACTTTTTGGTCAAAATCAAATACCAAGGGTCATAATTAATCAAGATATGTCAAAATATGAAACTTGTTCACCAAGAAAACCAATTTTGAAAATTAGGGTTTTGAATTTGAAAATTTTCATAACTTAGAATTTTTCTAAGTATGGAAATTTTCTTATTTTTTTCCAACTTTTCACCACTTTTTCACCATGATGAATTTTGATTAAAAGAAAACTTCCAACATGAAATTTGTAGTCCTCCATGAAATATACAACTTTGCTTCACAAACTTTTCCCAAAAGATGCTTGTATCTCAAGTTATGAATTTATGAATATAGGTCCATGAACTTCTTAACTTAGTGAAATTTTGCCCTAATTTAGGCAGGTTTTTGACCCAACTTCATGGACATTTTTCACCTAGTTCCAAGAGGTATCTCAAAATGAATTTTAAATATGGATTATATAGCACATTGCAAGCTTTCCAAAATGTCCAAGAACTCTCCAAGATCATTTTTGGTTAGGGAGAATCGAAGAAGGGAAGTTGGCATTTTATCACTTTTGTTCATGCCATTTTCACAAAGTATCAAGTTGCAAATCAGATCCATGATGCTTGTACCTTGCTTTACAGGTCCTAAACTCATTCTACACTCCATAATTAAATGCAAACTCATAATATAAAGGCTTTATTTTCACTTTTGAAGCATTGTACAAGAGATATGTCCATTTTTAGCATAAAGGTTACAATGCCATTTTCATAAAGTGAGCTTTTGCAATTTTGTCAACCTTGAGCCTTGGACCTGTCCCTTTGATGCAAACAACTTCCATAAGTCTTAAGCAATTTGTATAAGCCCTTTGCAGCCCTCAAGTTAGTCAGTACAAGCATGTTGCATAAGTCATGTCACTTTACTTAAAAAGCAAGAAAGTTGGTGAAAAGGAAAGAGCTTGCACATCAGATGAGGAGTGGACTTTGTATCCATTCTATACATATTCACAAACATATCACAAGGCAACACACGATTGCTTTGCATCCAAAACACTCTAAAACTGAAAAACTCCATTTTTCTGTCAAAACATAGCAGTTCTGCAAAACCATAGCAAATTCATTTTTTGCTCGTGCGTTTTGTGGCTGGACACTTGAAACATCTCACAAACATCCTACCAAAACTATCCAAGCCCTTACTCTGCATCTGTAAGCCCTGTTTTAGCCATTTCCATTTTCAAACTTTGAGCTTGCAACTTGACTTGTGCAGAGACTTCTGGCCATCCACAAAGCGAGCTAGGCATTGGAATAGCTTGAAGGAAGTTCAAGGAAGCTCACACGATCCTCAAGCCTCCATCAAAGTCCCTACATTGCTCTATCCAAATCCAACTGAAGGAGGTATTTTTCAAAACTCTATCTCTCTGAATAGGCATCCTCAAGCCACGATTTATGAAGAAAAATGTAGCCCTTATCATGGTGAAGCTGTACATATGCATACTTGTCATTTATATTAACTATGCTGTGAGAATTTGAAGCTTGAAGTTCATGAAATAATTAGGTCACGAATTAGGGCTGACAAAATTCTCTCTGATCTTTGAGAGTTAGATTACAATTTTTATATGGTTGGAACCGTGAGATTAAATGCTACATGTTTCATGTTATGAGATTTTGTTTTTGTGCAAGCATGTGAAAGTTACAGTTTGAAGGGGAAACGCGCGCGTAGAGATAGCTGGAGGACAGGGATGAGTTGCCTTGGGCTTTTTGGCACGCCTGGCCTTTTTGTTTTTACTTTTTGCACCTCCTGGATTACTTTTACACCCCCCTGATTTATTTCTTATATTTTTGCATTTTCTTGCATATTTTTATATTTATTACTTGCATTTATTTCTTCTAATGATAAAAAATACCCAAAAATATTTTATTTATTTTCACACTTTTATTTTATTTTTTTTAATTATTTTCTCACATGAAAATTAATTTATTTGATTAAATAGAACTTATTGTCTTAAATAGTTTGTAAATAATAAAAAAATACTACATATTTTTATTATATTATTTATACACATAAAATATTATTTTCTACACATATTTAATTTTTAATATTTATATATTATATTATTTATTATTTTTCTTGTACAAAAATGGACAAAATAATAATATAGAACATATATTTTCTTTTAATTAAAAACTAGGGTTTTTCACCCTTCCAAAAATAATAATATTTTTCTCTTATTTCTAGGGTTTAAATAAATTATTTTCTCATACATTAAACAAATACAAAACATTTTACATAAATACATTTGCATTGTATTTTAATATTTGTATATTTATTTATTGCTCACAATATTCGATTGGGTTGTAATAGTATTTTTAGGTTTACATTTGTGCAATATCCCCATTCAAAAACTTGTATCCCCCCTCCCATAATAATTGTTGTAATAGCTTAGTTTATTTTATGCAATTTATTGCTTTCCTATACCATGTTTAGTAAAAACTAGGGTTTGCATGACAAGAACAAAAACCAAACAAATAGAAAAAACCTAATGCAAGACAATAGCATGAAAAAATGACACACTTTGCACACAAGCACCCTTAGGGTTTCACCCACTTGGTTGCCTAAATTAAAATGGCCATGTTACGCATGCGAAGTATCTTGGCAAAATAAAACCAAAAAAAAAGATCATAGTCCCTCGATGATGCTATCAAAAGGTTGCCTAAACAAAGATGATCTTGGTCCCTCAAACATGCTAAGATACTTGGCAACATTTCTATCATGGTCATACGATGACCCACGCCCGTCCCGTTTACATCCAAAGATAGGGTTGTTTACCAAATCAATGGTAAATCAACAATGTCAAAGGAATAAAAATGCACAAGAAAGACATTTGAGTAGGTAGATAGCTTCTAAGTTACTTGCTCCATTTCAAACAATCCTTGCTATATTTTTAAAACAAGCACACACACATTTCAAAACATTTTCAAAAACATCTTACAAAACATTGAAACATTTTTCAAAAGACAAACATCTTTGTATACATTCTTACGAACGAGAATCATTACAAAGATTGCCTAAACAAATGGCATCTTTTCAAAATACTTTCAAAACCACACTAAGCACCATTTCAAACAAATCAAATCAAAGCAAGTGATCTAAGCAAGTAACTAAGAGCCCATGGAGAAACATGGATGAAAAGGGTGCTAGCACCTTCCCTTTTCATAATCTACCCCCCGAACTCAAGAAAACATCTCAAAGGTCTTTCCTGTGCTTTTTTACCTTTCCTTTTGGATAAAAGAAAAGTCAGTGGCGACTCTTGCTAACCGCGACATTTGCGACGAAACACAAAAACCTCAAGTTAGTTCTCCCACCGCATCACAGTAACCAAGTTCGAAAAGGAGGTTGAAATACTACCGAGTATATGTTGGAGATATGGGCCTTGCAGGGTGCCCACGAATAAATAAGTCAATTCACGATCCAAGAGAGGAGGCTGGACCCTTGCAACCAGTTCACGCAACCTCTGAGCGTACTCTTTGAAGGACTCTTCAGATTTTTGTACCATACCTTGGAGCTGAGTACGGCTAGGAGCCATGGCAGTATTGTAATGGTAATGTTTCAAAAAAGCATCAGCAAGCTCTCCCCAAGTACTGACATGATATATTTCCAATTGCATATACCAATCCAACGATGCCCCGGTCAAGCTGTCTTGAAAGAAATGCATGAGTAATGGTTCATTTTCAGCATAGACCGCCATTTTGCAACAATAGGAACGGAGATGAGTCTCTGAGCAAGAAGTGCCTTTGTATTTGTTAAACTCTGGGACTTTGAACTTGGGAGGAATAACTACCCCAGGCACGAGGCACATTGCAGCAGTATTGAACCTGGAAGCCTTGATACCCTCCATGGCTCTAAGTCGCTCTTCGAGAGCATGATACATTTTCGCAGTTTCGGCAACCTCGGCAGCAAGGTTCACTTGGGGTTCATCAAGATCAATAACATCATGATGATCGTCGACATAATTCCTAGGAGCACCGGTAGGAGTCTCAACATTTGCATTGTCATTTCTCCCATTAGCAGAAGTGGAAGGAGCAGCAGTAGTAAGCTTGGCAACACTTTGGTGTATTTCTTCTTGACCCTTGATCACGGCATGAAGAGTTTTCGTAAGTTGATCCATGTGAGTACCCATAGTGTCCATATCCCAATGGAGTATATTCTGATTTTCTTCAAAAAGATCCATTAGCCTTTGCTGGTTGCCTCTGGTACGGTAAGGATGTGGACGAGTCGTATTTGCTGTTTACTAGATTTTGGAGAAAGGGGACCCCAATGAGTTTTTGTTGTGAAAAAATGAATGCATGGTAACATGGATGAATGCTTTATCTTCATTTCTGAGGAGACCCAAAGACTCGTCTATCTTTTTAAATTTTCCCTTTTTTTTTGAAAAGCTATATCAACGAGACTTGTTGTTGTACCCCAAAAATTTCCCTCTCATATTCCTCAAGATTTGCCAAGAATAATCTTCAAGTTACTCAAGTTGGCTCAAGGGTTGGACAGTCAAATCACCTCCTAAGGCAGTCAAGTCAAAATTAGGGTTTTGTGTTGCATCAAGGTCCTCACATCCAAATGACCTCAAGTGCTCTCCAATGTCCTAATATGTTCTTAAATTCATCCATGTCAAATTTCAAGCCTTGCAGAGGAAGTTTGGTCAGGCAATTGCTCAAGAGACCCAAAAGTCGACTGTGCTAGGGTAAAAGTCAATTGTGTCCCAAATACAGTCAAACCTCAATATTTTTTGTCAACATTCTCATTTTGAAGAATAACTCATAATTTGATCAAGGGTTGATCATGATTCATCAAGTATTGCTCAAGATTCCTCAAGATTCAAAAGTTGCTAAATTAGGGTTTTGTAGGAAAAGTCAACTCAACTTTGACCAAGCATAACTTTCTCATACTTTATTAGAAATGACCCATCCAAAGATCATTTTGAAGAGGATGCAATTTCCTACAATCAATCTTCACACCCCCAAGATCAAGAAATGCTCTCACAAAAATTTACAAATTTGGACATTATAGGTCATTTTTGAAAGTCAACAAAAACACCTTTTTTGCAAATGCTTATAACTTGTGCATGGAACATAAAAATGAGATGAGATCAAAAGGGTTGATTATAAGAAATCTTAAGGTTTCTAAAAAGTCCAAGAACACCTCCAAAAGTTCAAAATTGAAGAAGTTATGCATTGTTGAAGTTGGGAATTTTTCCAAAATTGCCAAAAGTCAACTATCCTCAAAACTCCAATTTTTGACAAAAGGGCCCACTTTTTTCCACTTGATATAGTCTTTTCATGCCACACACGTGTCCCATATTTGATTTCATGGTCATTCATTTATTTTTCTATTTTATTTAATTTTTATTGATTTAATTCATTTATAATCAATATTAAATCAAATAAAATCTAAAAATTGATGAAATGGCATCTTTGTGATTTGTACAACTTTCAAATACCATCATGAACCAAATCAAATTCGTATCAAGCTTGGTTATGCACAAAAAATCAGATTTGGCCTATTTTTGGAAAGCTTATCAATGGTGATCAAATCCAATATTCCATCTTCAATGCACTTGGATTATAGCCCATATTTTGACCTAAATGCATTCTAATATATTCACACAAGCCACGCAAACCTAAACACGCATAGAACACTGCTGAAACAGCCAGAGCAAATTGGTGAAAAAGCTTGAAAAGTGGGAGATCAAAAACAACATTGGAGGCCAATTCAATCCCAAATCACAACGTAGCTCTCTTGCCAGCAATCTCCTAAAGCTATAGCAACCAAAGCCAAGGCCTGAAGCTATCTGAAATGCGCTGTAAGTGTTCTTGAAAACAGCTCTGAACATGAAATCGAAACCATTCATTCTTGCATCCTTTTGATAAACTATTGGCATAATCTTGATCCTTATCAAATTTCTAACAATTCTGCATCATTCAATTTGATTTTTATGGACCATACTGTGATGCCCGATTCTAGGGTTCTTGTTCTTGTTTTTTGGGCATTTTGTATACAGGAAAAATCAAGGCAAATAATGGTTACAGGGATGACCAGGAGGAAGAGACAAGTGCATTGGTACTCTTGGGTGTCATTTACATGGCCTAGGGAGGATGTTTGAGAGATCCTATGAATCTTCCTGCGGATAAAAATCCGCAGGTAATGAACCAGGGTGATATGAAGAAGACGATCACGTGGCTGGGCGTGATTGGACAATTTGAATCATAGCGCGTTTTTATTTTTTTTGCAGGGCATAATTAATTGTCTTACATATAATATTATATATCCATTCCACTAACGAATAAAGCAGTTTGGTTGAGTGGCTGGGGCGCAGGCATATGAGCATTGGGACCTGGGTTCGAATCCCAGGTCCCCCAAAATTTTATTTGTATTTTTATTTCAGGCAATTCCAGGCAGCATTCCAAGCAGGGCTCACCATACGCCCTTGTCCAGACACTTGCCAAGTGGTTTCAGATCAGATCCATTGGTCAGAGCTGCAAGCTCATCATACTCCCTAGTCAATGCATGTGCGTGAGAACCTGGAAAGTCAACAAGGCTGGATTGAATATGGGCCTCAAATTTGCTATCTCCACACTCAAATCAGGCCCACACCCCCCTGGGTTTATTTCTTTTCTCTTTTTATATTTCTTTTTTTAGTTAATTGTTTTATTAATTATTTTATTATTACTAACTAATTTATTTTTCCTAATAAAATCATAAAACATAAAAAATATTATTTTTATTAATTTCATTATTTTTGTAAATAAATAATTTAATTGACTTAGTTTTTAAATTAGGTATAATTGTAACATTTTTTGCAATAAATTAAAATTAATTAGAATATTAGGTTTTAATAATTTCAATCATTTTTATTTTATTTCTTAAAATATAGAGACCCAAAAATATATCTCTTTTCATTAATTAATTAATTTTTTAGTGTAGGTTTAATTTCCATAAATTCAAAATAATAACAAAAATCTTTTCTTTAAATAAAAAGGGTCAAAACCCTAAAAAATGCTTCGATTTAATTTTCTCGCGCGCGAATAACTTTTGATCCATATTTCAATATTGTAACTGCTCCGGGAATGTAATAGTTTTTAAATTAGGATTTATTTATCGCTTTTATTTACTTTTCGCAATTTAATTTTTAAGGGTTTGTCTTTGGCGATGTAAATACCCGACGCCTTGTAATAGCTTAGATTTATTTTTCCGCAATTTAATTTCTGCAACTATACACTGTTAGATGTTTGATAATAGGGAATGCATGACAAGATCCAATGTATGAACTTAAAATCAACATAGCTCACCCATGACATGTACAAAGATAATATAACCGAAATAACACACTCGCACATGCGCACTCTTAGGGTACACCTCACTTGGTTGCCTTCGAACATGGTCATTGAGTATAGGAAGTTTTAGAGGTCGCCCTCTTGTCCAAAGATCATAGTTGCCTCGAAACGGTTGCCTCGGAAAAATGATCTAAGACATTAGGGTTACTGCTAAGGCGTCCTAACATTGCTTTAGTGACCACACGTCCCTTAATCGAATTGACCCTTAAACTCCAACGAAGATGCTACCTACTCAAAAATAGTGGGCTAGCATTGTCTAAAGGACATTTGCACAATTTAATTCCCTTTTCGAGTAGGTAGATGGTTCTTAAGTACTTGCTCCTTTTAAAACAAAACAAAACTTTTTGCACTTACACTCCTTTCAAACAAAAACTCTTTTCAAAGCCACAATCACAAAGAAAAGCAAACTTTTGAAAACATAATGAGCAAGTACCTAAGAGCTCGTGGATAACCACAGATAGAAAGGGTGCTAACACCTTCCCTTTTTATAATCTACCTCCTGAACCCGAGAAACATCTCAAAAAGGAATTTTTCTGTGCTTTTGTCCTTTCCTTGTTGGATAAAATAAAAGACGGTGGCGACTCTTGCTTACCGCGACATTTTGCAAAAACAAACGCAAAACGCGAACCAGCATTCCAAAACAGTCAGTTCTCTTTCCCACCGATCACAGAACTGGCGACTCTGCTGGGGACTTATAAGTGAGGTGTACCTTAGGATTAGATCACTATGTTTTCAATTGTATGCTTTGTATGCTTTAATTTTGTGGGCTTGTATCGGAGTTCTATAGATCCTAACCCGGATTTAGGGATACCCTTTAGGTAAGTAGCAATAAAATGTGAGGGATCTGTCCGGCATAGACCGACACGGATGAAGCAGTAGCTACGTTGGTGTGGCACCTTAGTCTGTACCGTTATCCCTTGTGTTTGAACGAGGAGAATATGGGTCTTCTAAGGAGTCATTAAGCACCAACTGACCTTAGAACCTTAAATTGACCAACTTGGCCATAGAACAGTAGCAGTATGCTACACTCATTGAAACTAAACTCTCGTGATGATTACGGCTGCAAGAAAAGGTTGCTAAACTGGAATTATGACCGATTGAGGGTAGTCAGTGATATTGATATTCTCTAGAACCCGATTACTATTTTTTTGGACAGGTTTTAACCAACTGAACTGAAAGAGGGTAGTACCTAAGCTCCATGCCATCCTGAAATCTAAGGGCTCTTAGTATGACTTGTGTGCCTTTACCATGTTTGCTTTTTGTGGATACTTGTGGTGTGCCATTATCATGACATCATGATATCATAACATTGCATACATTTTGCATAAGGACTAACCTATTTCAAAGACAAGAGGGTTTCATCTTTACTCTATTTTGTAGGTCATCATGATGCCCATGCGTAGGAATACTATCCGGATCAACTTTGTCCAAGTACCTACCCTGCTTAAAGATTTGGTTGTCAGGATTCCAGACACTACTTCCTTCATCAGAAGGCATGGTTCTCTCCTCAGTTTGGTCACTTCAAAATTGGACGAACAAATGATGAGTGTCCTGGTCCAATTCTATGATCCGCTATACCATTGTTTTACTTTCCAGGACTTCCAGTTGGTTCCTACCCTAGAAGAGTTCTCTGAGCTGCTCGGTATCTCTGTCCTGGAACAGACTCCGTTTACTGGTTTGGAAAAGACTCTTAAGCCCGAAGAAATTGCTGCAGCCCTTCACTTGACCAAGGAGGAGGTAATGGCTAACTGGGAGACTAGAAGTGGAGCTAAGGGTTTTCTGGCTAAGTTTTTGGTTGACAAAGCTAATTACTTCTGGGACAGCTTAGACTTCAAGGCGTACGAGGACATTCTGTCTCTCTTGATTTATGGTCTGGTATTGTTTCCGAATCCTGACACTTTTGTTGATATTAATGCCATAAAGATCTTCATCTCTCAGAACCCTGTACCCACTCTCTTGGGTGATATCCTTCATCAGCTCTATGCTCGTACTGCCCAAAAGCGGGGAACTTTGATGTGTTATGCTCCTTTATTGTCGAGGTGGTTTATTTCGCACCTCCCTAAGTCTGTACTAAAGAACAAAGAAGGAATGGGCTGGGCTTATAGGGTAATGTCTCTTTCTAATAATGACATTATTTGGACTCTCAAAGGAATGGATGAGGTGACTATCATTGATCGTTGTGGAGAGTATCCTAATGTTCCATTGATCGGAACCCATGGAGGGATTTCTTACAACCCATCCTTAGCTCTCCGTCAGTTTGGAAGAGCCAGAAGAGAAGGGCCTCATGAGATGTTGATGCCTCATATCATCTTTGATTTTCAGGGAGATAGCGACGAGTTGCGTCGTAGATTCATAAGGGCTTGGGACAGAGTTCACCAATCTGACCCACATGAGTTGGGACCAAAGACTTCCCTGCCAATGGAGCCCTATCTCAGATGGGTCCGCATCTGTGCCCAGAATCTAGGTATGCCATATGAAGCTGTTAGGCCTGTTACCCTTGAAGTTGCTGATGAAGAGGGGGTTCCTCCAACTATTCTCCACCCTTATATGCCCACTGATATTGGGGCACTGAAGAGGTCTTAGATGCAATTGAGGAATGAACAGGATTCTTATCGGGAGAGGTTCAATGAACAGGAGAAGAAGATCCAGAAGCTGACTAGGCGACTGCAGAACGAGCGGATCCTGAATGATTATGTCTGCACTGAGAAGAAGAGACCATGGGAGCATTGATGGACCTTTGAGGATTTCTTTTACAGTTTTTATTTACTTTTCAGTATTTCCATTCTTGTAACGCCTAAGGGCAGTTTGTTGAACAATTTAAATTTTGAAGTTTAAATCTAATAAAGTATGTTTCCTTTCTTGTCTACAAATTTGAATCTCGATTGTCTTTGAAATCATAAATCATACGCATTTCATCCCATGTACTTCATAAATAGGTACGCCATTACAGGTCTCTTATCTTCTTCGCTGTTTATTTCAGCAATCATCATGTCTGCTGAACCTTCCACTGAGCAAGCTATCAAGGCCCTCCAGGCCCAGAATGCCCAATTTCAAGAGTTGTTCATGAATCTAGCTAAGGGTCAGCAGGACCTGAAGACCTTGATTCTGAAAGAGAAGAAGAAGAAGAAGAAGAAGAGGACCATCCTGTTCAATACTGGACGCAGGTTTGGAAATGGGCTGCAGAATGAAGTTGATCTGACCACCTCATCTGGAGGGAAGGATGGTCCACAAGAAAGGAGGGCTCCTAGCCCTATGGTCTCCGACAACGAGACAGACTACGATGAAGAACAGTATCCTCCTACTGAGGATAAGTACAAACAGCTGGAAGACCGTTTGAGCGCTATGGAAATACAGAAGGTGCCCGGTCTGGACTTCGGAGATCTAGGTCTGTCCTCTGGGGTAGTGATTCCCCATAAGTTCAAGGCACCTGCCTTTGCCAAGTATGACGGAGTTTCCTGTCCGAAACTGCACCTCCGGTCATATGTGAGGAAGATCCAACCTTACACTGCTGATAAGAACTTATGGATCCATTTCTTTCAAGACAGTCTCTCAGGGACTCAGCTTGAGTGGTTCTATCAGTTGGACGGAGCCAGTATCCGCAGCTGGGAATATTTGGCTACTGCATTTTACAGGCAGTATCAGTACAACTCCGACCTCGCTCCTACGCGTACCCAACTCCAGGGTATGTCAATAGGAATGGGTGAAAGATTTAAAGAGTACGCGTAGAAGTGGAGAGACCTTTCCGGAAGGGTGCAACCACCTTTGGCTGATCGAGAACTTGTTGACATGTTTTTGGGGACCCTGTCTGGTCCGTTCTTTAACCATCTAATTGGGAGCTCTTCAGCTGGATTTACAGATCTTATTTTGACCGGTGAAAGGATTGAAGCTGGTATTAAGGCTGGGAAGATACAGAAGGGTGCCACTCCGAGTACCGAGAAGAAATCGTTCAAGAAAGAAGCCAGTGTTGTCTACAGTTCAAGGAGATAGAATAGACCTGAACATCGCCAAGCTGTCAATGCGGTTGTTATTTCAAAACCTGTTGGTGCTCCTCAGCATCACAATCAACAAAAGGACGAGAGACCTCGAAGGCAATTCACTCGTCTCAGCATGACTTTGTCTCAGATGCTACCACAGTTGGTTAAGACCAATCTGGTGGCTCTAAAAGAAGCTCCGAAGAATCCAAGTACCACATCACCAAAGTACAACCCTAATGCCCGCTGCGCTTTTCACTCTGATAGCCCGGGGCATAATACGGATGATTGTTGGGTTTTGAGGAATAGGGTGCAAGACCTAATTGATGCAAAGGAGATTGAGTTTGAGGCGCCCGAGAGGCCTAATGTTGTGACTGCTCCCATGCCCAAACGTGGAGTAAATGCTGTAGAGGAAGACTTGTTTGTAGTTTCTGTGGATGATATTGTTACCCCTCTGATGACTGTCAAGAAGAACCTGTTGCTAGCCGGTTTATTTCCGGGCTGTGGCGAAGGTTGCCATATGTGTTCTGTTTTACCTACTGGTTGCCCATTTCTGAAGTCAGGTATCCAAAACCTGATGGATAATAAGGAAATCCTGTTTGAGAAGATTGTTGTTTCTTCCATTCCTACTGAAGAAGTTTCCATTATTACCATTTTCGACAATCCTTCCAAGGCTCCCTCGAGGAAGCCTGTTAGAATTACATATGTTCTGAATATCGCACCTGTAATCATCACTGTTCCGGGGCCCATCCCCTACACCTATGACAAAGCTATCCCTTGGCACTATGGGGCAGATGTCTATGTTCTAGGAGTTAAGCAAGAGTTGGATGCTGATACCGGCGTCAGCAACATTACTGGGCCTGCTAAAGTCACCCGCAGTGGTAGACTTTTCTCACCTGATATTGCTCTACCAACTGTCCGAAGACCTGTTGTCATTACACCTGCAAGTATACCTACTGCCATTCCTGATCAAGTTCCTATCCTTACCCTGTCGCCGAGTCATCTAACGCTCGGGGCAAATTGGATCACCACTGATGTGCCTTCCCAGACGGAGGCACCGAAGACCATTACTATTGAAGCTTCTAAACAGGAGATGGAAGAGATTCTGAAGATTATTAAGAAGAGTGATTATAACATAGTTGAGCAGCTGGGGCAAACCCCATCCAAGATTTCTATGTTGTCACTGTTGTTGTGTTCAGAGGCCCATGCCAAGGCTCTGATTACCTTCCTGAAGACTGCCCACGCGCCACAAGAGACATCAGCTGATCAGTTTACCGATTGTGTGGCCAATTTAACTGCTGATAATAGTTTGAGTTTCTCCGACGCTGATTTGACTGTTAAAGGGAAGAACCACAATGATGCTCTACATGTCTCCATTGAATGCAGGGGCACTACTCTTGCACATGTGTTGGTTGACACTGGTTCCTCATTGAACGTCTTGCCCAAGAAAGCTCTGGACCGGTTGGATTGTGAAGGGTTGGAGCTAAAGCCAAGTAACATCTTTGTCAGGGCCTTTGATGGGTATAAAAGGATGGTGCATGATGAGGTTGATATTCCAATTAAAGTTGGTTCTCGGGTCTTCAATTCTACATTCTACGTGATGGACATTCGGCCATCCTACTCTTGTTTGTTGGGTCGTCCATGGATCCATAAAGCTGGGGCCGTAACCTCAACACTCCATCAGAAGCTGAAGTACCCAGTCAGAGGGAAGATTATGAAAGTTCAGGGGGAGGAAGAGTACATGGTCAGCCACCTCAACTTGTTCAGATACGTAGAGATGTGTGATCGGTGGAAATAGAACTGACTGTTTTTTTTTTAGCTGGTTTCGCGAAATGTCGCGGTAAGCAAGAGTCGCCACCATCTTTTATGTTCTCCAACATGGAAAGGACAAAAGCACAGCAAAATTCCTTATTTGAGAATGTTTCTCGATTCGGGAGGTAGATTTATAGAAAGGGAAGGTGTTAGCACCCTTTCTATCCGTGGTTATCCACGGGCTCTTAGGTACTTGCTCTTATGTTTTCAAAATTTGTTTGCTTTTCAAGTGTGTGTGGGTCTTGAAAAAGTTCGTTTGAAAACTTCTAGGTAACTCTTGTATCAGTCCTCAAGAGTGTATGAAGTATTGTTTGAAAATTTTTTGAAAGTGTAAGGTGTGAAAAGTATTTTGTTTGTTTTGAAAAGAGCAAGTACCCATGAGTCATCTACCTACTCTAAGGAATTAGGCTGTGTAAGAGTCCTTTAGATAGTGTTATCCCACCATTGAGAGGTAGGTAGCACCGTCGTTGGAGTTGTTCGGGTCAATTCGATTATCGGGACAGTGTGGTCACCGAAGCTATGGTAGGACACCTTAGAAGTAACCCTAATGTCCTAGATCCTTTGTATCCGAGGCAACCGTTTCGAGGCAACTGGATCTTTTGGACGAAAGGGCGACCTCTAAGACACCCTATACTTGATGACCACGTTTGAGGCAACCAGTGAGGCGTACCCTAGGAGTGGCATGTGCTTTGTGTGTTGTTTTTCAGTTAATTGTCTTTGTACATGTTATTTGTGAGCTACGGATTAATTTTATTTACATACATTCTTTCATGCATTTTTTAACAGTTAGGAGTGCGGAAAATAAATTGCGGGAATGTAAAGCTACACTATTACAAGGCGCGGGTCTATACATCGCCAAAAAAACAAAGACCTGTTTTGATAAAGTGCGGAAAGTAAAGAAAGCAATAAACCTAATTACTATTACATTCTTGAAGCAGTTACATAATAATCAAAATAAAATAAATGCGCACGAATAAAAATTAAATTGGAACGTCATGAGGGTTTTTGATCCTTTGGTATTAAATTAAAATTAAACCTAAATCTAATTATTTAATTATTTACAAGAAAAATGTTTTTTATGTTTTTTAATGAAATAAAATAAAAGGAAATAAAATTAAAAGTTAACCTAATTCTAAATTGTTTAATTATTAAGAAAAAAAAGTTAAAGTTGCCTAATTAAAATTAATTCAATTTATTAGTATTTATTTACAAAAATAAAATGAAATTAATAATAATAATAATATTAGTTCTTTTTTTTTATTTTTTTATGAAAAAAAGTTAGTTATGTTAATTTAATGATAGAATAATTTTTTGGTAATTTTCTGGATCGATTTTGATAATTAAAAGCAATTAAAAGTCAGTTTAATGATTATTTAACAATTAATTAAAATATGCATGCAAAAATATTAATTTTAATGTCAAAAATTAAATAAACATTTTTCTGATTAAAATGCAAAAAGAAAATATTTTTGTGATTTTTTTAAATGCATGAGAAAATTATTTAAAGATAAATTAAATTAGGATGAAAATATTAAAAGAAAATAGAGAAAACATGTTAATTATGAAAAATGGTAAAAAGAAAATGCCAGGGCCAAGATTCGAACTCATGCCCTCTGGAGGAATCAACCAACACGTTGCTAACTGAGCTAGCTGTCTTTGGTGTTTGTACCTGCAATCAATGGGTTAAAAGGAAAAACGTGGCATATTTGAATTTTCAAACACAGTCAACACGCGTGAGGCCCAGGTGTAATATGGGAGCGAATCAAAACGCATTGTCGTGCCACGCCAACCACGCCTGAGTCCAAATCAGTCAACGACGCCGGAGCCCTAGCTCCGGTCGTCTTCTCCGGCAAGCACGATGGCCGATCCTGCAAAATAGGAAAAATCAAAGCAAAAGAAAGACCTTGTCACCCTAATTCGACCCCTGCGGATTCAATGGTGCCATTGTTTTGGCCTGAAAACGATTGTACAGTGAGTTTCGAAGAAGATAACAAAAACTGCCCTAAAAATGGCAGGTCCTTACTCTTGCGTTAAAGCTTTCATGTTATGCATCAAATACATCCTAATAGGTATCCTGAGTTCACACAAACAATCAAAAACAATTAATGATGCATGAAATACGAAAAACGAATTCAAGAAATTTAACAAACCGATGAGAGCTAGGGAGCATGATCTGGGATGATTTGGCTTCGTGTAAGAGTTGGGAATGATTGCTGCTATGCCCAGGAACACGATTGAATGCTTAAAACTCCTTGAAACTTGCTAGAAAAACAAATTCGAATTTGTCTACTTTGGAAAATTTTGAGAGAATTAGGGTTACCGTTTCAGAGGTTTTTTTTTTCCTTTGAATTTGATTGGAGAGGCTTGCATATATGGTTCTGAATGAGAATCATTCACTATAATGAACCTTTAACCAATGCAATTATGTTTTGAGATTTCCATAACCACCATTGAAGAAATTTGCCTTTTTTGTCCAAATTTGAATTTTATGCTTAAAATGGACATTACCCGAATTTGGTAGGTGGATTATGATGTATCAAAGTCATTCAAGCCACAAGATATCCCTTAATTAATTTTTTTGATTTTTATTTGAATTTTATGGATTTAATATGAATTAAATCAATAAAAATAGAAAAATTAATTTTTAATCTTGAAATAAATCATGGGACACGTGGGTGGCATGACAAGGATGAATCAAGTGGAAAAAAGTGGGCCCTTTTGTCAAAAATTGAAGTTTCAAGGATAGTTGACTTTGGCCATTTCACAAAAATTTCCCAACTTCTCCAATGCATATCTTGCTCAATTTTGATCATATGAACATGTTCTTGTACATTTTGGAAAGGTCTTGAAGTTCTCTAACCAATGCCTTTGGTCCCATGTCATTTTTATCTACCAATCTCAAGTTATGGTCTTTTACTTAAAGTACCTTTTTGTTGACTTTTGAAAATGACCTATAATGTTGAAATTGATAACTTTTTTTGGGAGCATTTCTTGGACTTGGAATGTGAAGATGAGTTGTAGGGAATGTCATCCCCTTCAAAATGAGCATTTGATGGGATTTTTCTGATTACCCATGAAAAAGTTATGCCTTGGTCAAGTTACAGTTGACTTTTCAACTGTCCAAAAATGGAAACTTTTACATCTTGATGATTTTTGAGCCATTCTTGTGGAATCATGATCAAGAATTGATCAAATGATGATTGTGGCTTCAAAATAAGATGTTGACCAAAAATTTTGACTCTTGACTTCCAAATGATCATTTTGCCCTTGCAGTTGATTGTGAACCAAATAGGGCTTTTGACTGTGCAACTTGATGCTGTGAGCCTTGAAACTTGACATGTAGGTGCTTGACAATGTATATGAGCATATGGGACTTGATTGAGCCCTTGAAAATCTCAACTTCCTTGCAAGAACAAAAACCCTAATTTGACTGGCTTAGGAGGGTGTTTGAACTGTGCAACCCTTGGGTAGACTTGAGCAAATTGAGATGATGCTTGTCAAAACTTTGAAGAATATGGGAGGGCAAATTTTGGGGTACAACAGTTTCCCCTGTTCAATCTTCTTAGACCTGAGGATGTAGATTGGCTTGTGTGCCTTTCGTGATCCGAGGGTGGAAGATGATTGAACACTAGAGTGCCCAGAAATTTGCACTCACATAGTAGAGTATCAGCAGTGTGATGTCGGGAATGGGCTTACCGATGCCATTTGGAGAGAAGGTGGATAGGAGGATGGGCTTATAGATGCCATCTGGAGATGTGACAGAATCTTGTCGGGAATGGGCTTATAGATACCATTTGGAGACTGTTGGTATGTGGATGGGCTTATAGATGCCATCTAGGTGTCGATCGCGTAAGAAATTCCTTAGCGAGAACTTGCGTACCTGAGAAAGATAATTTCCTGGCCTGTTACAGGTGTTGATCCTCACTCAGTCGCTCACAGACATGCCCTGGCTAGATACAGGTATCGAATCTGGAACTTCAAAAGGTTGATGGGTTGTCTCTACTGACAGGTTATCTCAGAAAAATCTTTAGGATTTAACTGAACCCGAGGAGGTTTTGTCTTTCTTGACGAGTTGTCTCTTTGGACGGGTTGTCTTCATGGATGTGTTATCTTCAACGACGAGTTGTCTTCAATGACGAGTTGTCTTCAATGACGAGTTGTCTTCAATGACGAGTTGTCTTCAATGACGAGTTGTCTTCAATGACGAGTTGTCTTCAATGACGAGTTGTCTTCAATGACGAGTTGTCTTAAATGACGAGTTATCTTCAATGACGAGTTGTCTTAAATGACGAGTTGTCTTCAATGACGAGTTGTCTTCAATGACGAGTTGTCTTAAATGACGAGTTGTCTTCAATGACGAGTTGTCTTAAATGACGAGTTGTCTTCAATGACGAGTTGTCTTCAATGACGAGTTGTCTTCAATGACGAGTTGTCTTTAATGACGAGTTGTCTTCAATGACGAGTTGTCTTCAATGACGAGTTGTCTTCAATGACGAGTTATCTTTAATGATGAGTTGTCTTCAATGACGAGTTGTCTTAAATGACGAGTTGTCTTAAATGACGAGTTGTCTATAATGACGGGTGTCTATAACGACGGGTGTCTATAATGACAGATTGTCTTCTTTGACTTTAGGAAGTAATTTAACTGGACCTGTCTTCTTTGACTAGATGAGCATCAGAAAAACCTTTGGGATTTAACTAGACTTGTCTTCTTTGACTGGATTTGTCTTCTTTGACTGGATTTGTCTTTTTTGACTGGATTGGTCTCTTTTGATTGGATGAGCATCAGAAAAACCTTTGGGATTTAACTGGACTTGTCTTCTTTGACTGGATTTGTCTTCTTTGACTGGATTTGTCTTTTTTGACTGGATTGGTCTCTTTTGACTGTATTTGTCTACTTTGACATAGCTGATTATTTAACTGTATCCTTCCTGAAAGGTAAAGGTCAGTCGTATGCAATGCATGATATGGATCAAGCAATGATGTTCTTGACATAAATGAGATTGTATGACATGATGCGCATATGCATGATGTGATGTTTATGAATGCATCTTCGTCTGGGAAAGTAAATCCTTGACGCATGCCGGGAAGTTGAATCATGGGCTGATGTTGAAGAACAGAGTTCTTCTTTCCGCTGGGGATGATGATTACAAGAATAAACCGGTAGGAGAAAACGACTCCGTTGGGGAATAAACTTGTTGAAGAGATTACTTTGCGGTGAATTACTCTGTGGGAAGAGATACTTCGCTGAGATTTGGTGATAACTTCGCTGGGGATTCCATTGAGAAGTTATGTTGAGGAATTTGATGAACTCCCTTGGGGATAGGAAGAACTTCGTAGAGGACGATCTTTCCGTGGTAATTAGCTGAGGATAACCTAGTTATAAGCTCTGGTGGAGAATGACCTTTGAATAAAGTCGGGGAGATGCTTTTGCGCTCTGCAGGGAATTAGCTTCCAGAATCTACTGGGGATAAGCTTCCAGAATCTACTGGGGAGATTGATTCAACTTTCCTAGGGAGACTTTTAGACTGTACTGGGGAATGGCCCCACTGGATGTCTGTATTTCGCCGGGGAACAATCTTATATTAAGACTGCCGGGGATGCTCGCTGAGGAATAATTTGTATACTCCGCTGGGGAATATTGAGATTTCCTAGAGATACCCAACTTCCTTAAGGCTGACTGTAGGCTAACTCTGCTTGGGGAGAGTGTTGCTGACTTGCTGGAGATGTTGTGCCTTTTCAGGGTTGATGGGAGACCAACTATGCTCGGGGAGAGTTGTTGAATCTTGTCTTACTTAACTGGGAGTGAAGGTATCCTGGTTACGTTCTTCAGCCGAACCTACCTTGGTACCTTGGTGGACAGAGCAACTAGATCGCTTAGACAACTCATTACTGCCCCTGTTTCTGTGGGAGAAGATACCTGTGGAGGCTCTTGATGACTGCCGATTGACAAATCTTCTTCTGGTAGGCAAGTGACGAGATGATGGAACATAGTCGTACGCTTTTGATCCCTAACTTTTGCCTGGACCGCCCTTTCGGGTTTTCAGTCCACCGGGATACCCATTTTTGCCCAAGCTGCCTTTTCAGGTTTTCGACTTGCCGGGTGTACAGATTTTTTTTCATTTCATCCCTTATTTTTGCCTAGGTGTGTCAACCTAGCGGGTCTTTGCTTATGCGTAGTGTTTTTTTTTTACTATGTCTGGGCTCTCAGGATGTCGGGAGTTGTCATTGTCAGTAGTGCAGTGTTACCATGCCACCAGAACATCTTCGTTTGATCGTCCAATGCCCCAAGTGATCCAGACGGAGATTTGCCCCTAGCTGGTTGGCCTTTTGAGAGATTCTCAGAATCTTGACTTAACTTCCCCAGATGATGGACAATGATCATGCCCTGCCCCTTGGTTGGGAGTGCTTTTGTTCACTAGATATTCGTCGTACGAACTTCTATGCTGTTCAAACAAATAATCATATGTAAACAATGTTATATCAAAAATGCAAAGCTTATGTCTGTCTTGAAGTTTTTTGAAAATGCATTTTTTCATAAAAACAAGTGAATTTTGTAAACTGTGATGTCAACTCGTTATTTTACCGCAAGCCTTAAGGAGTCAGGATACCTTTCGTAACAGTATGCTTTCGAACTAAACCCACGCTTCAGCTAGGACTTTTTGAGGGTTATATCGTGGCCTGGTTCACGGTTTAAGAAACAAAGGATAAAGGCTCAAATTTATTTGTACCCACCCGTTCTTCGTGATGTTCTTCAAACCTAAACTCAGCTGATCATGCGTTAGACCTTGTTTGAGTCTTTTGCTCTGATATACCAGTGATGGTTCGGATATTGACAATTTATTTTGAATAGGCAGTCATTCCCCTTTTTTTTTGGTTGAGGGTTTGTGGGACCTCTTTCTTTTTTTGATTTTTGTTATCCCTGTTTTTTTTGCCTGAACTGTTTCTTTTGTGATTACAGTCAGCGGGATGCCCCAGTTTTTTGTGTAAGTCTCCTTCATAGGTTTTGACTTATTGGGCTTTTATTTTGAGAGATAATGACTTCCTGTGCTTATGATTATAGAGAACCATCATCGTCTTTTGTTTTGTAAGGACCTCTTTGGTGCCATTCGTTGTGCACTTGGATCAACTGAGAGAACTACCCTGCCCCAGGTTATGATTAAGGGTTTTAATTTTCGAAAAGAAAAACTCCTACTTCTTTGGCTCAAAGGGGTTGACGAGGGATTATCTTCCTTATAACTCCAGTGTTTAGGAATTGAAACAATTCATGTACCTCATCAGCGGGGTTTGTCCAAAAGCATACTGTAAATTGTGGTATCGTTTTTGTCATCCTCCCTCAAGAGGCTTAGAATTTTTCAATCAATAGTTGATCATCACAAAAATATGAAAACAGTTTGCGTATAGTGAATACGAAATAATTACTTCAAAACAGACATGTGTAATTCATTAATGAAATAACAACGTTTGACATGAATACAATGTTTGAACAATCAAAGAAAAAATACAACTTGAACATTCGAATGAACAAAAAATTTCTAATCCTAGCCACGTTTTGGCAAGGGAGCAGTGATCACATTGGGAGTCTCTAGAGAGTCGAACTGGACTTCCTTTGCGTCGATCAGATCCTGAACCTTGTTTCTCAAAGTCCAACAATCATCTGTAGCATGCCCCGGGCTGTCAGAATGATAAGCGCAACGAACATTGGGGTTATACCTTGAAGGTGTCTTGTTGGGATTCTTAGGAGGGTCCCTTAGAGTTACCAACTTGGTCTCCAGCAGCTGTGGCAATATCTGGGACAAGGTCATGCCGAGGGGAGTGAATTGCCTTTTAGGTCTCTCTTCCCTTTGTTGGTTGCGATGTTGAGGAGCACCGGCCGGTTTTGAGATAACTACTGCGTTGACAGCACTAGATTCTTTCTTGGACGGTTTCTTTTCAGTGTTTGAGGAATCACTATTCTGTATCTTCCCTGACTTGATACCGGCTTCAATTCTTTCCCCAGTCAAGATTAGGTCTGTAAACCCAGCAGAAGAATTTCCAATCAGATGGTTGAAGAATGGACCAGATAGGGTCCCCAGGAACATATCCACAAGCTCACGGTCAGTCAACGGTGGCTGCACCCTGCCCGCCAGGTCTCTCCACTTTTGCGCGTACTCCTTAAAACCTTCACCCGTCCCCTGTGACATACCCTGGAGTTGGGTACGCGTAGGAGCGAGGTCGGCATTATATTGATACTGCTTATAAAAAGCAGTTGCCAAGTCCTCCCAGTTACGAATACTGGTTCCATCTAGCTGATAGAACCATTCGAGCTGAGTCCCTGAAAGACTTTCCTGGAAGAAATGGATCCATAGGTTCTTGTCTGCCGTGTAAGGCTGGATCTTCCTTGCGTATGAACGGAGGTGCAACTTAGGACAGGAAGCCCCGTCGTATTTTGCAAAGGCATGTGCTTTGAACTTGTGAGGGATCACCACCCCAGAAGATAAGCCTAGGTCTCCAAAGTCCAACCCGGGCACCTGTTGAATCTCCATGGCATTTAGACGGTCTTCCAGCTGTTTGTACCGGTCCTCAGCAGGATGGTACTGTTCATTATTTAAATATGTCTCGGTGTCAGAGACTACGGGACTAGGAACCCTTCCCTCTTGGTGACTGCCTTCCCCAACAGATGGAGTAGTCCGCTCAGCTTCATTCTGCAGTGTATTCCCAGATCTGCGTCTAGGGTTGAACAAAACAGTCCTCTTCTTCTTTTTCTTCAAAAGCAGAGTCTTCAATTCCTGTTGTCCCTGGGCCAAGTTCATGACCATCTCTTGAAACTGAGTGTTCTGGGCCTGGAGGGCCTTGATAGCTTGTTCATTGGATGATTCAGGATTCATGATGACTGCTGAAATAAACAGCGAAGAAGGTAAGCAACTTGTGGAAAATAGTACCTGTAATGCAATGATATATATGTATGCATGCGATGTTTTCAAGGATCTCGCGGGGTAAACAGAGAAACTTGTTAGAATTTGAATTTGGGTAGCTTGATTGAAGGAACTGCATATTGTTGAGAGTCCTTCTTCAAGAGTCAAGGCTCACCATATCGAGTGGGTCATAGCCCCTGACCCAAGCTATCAACCTTGGCTAGAGGAAAATAAATCCCCTTTGCCACTTGCTAGACATGTTGGTTCATCATGACCTGCATCACAGACCCTTGAGATCCTTGAAATGGATTAGTCCTTATGAAGGATGTATGCAATGGTATGATGGCATGATGTTATTCTATGCGTGGATTAATGTAGGTAAACCCTGTTATGAGTCCAGATTAAGGACTGTAAACAAAACCTGCAAGAAACTCAAGTGTCAGATAACAAGTATGCAAGTAGTCAAGTTTGAAGGCACACAAGTCACACAAAGAGCCCTTAGAGTTTAGGCCAGCATGAAGTTTGGGGTACTACCCTCTTGAAGTTGGTAGGATGAAAACATGTCCTATCAAAAGTAACCGGGTTCTAAGGAGCTCAATATCATAGGGTTGTTTTCTATGTTCATTGTTTTGATTTAGCCACTGAACTGGCGATCAAACTATTCCAAGAAAACAACCCTCAATGAGTGTAGTATCGAGTATCAACCAACTTCAGACTGCACCAAAGTCAGTTATCTCACTACCCCTAAAGAGGCCAGGATGGTTCAATTAAGGTTCCTAAGGTCAGTTGATGCTTCACGACACCATGCGGCGGCCCCGTACTCTCCTTGACTTGACTCAAGGGTTACCGATACTCACCAAAGTGCCACATCAACGTAGCAAACTACTTCAACCGTGTCGGTATACCCCGCACAGTTCCCTCACAGTTTTGTTGCTACTTTCTAAGAGGTATCCCCTAGATCCAGGTTAGGATCTATGAAACTCCCAAAACAGGCCCACAATATTAAATCAAGCAAAGCAAGCAATTGAAAACATGATTATGAACTATTCCTAAGGTACACCCCACTTATTATTTCCCCAGCAGAGTCGCCAGTTCTGTGATCGGTGGAAATAGAACTGACTGTTTTTTTTTAGCTGGTTTTGCGAAATGTCGCGGTAAGCAAGAGTCGCCACCGTCTTTTATGTTCTCCAACATGGAAAGGACAAAAGCACAGCAAAATTCCTTATTTGAGAATGTTTCTCGGTTCGGGAGGTAGATTTATAGAAAGGGAAGGTGTTAGCACCCTTTCTATCTGTGGTTATCCACGGGCTCTTAGGTACTTGCTCTTACGTTTTCAAAATTTGTTTGCTTTTCAAGTGTGTGTGGGTTTTGAAAAAGTTCGTTTGAAAACTTCTAGGTAACTCTTGTATCAGTCCTCAAGAGTGTATGAAGTATTGTTTGAAAATTTTTTGAAAGTGTAAGGTGTGAAAAGTATTTTGTTTGTTTTGAAAAGAGCAAGTACCCATGAGTCATCTACCTACTCTAAGGAATTAGGCTGTGTAAGAGTCCTTTAGATAGTGCTATCCCACCATTGAGAGGTAGGTAGCACCGTCGTTGGAGTTGTTCGGGTCAATTCGATTATCGGGACAGTGTGGTCACCGAAGCAATGGTAGGACACCTTAGAAGTAACCCTAATGTCCTAGATCCTTTGTATCCGAGGCAACCATTTCGAGGCAACTGGATCTTTTGGACGGAACGGCGACCTCTAAGACACCCTATACTTGATGACCACGTTTGAGGCAACCAGTGAGGCGTACCCTAGGAGTGGCATGTGCTTTGTGTGTTGTTTTTCAGTTAATTGTCTTTGTACATGTTATTTGTGAGCTACAGATTAATTTTATTTACATACATTCTTTCATGCATTTTTTAACAGTTAGGAGTGCGGAAAATAAATTGCGGGAATGTAAAGCTATGCTATTACAAGGCGCGGGTCTATACATCGCCAAATAAACAAAGACCCGTTTTGATAAAGTGCGGAAAGTAAAGAAAGCAATAAACCTAATTACTATTACATTCTTGAAGCAGTTACATAATAATCAAAATAAAATAAATGCGCGCGAATAAAAATTAAATTGGAACGTCATGAGGGTTTTTGATCCTTTGGTATTAAATTAAAATTAAACCTAAATCTAATTATTTAATTATTTACAAGAAAAATGTTTTTTATGTTTTTTAATGAAATAAAATAAAAGGAAATAAAATTAAAAGTTAACCTAATTCTAAATTGTTTAATTATTAAGAAAAAAAAAGTTAAAGTTGCCTAATTAAAATTAATTCAATTTATTAGTATTTATTTACAAAAATAAAATGAAATTAATAATAATAATAATAATATTAGTTCTTTTTTTTTTATTCTTTTATGAAAAAAGTTAGTTATGTTAATTTAATGATAGAATAATTTTTTGGTAATTTTCTAGATCGATTTTGATAATTAAAAGCAATTAAAAGTCAGTTTAATGATTATTTAACAATTAATTAAAATACGCATGCAAAAATATTAATTTTAATGTCAAAAATTAAATAAACATTTTTATGATTAAAATGCAAAAGGAAAATATTTTTGTGATTTTTTTAAATGCATGAGAAAATTATTTAAAGATAAATTAAATTAGGATGAAAATATTAAAAGAAAATAGAGAAAACATGTTAATTATGAAAAATGGTAAAAAGAAAATGCCAGGGCCAAGATTCGAACTCATGCCCTCTGGAGGAATCAACCAACACGTTGCCAACTGAGCTAGCTGTCTTTGGTGTTTGTACCTGCAATCAATGGGTTAAAAGGAAAAACGTGGCATATTTGAATTTTCAAACACAGTCAACACGCGTGGGGCCCAGGAGTAACATGGGAGCGAATCAGAACGCATTGTCGTGCCACGCCAACCACGCCTGAGTCCAAATCAGTCAACGACGCCGGAGCCCTAGCTCCGGTCGTCTTCTCCGGCAAGCACGATGGCCGATCCTGCAAAATAGGAAAAATCAAAGCAAAAGAAAGACCTTGTCACCCTAATTCGACCCCTGCGGATTCAATGGTGCCATTGTTTTGGCCTGAAAACGACTGTACGGTGAGTTTCGAAGAAGATAACAAAAACTGCCCTAACAATGGCAGGTCCTTACTCCTGCGTTAAAGCTTTCATGTTATGCATCAAATACATCCTAATAGGTATCCTGAGTTCACACAAACAATCAAAAACAATTAATGATGCATGAAATACGAAAAACGAATTCAAGAAATTTAACAAACCGATGAGAGCTAGGGAGCATGATCTGGGATGATTTGGCTTCGTGTAAGAGTTGGGAATGATTGCTGCTATGCCCAGGAACACGATTGAATGCTTAAAACTCCTTGAAACTTGCTAGAAAAACAAATTTGAATTTGTCTACTTTGGAAAATTTTGAGAGAATTAGGGTTGCCGTTTCAGAGGTTTTTTTTTTCCTTTGAATTTGATTGGAGAGGCTTGCATATATGGTTCTGAATGAGAATCATTCACTATAATGAACCTTTAACCAATGCAATTATGTTTTGAGATTTCCATAACCACCATTGAAGAAATTTGCCTTTTTTGTCCAAATTTGAATTTTATGCTTAAAATGGACCTTACCCGAATTTGGTAGGTGGATTATGATATATCAAAGTCATTCAAGCCACAAGATATCCCTTAATTAATTTTTTTGATTTTTATTTGAATTTTATGGATTTAATATGAATTAAATCAATAAAATTAAATAAAAATAGAAAAATTAATTTTTAATCTTGAAATAAATCATGGGACACGTGGGTGGCATGACAAGGATGAATCAAGTGGAAAAAAGTGGGCCCTTTTGTCAAAAATTGAAGTTTCAAGGATAGTTGACTTTGGCCATTTCACAAAAATTTCCCAACTTCTCCAATGCATATCTTGCTCAATTTTGATCATATGAACATGTTCTTGGACATTTTGGAAAGGTCTTGAAGTCCTCTAACCAATGCTTTTGTTCCCATGTCATTTTGATCTACCAATCTCAAGTTATGGTCTTTGACTTAAAGTGCCTTTTTGTTGACTTTTGAAAATGACCTATAATGTTGAAATTGATAACTTTTTGTGGGAGCATTTCTTGGACTTGGAATGTGAAGATGAGTTGTAGGGAATGTCATCCCCTTCAAAATGAGCATTGGATGGGATTTTTCTGATGAACCATGAAAAAGTTATGCCTTGGTCAAGTTACAGTTGACTTTTCAGCTGTCCAAAAATGGAAACTTTTGCATCTTGATGATTTTTGAGCCATTCTTGTGGAATCATGATCAAGAATTGATCAAATGATGATTGTGGCTTTAAAATAAGATGTTGACCAAAAATTTTGACTTTTGACTGCCAAATGACCATTTTGCCCTTGCAGTTGATTGTGAACCAAATAGGGCTTTTGACTGTGCAACTTGATGTTGTGAGCCTTGAAACTTGACATGTAGGTGCTTGAAAATGTATATGAGCATATGGGACTTGATTGAGCCCTTGAAAACCTCAACTTCCTTGCAAGAACCAAAACCCTAATTTGACTGGCTTAGGAGGGTGTTTGAACTGTGCAATCCTTGGGTAGACTTGAGCAAATTGAGATGATGCTTGTCAAAACATTGAAGAATATGGGAGGGCAAATTTTGGGGTACAACAAGATGGATGGGGAGTTCATTGAGACCCCATTTCAGCATTTTGAAGAGGTTCCTCAGACACTGGCGTCAGCTGAGACTGTGGTTGAAGGTTCTCCTATGAAGATGGCTTCCTTAAAGGATGCTCGGGCTGTTATTGAGAAGGGTGAGTGTGCAAATTGGGGCCGGCTTCCTGATTTCACTCAGAAGACTAACAAGTTTGGTTTGGGTTTCACTGCAGAAGCTCAAAGGGTTGTTCGAAGTGCGAGAATTGGAAGACCTCCCGTGTTCATCAGCAACTCGGGAGTAAATGCCATTGAAGATGATGTGGAGGAGTCTGAATTCGACAACTGGATCTATCCTACGACCAACGGTGGACCAAGCAACTGGACAGCAAAGGACTTCATCCCCATTAATTTTGTTACCCAGTAATGAACTCTTTGTTTCGAATTTGTAACAGACAATGTTGTGAAACTTTATGGCCCGGTGTCTTACCCAGGGCACCGTGGCTTCATTTGTGAGGGCTTTTGTGTGCCATTTTCATATATCATTAATAAAAGCATTGGACGTCTTTTGCATTTCAAATCTTGCGCTCCTTGTCTTTCTTTATTATATATTGCAAAACAGTTATTTTACACACACTCACATATACAGGTCTCAATCCACTCTGGATCTCACTGGTAACAACTCTGTTACTGCCAGTTATGACTTCGAAAACCCGATCAACTTAGCCGAAGACGAAGGTGAAGATGATTGCGAGGTGTCGGGCGAACTTGCAAGACTGCTACTCCAGGAAGAGAGGGCCATTCAGCCACATGAAGAGACGGTGGAAACGGTGAATCTGGGTACTGAGACAGACAAGAAGGAAGTCAAGATCGGTGCAAATCTGGAGCCTAGTGTGAAACAATGTTTGATTCAGATGTTGCGTGACTATGTTGAGATCTTTGCCTGGTCTTACGAAGATATTCCTGGGTTGGATACTGACATTGGGGTTCATCGCCTGCCTACCAAGGAAGACTGCCCTCCCGTAAAATAGAAGGTTCGCCGTATGCGCCCAGAGATGTCCGAGAAAATCAAGGCTGAAGTTATGAAACAGTTTGACGCCGGTTTTCTAGCAGTGACTTCTTACCCTCAGTGGGTGGCCAATGTGGTTCTGGTACCGAAGAAGGATGGTAAGGTTCTAATGTGTGTTGACTACAGGGATTTGAACAGGGCGAGCCCTAAGGATGACTTCCCTCTACCTCACATCGACGTTCTGGTTGATAATACTGCTCAGCACAAGGTGTTCTCCTTCATGGACAGTTTCTCCGGATATAATCAAATCAAGATGGCTCCCGAAGACATGGAGAAGACCACTTTTGTTACTCAATGGGGTACATTTTGCTACAAGGTCGTGCCTTTTGGATTGAAGAATGTTGGGGCAACATATCAGCGTGCCATGGTTGCTTTGTTTCATGACATGATCCATCATGAGATTGAAGTATACGTCGACGATATGATTGCGAGGTCCCAGACTGAGGAGGAACACCTTGACCATCTACAGAAGTTGTTTGACAGGTTGAAGTTGTACAAGCTGAGATTAAACCCGAACAAGTGCACCTTTGGGGTGAGGTCTGGTAAACTGCTAGGTTTCGTAGTGAGCGACAAAGGTATTCAAGTGGATCCTGCCAAAGTGAAAGCCATACAAGAGATGCCAGCTCCCAAGACAGAGAAGGAGGTCAGAGGTTTTCTAGGACGATTGAACTACATTTCCCGATTCATCTCTCACCTGACTGCTACTTGTGAGCCAATCTTCAAGCTGCTGAAGAAAGATCAAGTGGTACGTTGGAATGATGAATGTCAGGCCACTTTTGAAAGGATCAAAGAGTATCTCTAAGAGCCACCCATCCTAATGCCACCAGTTGAAGGGAGACCTCTGATCTTATACTTGACAGCACTTGACAACTCAATGGGGTGTGTGTTGGGGCAGCATGATGAGTCTGGCCGAAAAGAGCATGCTATTTATTACCTTAGCAAAAAGTTTACCAAATGTGAGACCCGATACTCACTGCTTGAGAAAACTTGTTGCGCTTTGGCATGGGCTGCTCGCCGGCTGAGACAGTATATGCTGACTCACACTACTCTGTTGATTTCAAAAATGGATCCAATCAAGTATATCTTCGAAAAGCCTGCCTTGTCCGGAAGAATAGCAAGATGGCAGATGATTTTGACTGAGTATGACATCCAGTACACAACTCAAAAAGCAATTAAGGGAAGTGTATTGGCAGACCATTTGGCACATCAGGCAGTGGATGATTACCAGTCTATGAACTTTGAATTCCCGGACGAGAATATCATGCTGATAACTGATTGTGAGACACCTGGACCGGATGAAGGACCTGAGGAAGGATCCCGATGGTCTATGTACTTTGATGGAGCTTCAAACGCTTTGGGTAATGGCATTGGCGCTGTGATCATATCTCCTAAAGGCTCTCATACTCCGTTTACCGCCCGACTATGTTTCAACTGCACCAACAACATGGCGGAGTATGAAGCTTGCATCATGGGTCTTCGAGCTGCAATTGATCTAAAGATTAAGTTTCTAAGTGTCTTCGGAGATTCCGCTCTCGTGATCAGTCAGATCAAAGGCGAGTGGGATACAAAACACCCAAATCTTATTCCTTACAAGGAGTATGTATTGACATTGCTTCCCCATTTCGAGGAGATAACCTTTGAACACTTCCCAAGAGAGGAGAATCAGTTGGAAGACGCGTTGGCTACGATGTCTTCTATGTTCAAAGTCAATTGGGACAACGAGGCTCCCCGGATCATTATTGAAAGATTAGACGAACCTGCACATTGTTATGATCTTGAGACTGAAAAGGTAACAGAAAAGCCTTGGTTTCATGAGGTGAAGAGGTACCTTGAAGCTCAGGAGTACTCCGAGGGTGCATCTGTTAATGACAAGAAGTTTCTGAGGAGATTCGCGGCGAAGTTCTTCATCAGCAATGGCATTCTGTACAAGCGTAACCATGATTTAACCTTACTGCGTTGTGTGGATAAGATTGAAGCAGAAAGAATCATGACAGAGCTGCATGAAGGTACTTTGGGAACTCATTCCAGTGGACATACCATGGCAAAGAAAATCCTCCGGGCAGGATATTACTGGTCCATAATGGAAGCTGACTGTTATCAGCATTCTCGGACATGTCACAAGTGCCAGGTCTATGCTGATAAGGTGCACATACCTCTTGTTCCTCTGAATGTTTTGACAGCACCTTGGCCTTTTGCAATGTGGGGCATTGATATGATTGGCGAGATCAGGCCTACGGCATCCAACGGGCATCGTTTCATCCTGGTAGCGATTGATTACTTTACAAAGTGGGTTGAAGCAGCTTCCTTTGCTACGGTAACTAAGAACGTCGTGGCACGGTTCATTCGGCATAACCTGATCTGTTGATACGGTGTACCAGAGAGGATCATTATGGACAATGGTACCAATCTCAACAACAAGATGATCACTGAGCTCTGCGAGCAATTCAAGGTACAGCATCACAACTCTTCTCCCTACCGGCCGAAGATGAATGGGGCTGTCGAAGCGGAAAATAAGAACATTAAGAAGATTGTGCAGAAGATGACAGTGACATACAAAGACTGGCACAAGATGTTACCATTTGCTCTTCATGGGTACCGTACCTCAGCACGGACGTCAACAGGGGCAACACCCTATTCCTTGGTATATGGCATGGAGGCAGTCTTGCCTATCAAAGTTCAGATACCCTCTCTCCGGATCATGAAGGATGCAGGTTTGAGTGAAGATGACTGGATTCAAACCCGACTTAATCAATTGAACCTAATCGACGAAAAAAGACTTACTATTGTTTGTCATGGTCAGACGTACCAAAAACGGATGATCAAGGCATTTAACAAGAAAGTCAGACGACAAGAGTATCAAGTTGGGGACCTGGTAATCAAGCGCATTATTCTACCTCAAGGTGATCCCAGGGGCAAATGGACCCCTACTTATGAAGGGCCATTTGTGGTTAAGAACATTTTCTCAGGAGGAGCGATGATTCTAACCACCATGGATGGTGACGACCTTCCTCACCCCGTCAATGCAGACATAGTAAAAAGATACTACGCATAATCAAAGACCCGCTAGGTTGACTGGCCTAGGCAAAAATAAGGGCTTCCCGGCGAACCAAAAGGGTTCGAGCAAAAATAAGGGATGAAAATGAAAAAATCTGTACACACGGCAAGTCGAAAACCTGAAAAGGCGGCTTGGGTAAAAATGGGTATCCCGGTGGACTGAAAACCCGAAAGGGCGGTCCAGGAAAAAGTTAGGGATTAAAGCGTAATACTATGTCTTATTGGATCACCTTGCATCCAGACTTCGGTATCGACTTTCAAGCTCGGACGGCACCAATCAATCAGATTCATCTTCAATTAAGCAGCAAAGTGATGAGATGCCTGAAGATATAAAGGAAATAGCAGAGTTGGAACCCAGTGGGATTATTCACATAGTTGTTTTCTTTTCTTTTCACAAATTGTATAAATTCTATTTGTTCGGCGGAGTTCTCTTACTAGGACGTCAGTCTCTTGTACAAAAACGCCTATTTTCAGGCAAACTTCAAAATCAATACAAATTCATTTTCAGACAAATTTCAAATTGTTTTTCCTTTATTTGTTTTGTTTTGCAAAAGAACGCCCAATGTTCATTTTTGATATATGCATTTGACATTAATTGCTGCTCATAAATATTTACATGTGAAACAAAGGACGAATTACGGGTAATGTCAGAAACAGGGGCATAAGAAATGTCCAAACTGTGTAGTTACATTGTCCACCAAGGTACCAAGGTAGGTTCAGCTGAAGAATATGACCAAGATACCATCACTCCCCACTGAGACTTGCAACTATGAACGAATCAGAAACACTCTCCCCAAGAAGATTTAATCTACCATCAGCCCTGAAAAGGTTTGGTATCCTCAGAAGGTCTTAATATTCCCCAGCGGAGTATAAGAGTATTCCCCAACAAGTATAAGAGCATCTCCGGCAGTCTTAATATTCCTCCACGGAATATGAGAATGTTCCCCGGCAGAATACAAGATACCCCCCAGTGGAGTCAATATTTCCCAGCGCAGTCTAAAAAAGGCTTCCCCACCAGAGTTGAATCATCTTACCCAGTAGATTCTGGAAGCTTATCCCCTGCAGAGCACAAATGAATCTCCCCAGCCAAATTCAAAAGGTTATCCTTACAAGGGTCTAACTGGGTTATCCTCAGCAGGTTGCAACTGAAAGATCAGCCCCAACGAAGTTCTTTCTATCCCCAACGGAGTTCATCATTAAAATTCCCAACAGAGCTTATCAACAGAATCCCCAGTGGAGTTATCGTTAAAATCTTCAGCAGAACGTCTCTTCCCCACAGGGTAATTCCCCTCGGAGTAATCTCTTCATCAGTTTATTCCCCCCACGGAGTTTTTCTCTCCTACAGGTTTATCATCTTTGTTCATCATCCCCAGCGGAAACAAAGAACTCAACTTTATTCTCCAGCAGCTCCGGGATTTATTTTTCCCCAGCTAAAACATCACATTTACATACATCATGATACATGCATATACGCATCATACGAATACAATCTCATTTATTTTGAGAACATCATTGCCTGATCCATATCATGCATTGCATATGAATGACCTTTACCTTTCAGGAAAGATGCAGTTAAGTCCCCAGCTTAGTCGAAGACCTGACCAGTTCTTAAATCTCAATTGAATTATCCTCGGTTGAATTTCAGATAAGGTTCTCAATCGCGACAGTTTCCTCCGTCATAGTATGGACGAGTACTATAACCTCAACGGTATACTCCGTGGAGCACGAGTCAGTTCCTAGATCTTGATGTTTTCCTCCGTCATAGTGTGGACGAGTTCTATAACCTCAACGGTATACTCCATTGAGCACGAGACAGTTCCTAGATCTTGATGAAGATGTTTCCCTACGTCATAGTGTGGACGAGTACTATAACCTCAACGGTATACTCTGTTGAGCACGAGTCAGTTCCTAGATCTTAATGTTTTCCTCCGTCATAGTGTGGACAAGTTCTATAACCTCGGCGGTATACTACGTTGAGCACGAGACAGTTCCTAGATCTTGGTGAAGATGTTTCCCTACGTTATAGTGTGTATGATTACTATAACCTCAACGGTATACTCCATTGAGCACGAGTCAGTTCCTAGATCTTGATGTTTTCCTCCGTCATAGTGTGGACGAGTTCTATAACCTCAACGGTATACTCCATTGAGCACGAGACAGTTCCTAGATCTTGATGAAGATGTTTCCCTACGTCATAGTATGGACGAGTACTATAACCTCAACGGTATACTCCGTGGAGCACGAGTCAGTTCCTAGATCTTGATGTTTTCCTCCGTCATAGTGTGGACAAGTTTTATAACCTCGGCGGTATACTACGTTGAGCACGAGACAGTTCCTAGATCTTGATGAAGATGTTTCCCTACGTCATAGTATGGACGAGTAATATAACCTCAACGGTATACTCGATTGAGCATGAGTCAGTTCCTAGATCTTGATGTTTTCCTCCGTCATAGTGTGGACAAGTTCTATAACCTCAACGGTATACTCCATTGAGCACGAGACAGTTCCTAGATCTTGATGAAGATGTTTCCTCCCCAATTGGATTGTGGACATGTTCTTAAGACTCAGCCGAGGCATTCTCTCAAGTTGAAGTACAAAGCAAGTTCCTAAATCTCAACAAAGGTTAGACTTCCCCAGCGGGATCTTTTACAACAACAGGTATGCAAGTTCTCGCTAAGGAATCTCTTATGCGATCGACACTCCTGCAGATGGCATCTGTAAGCCCATCCTCCTACCAACAATCTCCAAATGGCATCTGTTGTACCCCAAAATTTGCCCTCCCATATTCTTCAAAGTTTGTCAAGAATCACCTTCAAATGGTTCAAGACTATTCAAGGGATTGCATAGTCAAACATCCTCCTAAGCCAGCCAAAATTAGGGTTTTGGTTCCCTCAAGGAATTTGAGGTTTTCAGTGGTCCAATCAAGTCTCATGTTCCCATATACATTGTCAAGCATCCACATGTCAAGTTTCAAGGTTCACAATGCCAGTTTGCACAGTCAAAAGCCCTAGTTGCTCCACAACCAACTGTAGGGGCAAAATGGTCATTTTACAGTCAAAAGTCAAAAAATTTGGTCAACATCTTATTTTGAAGCCACAATCATCATTTGATCAAGTCTTGATCATGATTCCACAAGCATGGCTCAAAAATCATCAAGATGCCAAAAGTTTCTATTTTTGGACAGTTGAAAAGTCAACTGTAACTTGACCAAGGCATAACTTTTTCATGGTTCATCAGAAAAATCCCATCCAATGTTAATTTTGAAGGGGAGGACATTTCCCACAACTCATATTCACATTCCAAGTCCAAGAAATGCTCTCACAAAAAGTTATCAATTTCTACATTATAGGTCACTTTCAAAAGTCAACAAAAAGGCACTTTAAGTCAAAGACCATAACTTGAGATTGGTAAATCAAAATGACATGGGACCAAAGGCATTGGTTAGAAGACTTCAAGACCTTTCCAAAATGTCCAAGAACATGTTCATAGGATCAAAATTGAGCAAGATATGCATTGGAGAAGTTGGGAAATGTTTGGGAATTTGCAAAAGTCAACTTTGCTCAAAACACTTCATTTTTGCTAATGGGCCTCAAATTCCTTCTTGAAACATTGTCCAAGGCCTATGCACGACCCATTGAGCTTAAATTGATCTATTTTCTTATTTTTAACTAATTAATTGAATTTTTTATTAATATTAATTCATTTAATTCATTTAATTGTAGGAAAATTCAAAAGATATGGTTTTCAAATCTTTTTGTGATGCAAATGAACTCAAGACAAGCTGAAGATCTCGTGTACACATCAAGGGGACAAAATCTCCCAATTTGGCAAGGTTTTTCAATCAAAAAGATTGAAAAATATTTGATTGAAAATCAAAGATGCAAAACATAATGCCATGGATCTTTTGCCCAAAGATTTAACCTAATTCATTCCATTACATATACTGAAGCTAAACCTAAATCCATTCACGTGCAAGCTGCTGTCAAAAGCCATAAGCAAATTCCAAAAATTCAAGAAAAATTTGAAAACTGAATTCCACCTTCCAGCACGATTCAAAGCTTTCTCTTGATTCAAACCTATTGCAGGGGTTCCCAGAAGCCTTTTGCAATCAAAATCACGTGCCAACACTCAAAGAAACGTCCAGAACAAACTCACGGTTTGCTTAATTTTTCTAGAATCGAAACTCAAGTTTTATGCATCATTAGCATGTTATGATCATTGCTTTGCATTGCTAACACCATTCTGAAGCTAATGGTACAGATCAATTTGATTATGGTGCCCTGAAACGAAAACTGCCATTGGAGAATTCTAGGTTTTTCAAGCTTCAAAATTAGGGCTTTACAGCACAGAAAAAATTGGACCTTGAGACGCATATGGTTGAATTCGTCAAGGCCAGACGAACTCAACCCAACCATCGCGCCATATTTATATGCATCAGGGACCTAATCGCTATTTTTGGTCATGTTATTTTGTGGGGGTTAAAAACCCCCGCTATCTGTTTGTTGTTTTACAGGAAAAAGGATGAAGATGAAGACGTGTGCGTGCATGATTGGTCCATTTAAATGAAACGCGCGTTTTTTCATAATTGTTAGCATATGTTGTTGTTTTATATAATATATTTGTTTCCCACTATACTAACAAAGGCGTGCAGTTGGTTTGGTGGATAGTGAGGTGTCTGGCAATCAATGGGACCTGGGTTCGATTCCCAGGTCCACCCAAAATTCCTTGTATTATTTTTCATAACATGATCCTATGCAGATTCACAACAATATTCCACCATGGACTCCAGCGCTCAGCTTGCCAAGTGTCTCACAATACCAATCTAATGGTCAAAAGATGAAGACCATGGTACGTTCCAGTCAATGAGCACGCACCTGATTCCAGAAGTCAACAAGGCTTGAATGTTATTGGGCCTAAAACCTGCAAAATAAACCTCTATTCTTGGGTCAACACCCCCCCTGGTTAATGGCTTTTCTTTTTATTTTCTTTTAACTAACTATTTTTTTATTATTAATATTATTTATTTAACTAACATAATTAATATTAATTTTCATAATAAACTCAGAATTAAATATTTATAATATTTTTATTATGTATTAATTTCATTATTAATTTATTTTGTAAATAAAATACTAACAAATTAATTAGTTTAATTAGTTAATTTTAATCTTTTTTCACAATAAATAAAATAGGTTAGAATTAGGGTTTTCTCTTGACTTTTTATTTCTTTTCTTTTTATTTTTCATTAAAATATTAAAAAACACAAAAACACTTTTTTTTCTTTAATTAATTAATTAATTAGTAAATTAGGTTTAATATTTTCATTTAATTACAAAAAAGGACAAAACTTAAATTCTTTTCTAAAAAGGGTCAAAACCCTAAGGACGTCCCGATTAAATTTCTTTCGCGCTTTAATTCTTATTTTGATTATTTATGTATCTGCTCATAGGATGTAATAGTTAATTAGGACTTTACCGCTTTCTTTACTTTTCTCGCACTTATTTTCAAAACGGGTTTTGTTTTTGGCGATGTATAGACCCGCGCCTTGTAATAGCGTAGATTCATATTTCCGCAGTTTATTTTCCACACTCTTAACTGTTAAAAATGCATGAAAGACTTGTATGAAAAATAAAACCAATCCGTAGCTCACAAATGACATGTTCAAAGATAAATTAACATGAAACAACACACATGCACATGCCACTCCTAGGGTACGCCTCACTGGTTGCCTCGAACGTGGTCGTCAAGTATAGGGTATTTTAGAGGTCGCCCTCCTGTCTAAAGATCCAGTTGCCTCAAAACGGTTGCCTCGGATAAAAGGATCTAGGACATTAGGGTTACCGCTAAGGTGTCCTACTATTGCTTTGGTGACCACACATGTCCCTCATAATCGAATTGACCCGAATACCTCCAACGACGGTACTACCTACTTATCAATAGTGGGATAGCGCTGTCTAAAGGACTCTTACACAGCTTAATTCCTTAGAGTAGGTAGATTTCTCCTGGGTACTTGCTCTTTCAAACAAACAAAACAACTTTTCGCACCCACACTTTCAAAAGGTTTTCAAACAAATATTTCATACACTCTTGAGGACAGATACAAGAGTTACTTAGAAATTTTTTCAAACGAAACTTTTTTTTCAAAACCCACACACACTTGAAAAGCAAACAATTTTGAAAACATAAAGAGCAAGTACCTAAGAGCCCGTGGATAACCACGGATAGAAAGGGTGCTAACACCTTCCCTTTCTATAAATCTACCTCCCGAACCGAGAGACATCTCAAAGAAGGAATTTTGCTGTGCTTTTGTCCTTTCCATGTTGGAGAACATAAAAGACGGTGGCGACTCTTGCTTACGGCGAAATTTCGCGAACCAGCATTCCAAAACAGTCAGTTCTATTTCCACCGATCACAGCATCTGTAAGCCCATTCCCGACATCACAATGCTGATACTACACCATGCGAGTGCAAATTTCTGGGCACTCTAGTGTTCAATTATCTTCCACCTTCGGATCACGAAAGGCTCGAAAGCCAATCTATATCCTCAGGTTTAAGAAAATTGAACAGGGGCAACTGTTGTACCCCAAAATTTTCCCTCTCATATTCCTCGAGATTTGCCAAGAATAATCTTCAAGTTACTCAAGTTGGCTCAAGGGTTGGACAGTCAAATCACCTCCTAAGGCAGTCAAGTCAAAATTAGGGTTTTGTGTTGCATCAAGGTCCTCACATCCAAATGACCTCAAGTGCTCTCCAATGTCCTAATATGTTCTTAAATTCATCCATGTCAAATTTCAAGCCTTTCAGAGGAAGTTTGGTCAGTCAATTGCTCAAGAGACCCAAAAGTCGATTATGTTAGGGCAAAACTCAACTGTGTCCCAAATACAGTCAAGCCTCAAGATTTTTTGTCAACATTATCATTTTTAAGAATAACTCATCATTTGATCAAGGATCATGATTCATCAAGTATTGCTCAAGATTCCTCAAGATTCAAAAGTTGCTAAATTAGGGTTTTATAGGAAAAGTCAACTCAACTTTGACCAAGCATAACTTTCTCATACTTTATGAGAAATGACCCATCCAAATCTCATTTTGAAGAGGATGCCATTTCCTACAATCCATATTCACACCCCAAGATCAATAAATTCTCTCACAAAAAGTTACAAATTTGGACATTATAGGTCATTTTTGAAAGTCAATAAAAACACCTTTTTTTCCAAAGCTTATAACTTGAGCATGGAACATCAAAATGAGATGAGACAAAAAGGGTTGATTATAAGACATCTCAAGGTTTCTAAAAAGTCCAAGAACACCTCCAAAAGTTCAAAATTGAAGAAGTTATGCATTGTTGAAGTTGGGCATTTTTCCAAAATTGCCAAAAGTCAACTATCCTCAAAACTCCAATTTTTGACAAAAGGGCCCACTTTTTCCACTTGATATAGTCTTGTCATGCCACACACGTGTCCCATATTTGATTTCATGGTCATTCATTTATTTTTCTATTTTATTTAATTTTTATTGATTTAATTCATTTATAATCAATATTAAATCAAATAAAATCTAAAAATTGATGAAATGGCATCTTTGTAATTTGTACAACTTTCAAATACCATCATGAACCAAATCAAATTCGTATCAAGCTTGGTTATGCACAAAAAATATGATTTGGCCTATTTTTGGAAAGCTTATCAATGGTGATCAAATCCAATATTCCATCTTCAATGCACTTGGATTATAGCCCATATTTTGACCTAAATGCATTCTAATATATTCACACAAGCCACACAAACCTAAAATACACATAGAACACTGCTGAAGTGGACAGAGCAAATTGGTGAAAAAGCTTGAAAAGTGGGAGATCAAAAACAACATTGGAGGCCAATTCAATCCCAAATCACATCGTAGCTCTCTTGCCAGCAATCTCCTGAAGCTATAGTAACCAAAGCCAAGGCCTGAAGCTATCTGAAAAGCGCTGTAAGTGTTCTTGAAAACAGCTCTGAACATGAAATCGAAACCATTCATTCTTGCATCCTTTTGATAAACTATTGGCATAATCTTGATCCTTATCAAATTTCTAACAATTCTGCATCATTCAATTTGATTTTTATGGACCATACTGTGATGCCCGATTCTAGGGTTCTTGTTCTTGTTTTTTAGCCATTTTGTGTACAGGCAAAATCAAGGCAAATAATGGTTAAAGGGATGACCAGGAGGAAGAGACGAGTGCATTGGTACTCTTGGGTGTCGTTTACATGGCCTAGGGAGGATGTTTGAGAGATCCTATGAATCTTCCTGCGGATAAAAATCCGCAGGTAATGAACCAGGGTGATATGAAGAAGACGATCATGTGGCTGGGCGTGATTGGCCAATTTGAATCATAGCGCATTTTTATTTTTTTTGTAGGGCATAATTAATTGTTTTACATATAATATTATATATCCATTCCACTAACGAATAAAGCAGTTTGGTTGAGTGGCTGGGGCGCAGACATATGAGCATTGGGACCTGGGTTCGAATCCCAGGTCCCCCAAAATTTTATTTGCATTTTTATTTCAGGCAATTCAAGACAGCATTCCAAGCAGGGCTCACCATACGCCCTTGTCCAGACACTTGCCAAGTGGTTTTAGATCAGATCCATTGGTCAGAGCTGCAAGCTCATCATACTCCCTAGTCAATGCATGTGCGTGAGAACTTGGAAAGTCAACAAGGCTGGATTGAATATGGGCCTCAAATTTGCTATCTCCACACTCAAATCAGGCCCACACCCCCCTGGGTTTATTTCTTTTCTCTTTTTATATTTCTTTTTTTAGTTAATTGTTTTATTAATTATTTTATTATTACTAACTAATTTATTTTTCCTAATAAAATCATAAAACATAAAAAATATTATTTTTATTAATTTCATCATTTTTGCAAATAAATAATTTAATTGACTTAGTTTTTAAATTAGGTATAATTGTAACATTTTTTGCAATAAATTAAAATTAATTAGAATATTAGGTTTTAATAATTTCAATCATTTTTATTTTATTTCTTAAAATATAGAGACCCAAAAGTATATCTCTTTTCATTAATTAATTAATTTTTTAGTTTAGGTTTAATTTCCATAAATTCAAAATAATAACAAAAATCTTTTCTTTAAATAAAAAGGGTCAAAACCCTAAAAAACGCTTCGATTTAATTTTCTCGTGCGCGAATAACTTTTGATCCATATTTCAATATTGTAACTGCTCCGGGAATGTAATAGTTTTTAAATTAGGATTTATTTATCGCTTTTATTTACTTTTCGCAATTTAATTTTTAAGGGTTTGTCTTTGGCGATGTAAATACCCGACGCCTTGTAATAGCTTAGATTTATTTTTCCGCAATTTAATTTCCGCAACTATACACTGTTAGATGTTTGATAATAGGGAATGCATGACAAGATCCAATGTATGAACTTAAAATCAACATAGCTCACCCATGACATGTACAAAGATAATATAACTGAAATAACACACTCGCACATGCGCACTCTTAGGGTATACCTCACTTGGTTGCCTTCGAACATGGTCATTGAGTATAGGAAGTTTTAGAGGTCGCCCTCTTGTCCAAAGATCATAGTTGCCTCGAAACGGTTGCCTCGGAAAAATGATCTAAGACATTAGGGTTACTGCTAAGGCGTCCTAACATTGCTTTAGTGACCACACGTCCCTTAATCAAATTGACCCTTAAACTTCAACGACGATGCTACCTACTCATAAATAGTGGGCTAGCATTGTCTAAAGGACATTTGTACAGTTTAATTCCCTTTTCGAGTAGGTAGATGGTTCTTAAGTACTTGCTCCTTTTAAAACAAAACAAAACTTTTCGCACTTACACTCCTTTCAAACAAAAACTCTTTTCAAACCCACAATTACAAAGAAAAGCAAACTTTTGAAAACATAATGAGCAAGTACCTAAGAGCCTGTGGATAACCACGGATAGGAAGGGTGCTAACACCTTCCCTTTCTATAATCTACCTCCCGAACCCGAGAAACATCTCAAAAAGGAATTTTTCTGTGCTTTTGTCCTTTCCTTGTTGGATAAAATAAAAGATGGTGGCGACTCTTGCTTACCGTGACATTTTGCAAAAACAAACGCAAAACGCGAACCAGCATTCCAAAACAGTCAGTTCTCTTTCCCACCGATCACACTTGTCTTTGGATTTCCCTAGGTATGAGATGTATATACATGATGATATGTTGGAATGGTATGCTATGGCATGAAGTCTCAGCTCCACATATTCTGGATAACCATTGTTTAATCCGTTGCACAGGTTGAAAGTAACAGGATCAAAAGTTCAACGTCACAGGCATGGAGTCAAAGTAACCACCCATGAGGTATGTACTAGGGGTTTATCACTTGTCGAATAAGGTTCTAAAGCGTTCTCGAAGTCTACGCTCTTCCTTTGGATATTACCGACGTCCCAATTACTTGGTAATCAATAATATTCGCAGGAAAAACTCATCTGAGTGCAATATCGCGTGACAACTACTTCTAGATTACTCCGTTACAATCTCCGCACTGCACCTAAAAGGCCAGGATGGGTTAATGGTTCTACGGCCCTCGGCTTCTCGAGTTCCCAGGTCGAAAGCAACGATGTCTTCCCGATTACTCGATAAACATCACTACTTTCAAGGGGACCTCCACTGAGTGGGGGATTTTCATGCCTCCTTCTTCGGGATTACTCCCTCAAAGTTAACATGACTATATCGCCCGTCTTAATCCTATGTGTAACCCAAGTCCGGGTATAGGACTTATAAAAAGTAATCACCAAACCCAACATCACAATATATCTAGAATATGTGAGTAGCAACAATATATGTAATATATACAAAAGAATAAAATAAATAAAGAAATAAAACAGTAAAGCAAGATAAAGCAAATAAATAAACGCCCAAAAAGACAAATAAACAAAACTAGGAGAGACTCACCAAAGATCCCCAGCAGAGTCGCCAGCTGAAGCCACCGGCAGAAAACACAGAGCCGCCACCGAACTTTATTTATCCCGAAGGAAGGGGAAATATCGATAAAACCACAAGGGAATGGATAAGATGGTCTTGCAACCAAGATAAAGGGTAAGGGAGTCGGTTATGCAAGGGGAACGTATTATCACCCCTCGCATCCGTTGTACTCAGCGGGATCCATTTTTTTTGTTTGTCTTAAAGGGTGTGTTTATCTACAACTATGCTTGCTTAAGGGGAAATGGAAGGTTTTTTATTATTGCGTTCGTGAGGATTTCGCGACCCTTTGCCTACGTATCCAATGAAGGAATCAGAACACCATAGTTCCTCTACAAAATGGTTTGTTTGTGTTTTTTAGTGGGCGACGTTAACGCGCACATCCTAGCAATAGGCACGGCCGATATCGCGGTAGAACGGAGATAACATGCCCTTGGGGATGGTTTTGATTTGTTGAGTGTTTTTTTGTGAGTTTTAAAATAAATTCAAGTAATGATTAAGTGTTTTTGGATTTTTGATTTGATTAAAAAAAAGGGTGTGTTTGGCTAAAAATGGACGCGGATGAGATTTCGAAGATACGACGACCTAATGTCGAAGTTTTGATTTAAAAGGTGTGAGTTTGAAAATGGAGTCTTTTTGGGAAAATTATCTTAAGTTTAGCAAAATAGTAAACAAACAAAAAAATGAATGAGGGTATTCGCACGATTGGATGAGATGTATTTGATGACGTGAAATCAACAAATTTAATTCTTTCCTTTGGAGTAAGTAAAATAAAATGAATATCAAAATATAAACATTCAGAAATTCACAAGAAAATAAATCTGATAAAAACAAATTAATGATCAAGAGGCACCGAGAAATTAAAATGATAGAGATATACAAATAAAAAGGAATGTAACTAATTATCTAAAGAAGTTATTCAAACTAAATTGAAAATTACTTACTAAAATAATTCTAAACTAACTACAAATTCTAAGGTTATAAAAAAAAAATTCTAGTATTACTGAATTAGATCTAAGCTAAACTAAAGTTTTAAAATTTAGTAAGTTAAATCTAGATTAAATTAAAATCGTAAGGTTACTAAATTAAATCTAAAACAAATGAAAAATCCAAAAATTACTAAATTAAATCTAAACCAAATAAAATTCTAAAATTACTAAATTAAATTTAAAGTAAATTAAAATTCTAAAGTTTACCAACTAAATTAAAATTAAGATTTCAAAATTGTTACAGTAATTCTAATTTCAACTAATTAATTTAAATTAATGAAACTAAGGAAGTAAACTAATCTAAATATTAAAGGCGTGAGTAGAGTAATAAGAAGTATATGCAAGAAATTCGAGATGGGCTTAAGAAGTAAAGCCCAAAAAAAATTATGAAACTGAAAACAAACCCCTCCACTGGGCTGGATCGGGTCGGGTCCAGACTCAGTCTTCTCTTCCACTCTCACAGGTTGAATAACTCTAGTTTGTTTCCCTCTCTCATATACAACTCTCTCTATCTCTCTATCTCTCTCTCTCTCTCTCTCTCTCTCTCTCTCTCTCTCTCTCTCTCTCTCTCTCTCTCTCTCTCTCTCTCTCTCTCTCTCTCTCTCTCTCTCTCTCTCTCTCTCTCTCTCTCTCTCTCTCTCTCTCTCTCTCTCTCTCTCTCTCTCTCTCTCTCTGTACACACAGTTTCGTTAGCTTCTTCCATTCTTTCAGTTTTCTTCTTCTCAAACCAACAACAACAATAACATTCTTTCATAAAAAAACATAACACAAATCAAAAATCAATCTCATGAATCAACATCAAGAAAAGAGAAAGGTTATCGATGATGATTCCACGATGGAAGCTATGGCATATCGGATTTTGGAGCTGAAGTAAGTTGGCGTCGGGATCGGAATAGGGCGGTTGGAGGGAGGCCGACATGGTTGGGTTTGCGGTTTTGTGGTTGTACGTCAGAGAGAGGGAGATCCTAGGCGGTTGCAAATTTAGTCAGATCTCGCGACGGCTTATCTCTTTTCTTTCTCGTTTCTGTTTCAACCTTCTTTTGATTCTTGATCTTTACTTGTTCTTCTTCACCTTTTTATGCAGAAAACAAAGAAAACTTTGTACAAAAATGTTAGATATTGCATTGTGGTATTGATGAAATTTGTAGAGTCTACGGCGAGGAGACTTTCACCAAAACAGTTCTAGGTAGTATTTAGGTTCTTCTGATTTCCTCTTTGGTCAAAATTTATTAGTTCGTCCATTTGATGCGGATGCTTCTGCTTTGCCTTGTCGTTGCTGATATTGTTTTAACTCTTTGAAACTCTCGTTTACAGGTGCACGAGTTAGTGAAGGTTGATAAAAATGGATTGTTGCAGTAGGTGGGTTAATTTTGAGTAGTGAGCATAGTGGTTGTATGAAGGTGGAAGCTTGAAATGGTTAGAAGGCTGTGTTGCAGAAAGTCATTGAAGAATCAGTTATGAGCGGAATCTTTTGGATGAAGATAAACAGAGGTTTATTTTGTATATGATTTCTTGTATTTTTTCTATCAGTGAAATTTTTCAGTATTTCAATCCCCCCTACTGTATGTTTTGGTATATGTTATATATCCAAGGAAAAAAGATTTTGGGGGGAAACCATAGCACGATTTTTGAACTCTTTTGCTGCCCTGTTTGGTTACTTTTTTGATGCAGTTTGCTTTGCCTATTTTTGTGCAATGTTACAGCAGTTTTTGGACTGTTTTGGGTAGATTTAATGCAGGTTTTGGTTTGTCTTGTTGGACATCTTTATATGCAGGCTTGGGCAGTAATGTGCATGTTTTGATTTGTCTTGTTTTGATGTTATTTTGGGTTAGTTTTGGACAGGTTTAAGGTTGGCTTGGTTATGCAGTATGCAGGTTTTTTCTTTTTCTCTCTTACCTCTCAATGATGTAAATCTTGTTTGGCTGTTTTTTTTAAATTCTGAAGGGTTTGCACATTTGGAACATGATGACATAGAGGTTTTGGGCATGTGGTAGCTTATTGTTTTTGCATTGGAGTTATTTTATATGTCCTGACTTGTTGTTGGATTGAATTGCTGGCCTATTCTATTATTGCTTATTGGTGTTGCATTGGCTGCCATGTTATAACGCTATTGCTTGCTTTGTTGCATGTCTTGGATGTTGTGTTGCTATTTAGCAGTCTTGACAGTTTGTGCTGTTATGTTTGATGTTAGCGTTGTTGCTTTATGCTTATTGTTGCATTGCCTCTTGTTGTTTTGGCTTTGCTGCCTGGGATATCTTTGCTTGTTTTAGTTTAGGCCGCCTGGTTATTTTCTTTAGCAACAAGAAACATTTGCAATTTTTCTTTTTTCCTTATGTGAACCAAAGAGAACAACTCTTTTTGTGATTTGCAATTGGGAGAAAATGGCCCATGATTAGAAATAAACCCCTTTTAGTTCTGATTCCGAATGCAAATCCTAATGATGAGCTTTCTTGTTTGGAATTTCTTTTCATATGTTTGATTTGCTAAAACTTTCATTCTTTTTTCTTTGTCTTGTTTCATGAACATGAGAATTGGACGATCAAAGCGATGTTGAATGATAAAAATACCACGGCGAGGAGTGAGGACGAATGGCTTGAAGATGAAGACTTGAAGAAACACACTTTTTTTCTTGTAAACAAAACAAATGTAATTTGTATTTCTCACTGTAACATGCCTTGTAACTTGTCTCAAAAAATGTAATGCGCACGAATTTGACCGAATTTATCAATGATGAACTTTGTTGTAGAAATCGAATGACTCTTGAATCTTGTTTGAATTCTGAAATTCTCTCTTGAATAATTCGAATGCACGTCTTAACTTTGTAATTTAAACCTAAAAAAATCATGAACAATGGTTGTAACTTGTTCTTTAAGCAAACAATGCGCCTTATCTTTCAAAATCCAATCAAACTCTCCAACAAAATAAATGCTTGAGAATTTAATTCCACTGGTTAATTCGAACCCAAAACACCGGTAGCTTGAACCTTGATTTTCATATCATGCCTGAACCACACTTGCACTTTTCAACCAGAACCCTATTTTTTTATATTCAACCCACAATAACTTGTAACTTAAGCAATAAAAACATGTCTTGATCATCATGAACCCTCAGCCTCATTTCTTATGCCCAAACTCCACACTTGCCAATTTAAACTTCAAACTCTCGACTCAACGGCTTAGAGGCTTTAAAAAAAACTTGAAATGCAAGGAGGTGAAATTCTTGACCTAATGCACTGAGCTTTGATCCATCTTCGAGGCAGGCGAGAGAAACATCTTTCCAGAAACCAAAGACTCGAAACCCTAGCATCTTGACCAGCACACAAAGGGAAATAAACCCTTATCCAGGCTCTGATAAATTTGAGCGAGAACCAACCTTGTAACATGATGACAAAATTCATTCCACGATCCACTAATCGAGAACCAGGTGTGTTTCCTTTTTACCTGATAAGAAAACCTCAAAACAAGATTAGACATAAAGAGGGCACCGCCCTAAAACTTCAAACCAAAACGCCTGATTCCCTGAGATGCGGGATATGCAAATGACTAAATGATAAAATTATGCAAATGGAATGAAAAGTCCAAAGCCAGACAAAAATAAACAGATAGGGTAAATTTGGGGTACGACAATTACACAAGAAAAACAAGTCAAGGTGCTTAGTGATTCCTCAAAGAGCAAAGCTAAAGATAGGAAGGAGAACCAAAAGCCCTAATGTGATTTTGTTGTGATTGAATCAATATGGTATGGTGAAGGGATCTTAGGGGGAAAATTGGGGTACAACATAAGGTAACCCCACTTTTTATAATGTTCCCCAGCAGAGTCGCCAGTTCTGTGATACGGTGGCAGAACCGACTTTTATACTAGTTTTGCGTTTGTATTCGCAAATGTTGTGGTAAATAAGAGTCGCCACCGGCTTTTCTTTTATCCAACTAAGGAAAGGTTGAAAAGATAGAAAAAGACCTTTTGAGATTATTTCTGAGTAAGGGGGGTAGATTATGGAAAGGGAAGTTGTTAGCACCATTTCCATCCGTAGTTATCTACGGGCTCTTAGATGCTTAGCTCATTCGAAATGCTTTGTGCTTTGTGTGTTTTGAAAGAGTATTTTTGAAATGCCAATAGTAAGGCAGCTTGCTTTATGATAACTCTTGTATCAGTCCTCAAGGGTGTTGATAAAGCGTTTTGAAAATGTTTTTGAAAGTGTTTTGTGTATGTGTAAATTTTTTTGAGCATAGCATCTAGGAACTATCTACTTTTATTCGAAAGGTTGTTCTTTTCCTCTTTTCCTTTAGACAGTGCTATCCTACTATTAGTGAGTAGGTAGCTCTATCATTGGATGTTTGAGGGACATTTGAAGGGATGTTTTATAGTCACAAAGGCAACTGGGCAAGACACCTTAGTAACTACCCTAGGGTTTTAAGATCATTTTTACCGAGGCAACGTCGAGAGGGTCGTTGAGGGACTTATGATTTTTTAAACCGGAGGGTATCCACTAAAATCTCTCATGTTTCGAGAGTTGTGACTGTTTTCCAAAGGCAACCGAAGTGGGATACCCTAGAGGTGCGCATGTGAAAGTGTGTTGTATTCAGTTATTTATCTTTGCATTTAAGTTTGCTAGCGTTTTGTTTTATTCTTGCCATACAATCCTAGTTAGTCATTCATCTAGACAGTTAATAATTCACAGTAATAAAAGCGAGGAAGTTAAATCTTACGCTATTACATGGCTTCGGGGAGGGGGAATTATTTACATGTCTAAAATTTGGGGGAAAGATAAAAGCAGTAAATGTCCTTGTTTTTATCTATTACATCCCAGTAGGAATTTACAGAAAATATGAAAATAAAAATGCGAAAGGTAAAAATGCGCGTGAATTGAAATGACGTCTAATCCTAAACTCATTCTAAGTTAAAAAGAGAACTCTTTTTGTTGTTTTTTGTTTATTAAACTAAATTAAGTCTAATTATTAGATTAAAATAAAATTAAAAGAAAATTATTAATTAGAAAAATTAATTCTAATACAACCTAATATTTTTTGTATTTGTTTGAGAAATAGAACTAAAATTTATTAGAATCTTAAGTCTATTGATTTTAAATTATACAAAATATTAAAGTAATTAACTAATTTATTTACAAAATTAGCTTAATTAATAAAAGTACTAACCTAATATTTTTTTGTGATTTTATTTATTTTATACTATTTAAAAAAATTAAAACACATGAAGAAAAGCAATAAGGGATAAAACAAAAAGAAAAAATAAATGGGCCTGGATAGCAAATAGAAACAGGGGGTGTAAGTTTAAAAATACAGGCCCAGGTCAAGAAAGAGGCCTAGGTTTCCTTCTGACCCAATGAGGGAAGCTGTCTTTCGATCCAAGGAAGGGGCTGCCTTTCGATCTGGATCTGCAAGATAATTGTTAGAGAAAAAAAACAAAGCAAAATTCCAAACTTGGATCGAATATGGTCTTGGATTCGACAGATTGTGGTTGTATTATCCTAATCTGAACCCCCTAATTCTGAATCGAATGTTATTTTGTCTTGAAACGTCATGAATCATGAGATTCGAAGGAAGATACAGATCGTGCCTGTTGTACCCCAAAATTTTCCCTCTCATGTTTTCAAAGGTCTTCCCTTACATGGTTGGTTACAAACACTTGCCTAACGAAAATAAAGTTTTTTGAAGATGAACAAGGTGTCTTTCGATTGGCATCTGGGAAAAGTCTTCGATTGGGTATCCAAAATCCTTCGATACAGGCTTGACTCACTAGTCTTCAATTGGGAATTTGGCACTCTTCGATCGGGCTTTGATTAGTAAGCTTCGATTAGGTGTTTGGAACCCTTCGATCAAGCTTTGGTTCGCAAGTCTTCGATTGAGCGTTGGACCCCCTTCGATCAAGTCAATTTCACAATGCTTCGACTATGCATTAACTACTTCAGGCTTACCTTCGACTCACGAGGCAAGAATCTCCTACAAGTTTGTTTCGATTCACAAAGGAAAAGGCCCCTCAACTTGCCAGCACACCAGGCAAGAGGCTCATTCGAAGAACATGTAAATGACTCATTCGAAGAACATGTAAAGGTCCATTTGAAGAAGCATTCAAAGGGTCAATTCGAAGAACATTCAAAAGGTCCATTTGAAGAAGCATTCAGAAGGCCCATTCGAAGGGTACATAATAAGTCCATTCGAAGGAGGCAACTCAAGACCAATCGAAGAGCATGGCCTGGAGGCATTCGAAAATCAAAGGTGTCCAGGTTCATTCAAGATTCCAAAGAGACATGAATATTTCAAAAAAGGAAATCTTTTAATATGTCTGATTCTTCTCTCGTAGCTTTAAAGGCATGGTTAAATGGTTGTCCCTTGCCATTTTCATGCACCCTCACACTCCTATAAATACGAGGCCAATGACACATTACAGGGGGACGAGGATTTGGAGATACGCTGCCCATAAACCCACCAAAGGTTATCAACATTTTCATAAGTAATCCAAGCCAAAGCAACCATTCAACAAAAGTATCCACGCCCAGAAATCCCATATCAAAGATACCCACATCTAGAAAGTTCCAAATCGAAGGTTCCAACTACTGGTAAGAGAGGGTAAAATGTCAAACCTTGTATTTACATAACACATCCATATTTGTTGTTTCATTAGATTGTAATTCTAGACAGAATCAAAGGGCTTGGGTTTGGCACCAGGTCATGTTTTTTGTTGCTAACACTTGCTACAGATATAGCCTGAAAAGACCCAGCGCGCGCAGGATCGATGGACCTGGGTTTCGATACCCAGGTCATGCGTTTTATTTTGCTAACATATTTTTACAAATGCAGTGCCTCCACAGGTGATTCTTCAGGCCTTTCCAGCAACACCCTTCATAGAATCGAAAGGCAGCCTTCTTCCTCTGAATCGAAGCCCCCTTCTCCCTGCAATCGAAGTTTACCCATATCCTTCCCAAACCCAATCGAAGGAGTCGGGAAAGGGTGCAAATCGAATCTTTCCCCGTCAATTCTCAAGCCCAATCGAAGGCTACTCACACCCATTCCCTAGCTCAATCGAAAGAAGGCCAAAGAAGGGTGAATCGAACGAGTCCATGGCATGGATCGAAGAATTCTTTTCTCTTCTTTATTTTTACTTTTTACTTGTCTTTCAATTTAGTTGTAATAGTTAATTAGGTCTTTACTTTTTGCAATTTAATTTTCAATGGGTTTGTTTTTGGTGATGTAAATACCCGACGCCTTGTAATAGCTTAGATTTAAAATTCCCGCAATTTAATTTCCGCAATCATTAACTGTTAGATGTTTGAATAATAGGCTATGCATGACAAGATCTATCTTAACTTAAAATCAACAGTAGCTCACCATGACATGTAAAGATAATGTAAACTGAAAATTGACACACTCGCACATGCGCACTCTTAGGGTACACCTCACTTGGTTGCCTCGAGCGTGGTCATTGAGTATAGGAAGTTTTAGAGGTTGTCCTTTTGTCCAAAGATCATAAGTTGCCTCGAAACGTTTGCCTCGGATAAAATGATCTAAGACATTAGGGTTACCGCTAAGGCGTCCTAACATTGCTTTAGTGGCCACACGTCCCTTAAATCGAATTGACCCGAAAACTCCAACGACGGTGCTACCTACTCCTCAATAGTGGGATAGCATTGTCTAAAGGACATTTGCACAGTTTAATTCCTTTTTGAGTAGGTAGATGTTCTTAAGTACTTGCTCTTTTGAAAACAAAAACAAAACTTTTCGCACTTACACTCTCTTTCAAACAAAAACTCTTTTCAAACCCACAATCACAAAGAAAAAGCAAATTTTTGAAAACATAGTGAGCAAGTACCTAAGAGCCCGTGGATAACCACGGATAGAAAGGGTGCTAACACCTTCCCTTTCTATAATCTACCTCCCGAACCCGAGAAACATCTCAAAAAGGAATTTTTCTATGCTTTTGTCCTTTCCTTGTTGGATAAAATAAAAGACAATGGCGACTCTTGCTTACCGCGACATTTTGCAAAAACAAACGCAAATGCGAACCAGCATTCCAAAACAGTCAGTTCTCATTCCCACCGATCACAGTGCTCAAGCAAGGGCACGATCTCATCCCTGCACTTAAACTTGTATATAACACTTTGAAACAATCATAAACACCAGCAATAACAGGGATATATGATTAGTATGGATTTAATTACATATTAAAGGAATTTTAGATCGAAGGCAAGTTACCAACGGAGGGATTGTATGAGTGATGCTCCTGCGAGTGTTGGACCTACCCAATGCTTAGAAACGTCTCCTAGAACCTTCAAGGAGTGGGTGGAATGCTTATTTTGGATTGAGAAGGCTTGCCCAAATTGTTTCTATTCTGACCACTTTATGAAGATTTTAAGAATTTGGTGTGGGTTTCTGGGGCAGCTTCTTGTGCGTGTAGGCAATATTTTTTCGTGTATAGGCAATGTGTATGTATAGGCAAAATGTTTCTGTGTCTGACCCTTTTGCTTGCGCTTTAGCTTTGTATTTATAGGGTGTGGTGGTGGATGAAAATGGCAAGAATCAGCCATTAACCATGGCTTTGAAGGCAGAATCGAAAGTCTTTAAAAGTTGCCATTTTTGAAGATTTTCTACCATTTTGGGTTTTGAATGAACCTGGACAGGTTTCACATCTTGACTCTTTCGAATGCTCTCAAACCTTGTTCTTCGATTGGCTCTAAATTCCAATTCGAATGGCTCAAGGCCTTATCATTGTGGCTTCTTCGATTTGCTCACAGTTTCATCCTCATGGCTTATTTGATTGAGTCCATCTGCATTGGTTATTTGACCTGAAAATTATCCCATTAGCCTAATCGAACTCAAATCTTATTCCTTTCAGTCTTCTTTTCTTCAATTCGAACACCTCTCCTCTTGGCCTGTCGAAGCTTTGTTTTGTCATCTCCTTCGAACGTAGCTGTATAGGTGGCTCTTTGATTCCAACTCCCACCTTTTTGCATGTCTACAAGAAACAACTTTGTTGCGCCTCAGTCCACCTTCGATTGGTGAATACAGCTTGTATGCACCAATCTAAGGGTAACCTAAGAGCATCAGAACTTCTCTTCAAACATCCTACACCTGTTCAGGTACATGCCAGAAGCTCTAACTGTCCTTTGACCACATCATGCCTGAAGATGGCATGTCCTTCGAATCATGAGCTTTCCACATGTTTTCTTTGGATAATGACAAAACCCTTTTGAATTCCAAATATTCTTATTTTTGAAGTGCCCCTTCAGGAAACATGTCAATCAAAAGGTCCGTCCTTGTAGTTCTTCAAATAAATTATATTTTCCTAATGCGAAAACAAAAACCCTTCGATGACTTTACTAGCTCTTCAAATCGAAGACTTTAGAAAAAGCCTCCTCACGCTTTCTTTCAATCTATCCTTCCTTGGATGTTTCGAATAGCTTATATTCCAGTGGTTCGACAATGAACCCTTCGATGCTCCTTATTAGATCTTCCAATCGAAGACTTCTTAAAAGCCTCCTCACATATTCCTTCAAATTATCCTTCCTTCGATCCTTCAATTAGCCTGCATACTACTGTCAAAGCTGCTTCGACCCAAAAGCCCTTAGACATATTTTCAGCCTTCGACCTACACTTTGTCATGCACACTTCTTTTCTTTCTTTCAATTGTGCCATTATGTTGAGGCATATAGGGTGCCATGAAAATAATTTTAATCCCTTAAGCAAATGATGACCTTAATGATCATGCCTGGAATAAAAATGGGAGGGCAAATTTTGGGGTACAATAAGAAGTTTCTTATTACATGTTTTAGTTGATGAAAAATACTTGCTATGTTCTCAAATAATGAAAACCATGAATGTTCATTTCCAAAAATTTTGATTGATAACCATTGCGTTTTCTCAATGTATATGCTTATAATGACTACATGTATTAAATCTTTCACATTTGTATAAGTTTGTTATCGTATGTATAAGTATGTGTTTCTATTATTATTACTTCTCGCATGTGTGCATGAATTGAATGTAAGCATGTTAATTTCATGTACGGTTCTTGTTGTAGTTGAGTCACATTTTATGGAAACATTCTCATTTTGTATTGAGTAGTGGCATGTTTTTGTCACTATGTTAGGCACATGCATGTGCAGCATCGAGAGTTCCATTGTGTTGTGTTACGTAATTGTGACGCTATAGAAGCAACTTGACTAGCTTGCTCTTGCATCGAATTCACTATTATCCATGCAATTGCATTACATGATTTGTAATTTTTTATACTTGTTATCTATTAATTTTTGCATCATTACATATATGGGGATATGCTATTGTATGCTCTTCTTTGCAAAAATGCCTCTATGTGATATATTAGTATTTGTAATTGAATATGATACTTCTAATGATTTGCCTACTTTCTTTTTGATATTGTCAAAGGGGGAGAAGCATATGTGGCGTGAAGTTGGGAAGCACAAAGTCAGGGAGAGCCTTTGATAACAACATGAAATGCATTGTCGCAAGTTTTTATGTCATCAAAAAGGGGGAACTTGTGAGTGCAACTACACTATTAGATGTTTTGCATGATATCAAAACTCAGTAAACTAGCATTTCAGTATGGTGGACGGTATCCTTATGTCTTGTGGCACTCCCTTGCATTAGAGGTCTTAGGAATCATTTTAAACAAGTTTGAAATTGGTCCTATTCATGAAAAACCATTTCCTGCATCAATTTTTATTGTATGTGTCAACACATAAGTATTTCTAGTCGACACATACTGAAGCTTTTAAGAAATTGCAGAAATGATTATTTTATGTGTCGACACATACGAATTTCAGGTCGACACATGTATTGCATTTTTTAAGGCTTGTAGCCTCTGACTTGCTTAGGTCGACACATCTCTTTTCAGGTCGACACATGCAGTTAGAATTTGACTTATTTGTCGACACATACAATTTTCAAGTCGACACATATTGTTTGATTAGGTCAATTTTTCAATATTTTTTTTATTCCAAAAATCTCCTCTTTGCATCTAAACTTCCACAACTATAAGTACATAATTCATGCATCATTCCAACTTGATGATACCATAAAATTAACCTACATTTTCTCTTCATCTTTAACCTCCAATCTATGCATACACACTAGCATTATATTGTGATGATGTTCCATTGGGGTGCCATCTAGGCGAGGATTGAGATTTTCCAATTAGGTTCTTCTGTAGCCAAAGATATTGGGTTGAGATTTGTAGGGGTCTTCATCCGGAAAAACTGTGGTTTTGTCCTCCAAGATCATTAGTTGATTTAGGGGTTTTCGTGAAAAATTGTTCAAGAGGGAATATGGTGAAGTGAACAATCTTGGAGTGTTTAAAACCTTTGAAAGGAACCTTGGAGTGTTTGAAATATTTGCAAGGAAGTAGCTTAAATTTCCAGATAGAATTGAAGATCTTGTGTTGATAGATTGCAATCAGATTTTCTCGAGTGAACAACCTTGGAGTCTTTGAAATCTTTGCAAGAAACCTCAGAGTGTTTGAAATATTTGCAAGGAAGTAGCTTAAGTGGAGAATAAGTTGAATCCATTGTGTTCTTGGTCATGTTAAATATCAAAATAAGAGAAGGGGTTGAATCAACATCAAACCATTAGGGTTTGCAGGATTTCTCTTGAACATTTCTCTTGTAACCATACTTTTGTGAAGTAAGAAACTATCCTAATTCCGAATTTGGAATTGGGGGGGAGATGTAGCCATAGAAAAGACGGTTGATGAACTTCCTAAACAAATCCTTGTGTCTCTTTTCTTTTATTTCTTTACTTGCTTTAATTTTCATACATCAATTTGTCAAATTGCATTGAGTAATTTATCGACGCGTAGGAATTTTCCGAAACTGTTTTTGTTTTGAATTGTGTGTTGAGTTTCTTATAATCACTTTTGATTATAAGTGATTTTTAATATCTACACAACACAAAGGAAAATTCTGAAACTTTGATTGCACACCAAGTGTTTGACAAATTGTTTAGCTTGCTTAACTCAAAGAAAAATTGTCATGTTTTATCTCTTGCTTTCATTTACTCTCTATATGCAGTTTGTTGAATGTGTTGTTTGATCGATTGATTCGTATAAAATTTATATTTGATTATTAAAGTTTAAATTGCTTTGTTGATTAGCTTATAATCACTTTGATTGTAATTGTTTTTCCATATCAACAAGTCTCAAAGAAAATTCTAAAAAAATTGATTGCGCACCACATGTTCGATAAATTGTCATGTTATGTTTTTAATATGATTTCCTTGGAAATATGAAACTGTTGTGTTGGATATTAAACGGATAATTGAGATATTATTATGTTGAATGATTTTATCATTATGTTAATTCCATATGGCTCGTACATATCCAAGTTTCCAAAAACTAGGTTCGTTTAGATTACTATATTTGATCTAGGCCAAAAACCTTTCGCTCAACATTGTTTTTCAAATATGTTTTAAATAACCATTTTCAAAGGTAGTTTTTATTTGGGTATCTATTCACCCCCCCCCCCCTCTAGATAGGGTGTCGTAGTCTAACAATGTTGCTTCGGTTGATGAAACATCTCAACTCAACATGTTTCTTCTCAGCAGGTTAGAACATCCTTTTTAACATGTAGGACATCTTGTCTGGCATGTTGCTTCTGTTAGAACAAAGTTTGAATCTACTACCCTAAGTTTAAGTTTTGATGATAACAAAATGAAAAGATATATTAATTATGTGATTCATGTAAGAACTATTTGCTACCTAAAATATTACCTTCTGTTTTGCAGAAACTCTGATAGGTATCAGCAAGAGTACACTTAAATCAGAATATTGGGTATCAACATCAGCATCAGAAGTTGCTATATCAGAATACCAGAATCAGAAGAACAACTCACGCGAATGCTGAAGCTTGATGAACAGAACTGCGCTCAACACTCTGATAAAGACAACAACAGTTCATCAACACTTAAGCAGAGTCAGAATGAGCCAAAGCCAGAACACGCTTTAAGTAGCAACGGTACTGTGCATTCAAAGCGAATTATTACCAACGGCATCATTCCAGACAAGATCTGCTCAATAAGGAAAGTTTGTTATTGGCATTGAATCAAGATTATTGCTCCAACGTTCAACAAATTCAGTGCTATATAAACAAGACAATGAAGATTGAATTGGCTAATGCTCTACATCAAATTACACGCCTAAAAGCTAATCATCATCTTCCTTCTCTCAGTTTGCTAAAAGCTCCATATTTCCTTACTCAATTACTTTTAGAAATCTAGTTTCAATAAGCTTAAGTTGTGTAATATCACATTTGTGATAAACAGTTTTGTAGAAAACATTCACACACCTAGATCTCTCTTCTTTGTAAGAAAGTGTTTCCTTGACAAACCGGTTTGTGGTTTGCATCAAGAAGGCTTTAGCAGTTGTTAAAGCATATTGTAATATTCAGTTGAATATAGTGGATTAAGACCTCGTTGGAGAGAGGCGAAATCACCTTGACGGGTGGACTGGAGTAGTTTGAGATCAAACGAACCAGGATAAAAATATCGTGTTCATTGCATTGATTTTCAGTTTTACAATTCAACCCCCCCTTCTTGTGTTTTTCACTTCTTCAATTGGCATCAGAGCGCCTGGTTCTGAGCTAAAACACTTAACCGTGTCAGTACAAGATCCAGCGTCAGAAAAACATAATGGCAGGAACTTATTCTCACACCAGCAATGACAACCATGAGGACAGAGGCAGATTCAGCGGCAAACCTCCAGTCTTTGATGGAGAAAATTTTGATTACTGGAAAGACAGAATTGAAAGCTTCTTTCTGGCACATGATGCTGATCTGTGGGACATGGTGATAGATGGATACACGCACCCTGTGAATGCAAGCGGTCAGAAGATTGATAGGAAAACAATGTCTGACCAACAAAAGCGTGACTTCAAGAATCACCACAAGGCCATAACCATCCTTCTCAGCGCCATCTCGTATGCTGAATATGAAAAGATCTCCAACAGAGACACAGCAAAGAACATGTTTAACTCACTCAGAATGACGCATGAGGGAAACGTTCAGGTCAAAGAAACTAAAGCTATGGCGCTCATTCAGAAGTATGAGGCATTCAAAATGGAAGAAAGTGAATCCATTGAAACAATGTTCTCAAGATTCCAGATTCTGGTAGCTGGTCTCAAGGTTCTGGACAAAGGTTACTCTACTGCTGATCACGTCAAGAAAATCATCAGAAGCTTACCCAAGCAGTGGAGGCCAATGGTCACAGCTCTGAAGCTAGCAAAAGATCTCAACAAAATTTCTCTGGAGGAACTTATCAGCTCCCTCAGAAGTCATGAGATAGAGCTAGAAGCTGATGAACCCCAGAAGCAAGGTAAGCCTTTAGCATTAAAATCTAACAAAAAATCTGAGTCTAAAGTTTTGCAGGAAGTTGAAGAAACATCTGATGGATCCTCATCAGAAGAAGACGAACTCTCCCTCCTCTCCAGAAGAGTGAATCAACTGTGGAAGCAGAGACAAAGGCAGTTCAGGAATCCCAGAAGATCTGATCAGAACGAGTCTTCTTCCAGATACAGAAGGACAGATTCTTCCTCTGGATACAGAAGATCTGAAGGCTCCTCAGGAAGCAGAAAGCCAAACACCAAGGACATCATCTGCTATGAGTGCAATGAGCAAGGACACTACAAGAGTGACTGCCCAAAGCTTCAGAGGGAAAATCCCAAAAAGAAGTTTGGAAGAGAAAAGAAGAAAAGTCTCATGGCTACATGGGATGACTCTGACTCGTCTGAAGCTGACTCAGAATCAGATGATGAGAGAGCAAACATAGCTCTCATGGCTAACATTTCAGAAGATAGTGAAGCTTCTGAATCAGACTCAGAATCAGATACTGAAGAGGTATTTCCTGACTTTGCAGTTAATTTTACCAAGGCTGAAATTGCTGAAAGCCTTAATGAAATTTTGGAAAGGTATCAGCAGATTAGAGTTAAATTTAGAAACCTGAAAAGGAATCTTGAATCTGACTCTAATAAGACTGAGAGTCTTAAATTGGAGAATTCTAAGCTAAGAAATAAAATTTCAAAATTAGAAAATACTTTACAAAACTCTCAGAAGGAACCAGTTTCTGAAACTCCCAACAACGCTGATGAGATCATCAAGGAGTATGATCACAGTTTCTAGAAGTTCCTTGCTAAAAGCATAGATAGAAGCAAAATGGCTTCAATGATCTATGGAGTTAGCAGAAACGGCAGGAAGGGAATAGGATACCAAGGTAAGGTTCCTACACCAAAGAATATCATGGATTTAACCATTAAACACACACCTCTGAATTCACATTTTGTGTATGGTCACACACATGATATTAAATACACTAGCAGTAAGTACTCTGTGAAACCAAAATTCAACCAGAGTTTTGGTAAATCTAACAAATCAGGACCCAAGAAAATCTGGGTACCTAAGGATAAAATAATACATGTTGCAGATATCTTTAGCAGCAAATCAGAAACACCAGTCATGGTACCTGGACTCTGGATGCTCGCGACACATGACGGGAAGAAGGCATATGTTCTAAAGCCTAGAACTTAAGCCTGGAGGCCACGTTGGCTTTGGAGGCAATCAGAGGGGAAAGATCATTGACTCTGGAACTGTAGGTAATGGAAATCTTCCCTCTATTAATAATGTTCTGCTAGTAGATGGATTAATGCATAATCTGTTATCCATAAGTCAATTAAGTGATAACGGTTATGATATAATCTTTAATCAAAAATCATGTAAAGCTGTTAGTCAGAAAGATGGGACTATCCTGTTTAATGGAAAGAGGAAAAACAACATTTACAAAATCAAACTTTCTGAACTGAAAAGTCAGAATGTAAAGTGCCTTCTGTCTGTTAACAACGAGCAGTGGATCTGGCACAGAAGATTGGGGCATGTTAGTATGAGAAGAATATCTCAGATTAACAAACTCAATCTGGTCAGAGGACTTCCTAATTTGAAGTTCAATTCAGATGCTCTGTGTGAAGCATGTCAGAAAGGCAAGTTTGCAAAACCCTCTTTTAAATCTAAAAATGTTGTTTCTACCTCTAAGCCATTAGAACTTCTGCACATTGACTTATTTGGACCAGTTAAAACTGCTTCAATCAGTGGCAAGAAGTATGGGTTAGTAATCGTAGATGACTATAGCAGATGGACATGGGTAAAGTTCTTAAGACACAAGGACGAGTCACACTCTGTGTTTGTCACCTTCTGTAACCAAGTTCATAATGAAAAGGATCTTAGAATCGTTAAAGTCATAAGTGATCATGGTGGAGAGTTTGAAAACAAAGATTTTGAGTCATTCTTTAATGACAGAGGCATTCTGCATGATTTCTCTTGTCCTAGAACTCCCCAACAAAATGGAGTTGTAGAACGAAAGAACAGAACATTGCAAGAAATAGCCAGAACCATGATCAATGAGACAAACGTTGCTAAGATCTTATGGGCAGAGGCAATAAACACAGCGTGCTACATTCAGAATAGAATCTCAATAAGACCTATTCTGGAAAAGACTCCATATGAATTGTGGAAGAACAGAAAGCCCAACATTTCATATTTTCATCCATTTGGATGTACCTGTTTTATGTTAAATACAAAGAATTATTTGAACAAGTTTGACTCTAAAGCACAGAAGTGTATTATGTTAGGATACTCTGAACGCTCAAGAGGGTACAGAGTATACAATACAGAAACACAGATTGTGGAAGAATCAATCAGTGTTCGTTTTGATGATAAGCTTGACTCTGAAAAGTCAAAGCAGAATGAAGTTTTTGCAGGTATGGAAATTGAATTTACAGGTTCTGAAGACAAGTCATCAGAAGCTCTCAACACAGACACTCCTTCAACGTCTGAAAGGAGCACTGCTAGCAATCCTACAACAGCTGCTGATCAACCTCAGAAAAAGATTACCCAAAAGCAGCTTGGATCATCCAGAAGAAATAATCTTAGGAAGAAAGAAAGATCCAATCAGAACAAGAGCAAGCTTCAGAAACTCTGAAGAAACCCTCATTGGACTTGTGTCTCTGATTGAACCCTCTTCCATTGATGAAGCACTTCTGGACAACGAATGGATTCTGGCAATGCAAGAAGAGTTGAATCAATTCACCAGAAATGACGTATGGGATCTTGTTCCCAGACCAAAAGGATTCAACGTCATTGGAACAAGATGGGTGTTCAGAAACAAGCTAAATGAACAAGGTGAAGTCATCAGAAACAAAGCACGACTGGTTGCACAAGGTTATAGTCAGCAAGAGGGGATAGACTATACAGAAACCTTTGCTCCAGTCGCCAGGTTAGAATCTATCAGACTTTTAATTTCATTTGCTGTTAATAGAGGCATCACTCTGTATCAGATGGATGTCAAGAGTGCATTCTTAAATGGTTATATAGAAGAAGAGGTTTATGTGCACCAACCCCCTGGCTTTGAAAATACAAAACATCCAGAACATGTTTTCAAACTAAAGAAGTCACTATATGGTCTGAAACAAGCTCCCAGAGCTTGGTGTGAAAGACTAAGTAACTTTCTGTTAGAAAATGAATTCACCAGAAGGAAGGTGGACACTACCTTATTTTGTAAGTCAGTTAAGAATGACATCTTATTCTGTCAAATTTATGTTGATGATATTATTTTTGGATCTACTAATCCTTCTCTTGGAAGAAAATTTGCTAAGTGTATGCAGGCAGAATTTGAGATGAGCCTCATGGGGGAACTGAAATTCTTTCTAGGAATTCAGATCAATCAAACTCCAGAGGGAACTTACATTCATCAGAGCAAATACATCAGAGATCTTCTGAAGAAATTTGACCTCTCAGAATGTAAGCCATCAAAGATTCCAATGCATCCCACGTGCATTCTGGAAAGAGAAGAGGTAAGCAAAAAGGTAGAACAGAAAGTCTACAGAGGTATGATTGGTTCTCTCCTTTATCTGACAGCTTCAAGACCTGATATATTATTCAGCGTATGTATTTGTGCTAGATTCCAATCAGATCCTAGAGAATCTCACTTAACGGCTGTTAAGCGAATTTTCAAGTATCTGAAAGGTACTACTAATCTGGGTTTATTTTATAGAAAATCTAGTGATTACAGTTTAGTAGGCTACTGTGATGCTGACTTTGCTGGAGACAGAGTAGAGCGTAAAAGTACTTCTGGAAGCTGCCAGTTTCTGGGAGACAATCTGATCTCTTGTCCAGCAAAAGGCAATCCACAATTGCGCTATCAACAGCAGAAGCTGAGTACATAGCAGCAGCAGGATGTAGCACACAAATGCTCTGGATGAAAAGTCAGCTTGAAGACTTCCAGATTTTTGAGAGTAACATCCCTATACTCTGTGACAATACTTCTGCTATTTGCTTAAGTAAGAATCCTATTTTACATTCTAGAGCTAAGCATATAGAAATAAAACATCATTTCATTAGGGACTATATTCAGAAAGGAATTTTGAACTTAAAATTTATAGATACAGACCATCAATGGGCTGATATCTTCACTAAACCCCTTTCTGAAGATAGGTTCAATTTCATTCTGAAACATCTCAGCATGAAAATCTTCCCAGAGTGAAAATGTTTTAATTCCATATATTTATCTTCAGAATGTATTTGTTTTACTGTGAACTTCTGATCAATCTCTTTTCAGAAAGATAGAACATGCAGATTGTATCAGATGCTAGTCTTAAAGATCTGAGCGTTTCAGCTCAAGGATAGACGTGCTGATCACTAAATCAAACAAGTGTCATCCAATCATCAGCAAATCTTTGAAGCAGAACGCGTGCACGCTTCTGAGAAGGCAAAACGCTGATTGGGTGCATTGAGACACATGTCTGGTAACCGTTTCAAGTATCTTTCTCAAATCCCCCAAAATCAGCAAGCATTAAATGAAAGTAATCATGTTTTTAAAACGTAATCATGATTTTATTTCTCTTTCTTGAAACCGTTTACACTTTCAAAATATTCTGAAATCTATTTAAGCACGTTAAATTCTCACATTAATCTTTTACAGTTTCTCATTATCTCTCAAATATTTTCTGCATTTTCTCTGTGTTCATCTCTTTCAAACTTAAACCCAGTTTTCTCAGTTTTTCTCAGAAAAACCCTAAGTGTGAACATGGCAACCTCCAGCAGTGCTTCTGCAGGTTCTCAGAAGAAAGCTTCCTCTGAACAGTACCAAGTTCCATTCAGAACACTCCTTACACCAGTGAAGAATCTAGAAGTGTTGTCTGAACTGATTATTGATTTTGGCAGTCTGAAAGAGAATGGTTTTGACTTGACAGAAGAAGTTAGGGCACAGAAATGGGAGAGATATTTCGACAGGTTGGTTGGACCAACATTCCCAATGTTAGTCAAGGAGTTCTGGATTCGTGCGACCTCTTCAACGCATCAAGTCACCTCCTACATAATGGGAAAGAAGATTGTGATCACTGAGGATCACATAGCAAAACTGATTGGTTACAGTGGCGGTGGCGTCCGCTGTATTGATATGGCTGAAAGATGCTCTGACGTGGGTGTCATAGCAGAACAGATTTTCACCCATGGGGTGCCCAGCAGCAAGATCAGAGACTTAAAGGATCACCACAGAGTTTGGGCGAAGATCATTCTGGGGTGTTTTAATCATAGGAAGCCAACAAGTTCCCCTGATTACATAAATATAGATCAGCAGTTTCTGATCTATTTTATCAATCAGAAGGTAAAAATCAACTTGGCTCGTCTTCTGTTTAATCACCTCAGAACAAGCGTGAAGGAAACCAGGGAGGAAGAAAGAACAAAGAGGGATTGGATACCCTTTGGAAGGTTAATATCAGATATTCTGACTGAGAATAGGCTGATAGAGCACCTGATAGAAGCTCAAGAGTTAAGCACCATCGAACCAACTGTTGGCAAGCCTCTGAACGCGAAGAATCTGAAGAAAATGAAATTAATAGAGAATATCAGAAAGGAACCCAGCGTTACTCCTATTGCTGACATCACCAGCAGAAGAGTCCCACTGAGTGACTTTCCTTTATTTTCTGAGATAGAATCTAAACCAGTGGTGGTTCTCAGATACCTGGACGCGTGCAAGGCTGATGGTACAAATCCCAAGCTGAATATCAAAGATCTGCACCAAGCTCAACCAGAAGTCTCTCTGAAGAAGACGAAGAAAAGGAAGGCCCCTTTAGAAGGAACATCCCAGCAGACTCCCAAGAAAAGAGGTAATTTATCTGCTGCTTCTGTTTTAAATTCTTCTGCTATTCCAACATCAATCCCAACTCCAGCTTCTCATGAAATCCCAATCCCCATCCCAACAATAGATGAAACTGAACCAGAAGATGACCCTTCTAAGGCACTACAACTCAGAAGACCTCGCACCAAACATCCCAAACCAACAACTTCAACAACATCAGAACTTGACAAAGTTTTGTCTGACATTGATCAACATGTTTCTGATCACCTCTCCAATAATCCAAACATTGAACCAGATATTGCCAAATCTCCTCAACCAGAACAACCTCTCTCACCCATTCCAGAAGAACCACATATTCCTGAACAATCAGAAATTCCTCCTCCTTCTCCACAACCAGCAATTCCTTCTCCCTCTCCTCAACCAGAAATTCATCCACCATCACCTCAACCATCACCTCCTCAACCTGAGCTTCATCATTCTGAAACTCTATCTCCTCCATCTCCTGAACCTCATTCTCCTCAATCCTCTGAGCCACAACCTCTGGCAATCCAGCTGCCATGTGGAACAACAGTAACCATGGCCCAGCTGCCATCCTCGCCAGAATCTACCCCACCAAATACTCCAAAAACCCCACACAGTCCAATCATTATTTCTGACTCTCCCACTCCATCTCCCAAACAAACACCTACCAAACAAACCACAGAAGACCCAAGCAGGACCTTCATAGATTTAACAATCCTTGACCGTCTTGCTGATCTGAAAAATAAAATAGCCATTCCAAAACCAAAACAGCCAGATGTTGGCTCTGGCATTGTGAATTTTGAAACAGGTTTGCAGCAATGGATTGATTCTCTGAAGCAAGTTTGTCCTGGCATGATTGACCCTGCTGCCTCAGACCAGCTCTGGTCACGATTCAGAATTTGGGTATGTGCTGAAGCTCTAAAATTGCAAGACATCAATTATGAGCAAGCACAACAGAATTTCAGCAAGCTTCTGAACGAAGTAAGAAGTCAGCTGCTGAAAGAAGACGTGCTCCTTCTGGATAGTGAGCCATGGTCTGAGAAGCGTCCAGCTTCAAAGGTGCAGCCAGAAGAAGATCAGACAATTCAAGTTGAAGCCAGTCAAGCTGAAGATGTTGCAGAAAGCTCTCAGAAGCTCCCTGCTTCTGATGTTTCTCAAGCTGCCTTGGACAGGCAGACTCTGGAAGAGCTGAAGCTGAATGATATTCGTCTGCAGCAAAGGATGGATGAAAATGATCAGAAGATGAAGGAAAGGATGGATGTGCAGGATAGCAAGATAGATACAATAGTCAGCATGGTGCACAAGCAGACTGAGACTGCTGATCAGATTAAGGCAATGCTGGAGACTCTGTTCACATGCTTTCCTCCCCAACCTTATATTTTCATTCATGCTATTTTCATGTTTTCTTTGCATATCTTCTGTACTGTTTTGTCTGGCTCTGACTATTTTAATATGACAAGTTTTTCTGCTCTTATCGTTTTAGCACATCACTTACACTTTTTGATTGCTGACAAAAAGGGGGAGAACAAGAATGAGATTTTCAATAACGGATTACTGAGACAAAAAGTCTCAAACATTCTAACTCTGATATTTTTGAATGTTTTCTTTTGCGCTTAAGTCTACAGGTACAAGAATGCTCTCTGATTCACTAAAGACCAAAGCTCTGATACTCTGACCCAAAGTAAAGCTCTGACAAAACTCTGATATTCTGATCTGAAGCTCTGCTCTGATATTCTGATCTAAAGCTTCTGATAGTCAAAGTTATGATATTCTGATGTTCAAAGAAAGACAATAAAGATCTGACCCTGAAGAACTCTTGGAATTGAAAAGGGAAGTTATAAATTCAGGGGGAGTATCTCTGATCCCAACTCTCATATCTCTTTATCCCTTATCTTTGATAACTTCTTACTCTGATACATCTTATCATATAGTTATCTCTGATACTTTTTCACGTTATTTTCAATTAAAAATATCTAGTTTTTGTCATCATCAAAAAGGGGGAGATTGTTAGAACAAAGTTTGAATCTACTACCCTAAGTTTAAGTTTTGATGATAACAAAATGAAAAGATATATTAATTATGTGATTCATGTAAGAACTATTTGCTACCTAAAATATTACCTTCTGTTTTGCAGAAACTCTGATAGGTATCAGCAAGAGTACACTTAAATCAGAATATTGGGTATCAACATCAGCATCAGAAGTTGCTATATCAGAATACCAGAATCAGAAGAACAACTCACGCGAATGTTGAAGCTTGATGAACAGAATTGCGCTCAACACTCTGATAAAGACAACAACAGTTCATCAACACTTAAGCAGTGTCAGAATGAGCCAAAGCCAGAACACGCTTTAAGTAGCAACGGTACTGTGCATTCAAAGCGAATTAGGTTCTTCTGTAGCCAAAGATATTGGGTTGAGATTTGTAGGGGTCTTCATCCGGAAAAACCGTGGTTTTGTCCTCCAAGATCATTAGTTGATTTAGGGGTTTTCGTGAAAAATTGTTCAAGAGGGAATATGGTGAAGTGAACAATCTTGGAGTGTTTAAAACCTTTGAAAGGAACCTTGGAGTGTTTGAAATATTTGCAAGGAAGTAGCTTAAATTTCCAGATAGAATTGAAGATCTTGTGTTGATAGATTGCAATCAGATTTTCTCGAGTGAACAACCTTGGAGTCTTTGAAATCTTTGCAAGAAACCTCAGAGTGTTTGAAATATTTGCAAGGAAGTAGCTTAAGTGGAGAATAAGTTGAATCCATTGTGTTCTTGGTCATGTTAAATATCAAAATAAGAGAAGGGGTTGAATCAACATCAAACCGTTAGGGTTTGCAGGATTTCTCTTGAACATTTCTCTTGTAACCATACTTTTGTGAAGTAAGAAACTATCCTAATTCCGAATTTGGAATTGGGGGGGAGATGTAGCCATAGAAAAGACGGTTGATGAACTTCCTAAACAAATCCTTGTGTCTCTTTTCTTTTATTTCTTTACTTGCTTTAATTTTCATACATCAATTTGTCAAATTGCATTGAGTAATTTATCGACGCGTAGGAATTTTCCGAAAATGTTTTTGTTTTGAATTGTGTGTTGAGTTTCTTATAATCACTTTTGATTATAAGTGATTTTTAATATCTACACAACACAAAGGAAAATTCTGAAACTTTGATTGCACGCCAAGTGTTTGACAAATTGTTTAGCTTGCTTAACTCAAAGAAAAATTGTCATGTTTTATCTCTTGCTTTCATTTACTCTCTATATGCAGTTTGTTGAATGTGTTGTTTGATCGATTGATTCGTATAAAATTTATATTTGATTATTAAAGTTTAAATTGCTTTGTTGATTAGCTTATAATCACTTTGATTGTAAGTGCTTTTCCATATCAACAAGTCTCAAAGAAAATTCTAAAAAAATTGATTGCGCACCACATGTTCGATAAATTGTCATGTTATGTTTTTAATATGATTTCCTTGGAAATATGAAACTGTTGTGTTGGATATTAAACGGATAATTGAGATATTATTATGTTGAATGATTTTATCATTATGTTAATTCCATATGGCTCGTACATATCCAAGTTTCCAAAAACTAGGTTCGTTTAGATTACTATATTTGATCTAGGCCAAAAACCTTTCGCTCAACATTGTTTTTCAAATAAGTTTTAAATAACCATTTTCAAAGGTAGTTTTTATTTGGGTATCTATTCACCCCCCCCCCCTCTAGATAGGGTGTCGTAGTCTAACAATGTTGCTTCGGTTGATGAAACATCTCAACTCAACATGTTTCTTCTCAGCAGGTTAGAACATCCTTTTTAACATGTAGGACATCTTGTCTGGCATGTTGCTTCTGTTAGAACAAAGTTTGAATCTACTACCCTAAGTTTAAGTTTTGATGATAACGAAATGAAAAGATATATTAATTATGTGATTCATGTAAGAACTATTTGCTACCTAAAATATTACCTTCTGTTTTGCAGAAACTCTGATAGGTATCAGCAAGAGTACACTTAAATCAGAATATTGGGTATCAACATCAGCATCAGAAGTTGCTATATCAGAATACCAGAATCAGAAGAACAACTCACGCGAATGCTGAAGCTTGATGAACAGAACTGCGCTCAACACTCTGATAAAGACAACAATAGTTCATCAACACTTAAGCAGAGTCAGAATGAGCCAAAGCCAGAACACGCTTTAAGTAGCAACGGTACTGTGCATTCAAAGCGAATTATTACCAACGCCATCATTCCAGACAAGATCTGCTCAATAAGGAAAGTTTGTTATTGGCATTGAATCAAGATTATTGCTCCAACGTTCAACAAATTCAGTGCTATATAAACAAGACAATGAAGATTGAATTGGCTAATGCTCTACATCAAATTACACACCTAAAAGCTAATCATCATCTTCCTTCTCTCAGTTTGCTAAAAGCTCCATATTTCCTTACTCAATTACTTTTAGCAATCTAGTTTCAATAAGCTTAAGTTGTGTAATATCACAGTTGTGATAAACAGTTTTGTAGAAAACATTCACACACCTAGATCTCTCTTCTTTGTAAGAAAGTGTTTCCTTGACAAACCGGTTTGTGGTTTGCATCAAGAAGGCTTTAGCAGTTGTTAAAGCAGATTGTAATATTCAGTTGAATATAGTGGATTAAGACCTCGTTGGAGAGAGGCGAAATCACCTTGACGGGTGGACTGGAGTAGTTTGAGATCAAACGAACCAGGATAAAAATATCGTGTTCATTGCATTGATTTTCAGTTTTACAATTCAACCCCCCCTTCTTGTGTTTTTCACTTCTTCAGCTTCAGTTGATGAAACATCTCAAATTAACACGTTTCTTCTTAGAAGGTTGGAACATAAATTTTAACATGTTGCTGCCCTATTATTTTACCAAAACTAATGCCAATAGTAAAATCAGAGAACTAACAATGTTGAACAAGAAGCATCAAGCTGACTTAAGGGAAAAACAACTCCCCCAAGCAGGACTGACTCAAAAGAACAAACAAACCCAAAGAAACAAAGAGTAAATCTCATATTGTTCCCCAAAGAAAATAACCCAAGGAAACTAAGAGTAAGTCTAAGTTTCTAAACAAACAAGAAAACAAAATCAAGAAGACTTTTCAAAGGAAAACAAACTAAAAACTAACCCAAAAACAAAACAGACTCAAATATGTACACACTTGACAACAAAAATCATCTATCTAATTCTCCCTCCTGAGTCAATAAAATTAACCTAGTCTTCATCAGCATCTGAATTTGAATCAGGTAGATGAAACTGGGTATTCTTCAAGGATTTCATCACTGTCACAGATGATTTTTCTGTCCAGGATGCTTCAATTGATGTTACAATATTTGTTGTAATGTTAAACCCAACCTTCTTAGGATCACTGCCCTTATCCTTGTTGGATTCCAGAAAACGAACCTTCTTGACACTAGTATCTTTGAAAGATTTACTCATGTTGAAATACAGTATATGAGAAACGTGAGGAAGTAAAGCACATAAATAAAAGGTGATTTACTTTGATTGTAACGATAAATTAGTCAATGGAAGTGTTATTAGAAAGAGATAAAATCATCTTTAGAAACAGTGTACCATTCAATGAGAGAGAGAGACACACACACACACACACACACCCTTATTCAAACTTTCCTCTTTCCAAAACTTTGAATGTTGAAAATGTTACAACATTTAAATGACATTCTTCATGCCATTAAACATGCTTATTTTGAGACTACACAAAACACAAGAGGAACATAGTTAGCATCCTTGATCACACAGTTACAACCAAAAATTCTCCAACAGTGTAATTCCAAAAGTACCCCTTGTATACTCAAAATAACTTGCACCTCAAGTTGTAATAAAATCCTTCTCAACGCTCCTTAGTCAGACCAAGCATGGGAGTGCCAATATACTGTAGCAAGATCTCTGACATAATGATGACATATCCAATGACTTTTTTCTACAAGCAGAATAAAATCCTTGTCCCTTTGTTGCAGGAGAATGTTACACTATAATGTCATGATCTCTAGTTAGACATTGTATTCTCTTTGTGACCAACCCAATATCAAATACATAATCCTTCAACAATGTACCTAATCTTCAAGACATGCCAGGACTCAATTAATTCTAATCTAAGAGATCAAAATATCCTCCAATAATATAATCCTCTTCAAACTTGGTCAAGTTTTTACTCCAGAAAACTTCCTCGTTATCTATTTCATCTCTGAAACAACTGATGAGCATAGACTAAAAAAAACCTCCAAATAATGAGCTCCTTTTTTAAACAAATTATTTTCTAGAGAACCTTCTCATTCAGTGCTAGTTAGCCCTTTTAAAAAAAATCTTCTTAGTTCACTAGATTATAAAACTACTGAGATAATGTCCCAACATCAGTTCCTTTCAATGAACACAAGACTGAATCTGGACCTGAACCTATCACCAAATAGTACTTTTCTCAATAGAGTAACTCAGAAACATACCTTGTTCTCATAAAATGAATAGATAACATATTTTGAATACATCACCAACAATATAACTTCCTCTTGCAATAGAAAAAAACTCATAAGTTTCTATCCACCATGATACTCATCTTGTATTTAACAATCAGATCCGTAAAAGGTTCTTTGGGCTTTTGTAATTGTCTGATATTGCACCTTCTAGTGTAACATCTCGACTTCTTCTTTCTTTGAACCCAAGTAAGATAATAAACAATTAATTACTTGTGAATTTCACAAATATCAATAGTTCATAAATCCTCATAGGGACTTCACACATCTCATTAGAGACATAACATTCTTCCTTGATGACACGGCTGAGTCAGTCGTTAAGTAAAACCAATTACCAAAAACTTAGAGAATCCATCCTGAATTCTTTAGTTATCCAATGTCCTTAAACTTACTTTTTAGAATCATCCACAAAGTAACATTTTATCAGAATGAGACTGAAACAAACCACCAGGAACACTTTTACTACAGTTAAGTGTCTGGAATAGTTAGTGTCAAGATACCAATCATCTTAGTCGAAGACCTAACAAAGGTATGAGAGAAAATAAAATAATCACCTTCCCTGAGTATTAATCAATGCTTGGTTAAACAATACTAAACTTGACCTTTGAGAAAATAACCAAAAACTGTCAAAATCAACTCAACACAGAAGAGACTCTTCCATCTAAGTAAATCCCTTTTGGCATGAGTAAGCAAAATGCCCAGCATAATGTTATGACATCCTTGACTCAGCTTATCATTTTAATAGAAACAACCTTTTGTCACTTTGAGTTTTCCCTTTTCTAATTAGCTTAGAAGAAAACATATTCTCCTTAAACTTCCAATCATCTTCCTTCTTGAAGAAACTCATCCAACTTACATGGATTATGCTTATAAAACTCGATCAAGACATCAAGCTCTATGATCAAATAGAGTCACTTCACCTCGAAAAAACAAAGATAGTGGATACTTCTTCATTCTCTTAAGACATAAGATCAGAAATAAATCACCTTCTATTTCTTCATAATTGAAATCTCCCTTCATTCTAGATACAAATTATAGAAACAAACTTCCAGCTCAATATGAGATAAATCTTCAGTTCATAAATCTTCATAAGAAGTCCATCTTTCAGTTAAACCAGATATAAAAAACCCATACAGTTGCTCTTGAGATAAGCAGTGTATTATGCTTCATAAAGATCCAAGATCTCCACATCCATATGAATGCTTTGACATTGATAGATCTTTTACTCCAGTTTCAGCATTCTTTTTAGCATCACAAACATGCTGAAGTTGGTACAGATGTCTTTGACATTTAGTCTAGACATCCTGTCTAATCTCCTTAACTCATGATTGGCTCACTTTCCAAGGAACTTAATAGAAAAAAGAAACCTTTTATTAGAAACTAGAACCTAAGCTCCTTCAGAGTTGAAAGAAAAAATAAATTGCTCTTGTCTTTCTTCAATAGCTTGTCACTTTCGTATCAAACCTCTAGAGTAGAGACTTGAGAAACTTATTCTTAATCAGCCTCGCATCTGAAATTTTTCTTTCAAACACACTTAGATATGCCTTTACGAGTGGACTTGAGAAATTCCCAAGTATCGTTAGCCCCAATTCAAGTGGTGTACGGTCTGGAATAAAAACACTTATCAATTTCATGATAATGGGATTGATAACTGGTCTTTTCTTCTATCTTCTAAGCACCCATACTCTTCTAACCTGAAAAACATCATAATTATATTCTCCATTGATAACCATAATGGTATCACTCTAGATTTCCATAAGACATATATGACCAGAAATATACCTCCTTGAAGCTAAACCAATAGACCAGGGTGCCTGCTTTGATACCAATTGAAATTCTAGTACAGGAAACACATACAAACAAAATTGTCTTAACATCAGATGATGTCAAGACAGATGTTACAACATCTGGTAACGAACCAGATCAATCAAGCTAGATATGATATAGAAAACAAAATTGTGGAATGATAAGTAACACAATGAGTTGTTAACCCAGTTCAATGTAACATCACTTACTCTGGGGGCTACCAAGCCAGAAAGGAAGTCCACTATCAGCAGTATTAGTTCAAAGATAAACTCCCATGTTTATAACTTCTTACCTAATCCCTACCCAATGCAACTTCTACCTATGTCCTCCCTAAATATGAGAAATCTCCATCTCACTTCCTAAATTACCTCAATGATATCTAACAGTCACAATCCCAGTAACTGCAACAAAAAAACAACCCAATTTAGAAGATCATACTTCCATTACAACAACTCAGACTCTTGCTTAAAAGCTTCGAGTGAGAATAATAACTTGACAAACTATCAAGTAACAATATGTCTACCACATAGTATCATAAGATACATGGGTGACTTACAATATGCACAAGAAACTCTCAAAACCTAAGACTTATGCTTCCCCTAATTTTACAATTGTTGAAAACTTAAAATACATTAGGTTAGGATTCCTCTATTTATACACCTCTACAGTCCATGGGCTTCGATATTATAATATAGAAGTTTCTTTATCCATAAGTTGAGTGATGCACCAATTATGCAAACAATCTCCTTCAATCTTGGAACAAACTGATACATAGTTTCCTAATTTATCTCAAGGCCCAAATCAGTATCTTTTGTACAGTTGGAGATATAGTCTTGTTCCAAAAAAAATCTCTTGACCTACAAAAATCTCTGATACATATCCAAAGGAAATATAATAGAAACAAATCAAATATGTCAATATTTAAAAATACAGGAGTGCCTTGATTGTTGCACACCAGAACATGATGTCATGACATCCTGTTCGACATCTGGTTAGAACCATGTTTTAGGCAAAAGTTGCCAAAAATTCATGGCTTATTCCTGAGTTTTCTAGAAATAAGAAAACCCATGGCTTATTCCTTCAGAAACACGAAATTAATATATATATATATATATATATATATATATATATATATATATATATATATATATTCTTAAAATCCATGTCGTTGTCACTTATGACCTTGAAAATCATACTTTTCTTTTCCTCTTGAATGTTTTGACACAGATCTTTGAAGACTCCAAAGGCATCTGATTTTTCTCTAAGAAACTTTATCCAAATATATCCAGAAAAGTCATCTATAACCATAAAGACATACCTTTTTCCTCCTAGGTTGTCTATCTATATTGGTCCCATTACATCCATATGAAGAAGTTCCAAAACTTTGTAAGTAGTTCGATGTTGCAACATTGGATGTGACATCATGATTTTTTTTTTACTTTCACACTTATCACATACTTCTCCTTCTTCAATCTTGAGCTCTAGAATATCTCTAATGGCTCCTTAAAATATGACTTCTTTCATTATTTTGAAATGAATATGTCCAAGTTTTTGGTTCCATAGCTTCACTTCATCCTCATTGGTTGTTGAACATATTGAGTAGTAAGTAACTATTAGAGATTCCCGTAAATAGGAGTTTTCTTTGGACCTTATCCATTTCATTAGAACAACTTCTTTCTCATTTTTTACCAGAAATTATGATTTTGAGAAGTTGACTAACAAACCTTGGTCACACAGTTGACTAATGCTAATAAGATTAGCAGTCAATCCTTTGACAAACATCACATCTTCTAACTTGGGATATCCATCACACACCAGCTTTCCAACTCCTCTGATTTCTCTGATTTCTCTTGTCATATGTTTAGAGCATCCACTGTCAAAGTACTCATCTTCACTAGTTGAGTCTCTCAGGGAAGTATGAGCTATAAGGTTAATATCCCTCTTTTTAGCACATCTCTTATTGCTCACTTTATTTGCCTTAGAACAAAATGAATATTTTTTTATCTCCATACAGTTTGAAGCAAAAAAGGCTTTATATGACCAGACTCACCATAGAAGTGACATCTCCAAGTAGATTGAGGTTGATTTGAAAATTAACTATTTCTTCCAGGATGTTGTAACATGTGCTTGGACATGTTGATCTCTTTCTTTGACATTCTCCTCAGTTTATTATCAAATTGATAATTGACTTTGGTATCTTCATCCTTTTTCATCATATTTATGGAACCAGTTAAGTTATCAAGCTTGGAATTTAAGCGTGTTACCACAATTTGTAGATGAGAAACAGTACTTAGGAGTTGCTTTCTTTCATTTTCTAAATCAGCAATGATTTTCCTTTTCTCTTCCTCTTTTTGTTGAGTATTTCTTCACACCTGTCACAAGTTTCATTGTAGGACACATCCAAGTCTTCATAAATATCATTCTCATCACAGGCTTCAACTCCATCTGTGCATCTTCTAGATAGAGCCAACACAAGTTTGGCAGTCTCGGAGTTGTCTTCATCTTCTGATTTATCATCATCATACCAAGATGCAGTGAAACCCTTCTGATGTTTCTTGAAGAAGTTGGGACATTCGGGTCTAATATGACCATATCCTTCATATTCAAAACATTGAATGCCTCTGCTTTTACTTGACTTATCTTCTGATATTGTTTTCTCAAGATTATTATTGATGTCATATGAGATGTTCTTGACATTTGGTCTCCTTCTTATGTCCAAACTTTTTAATACCCTATTGAATTTCTTCCCAAGTAGCATAATGGTATTAGACAGATCCTCATCAGTGTCCAGCTCAGCTTGACCTTTATCATCTTCAGCATTGGATACAAAAGTTATGTTTTTGTTCTTTTTCTCAGCCTTGTCACCAATAGCCAATTCAAATGTTTAAAGTAACCCAATAAGTTCATAAACTCTCATGTTTTTAATGTCCTGAGCTTCTTCAATAGCTATGACATTCATGTCAAATCTCCTAGGAAAGAACCTAAGAATATTTCTGACCATCTTTGCTTCTGACATATTCTCTTCCAAGTCACTTGATGCACTAGCAAATTCAAGAATCTTCATTTAATATTCCTGAGTTGTCTCATCATTATTCATCTTCAAGTTCTCAAATTTGGGTGTGAGAAGCTAAAGTTTTGAAATATTCACTTTAAAGGTACCTTCATAAGTTGTCTTGAGAACTTCCCAAGCATCCTTGGCTATAGTTCATGTATTAATTAGCCTGAACTCATTTTTGTCAACTTAATTGAATAGAGCATTTAAAGCCTTGGAATTTACAATGGCTTCGTTATCATCATTTTCATCCTAGTCTTCTTCAGGTTTAATAGATTTTTTCCATATTTTTCCTTCACAACAGGATGCACCCATCCTTTAAGAATAACCTTCAAATCTCTGTTATCCATAGATTTTAGAAAAGCTACCATTCAGACCTTCCACCAGTCATAGTTTGAACCATCCAACATAGGTGGTCTGTTGTTATATCCTCCTTATTTCTCTATAGTGCCAGAAAATGTATCCCTAAATCTCACCCAATAAACAGAACAAGGTGTTTGCTCTTGATGCCAATTGAAATTCTGGCACACATAATATATCAGAAGTTAAGACAGATGTCTCAATAACACACAATGTCACAACAGATGTTATGACATGTGTTGATAGAACAACAACAAGATAACAACAATATAAAATTATAACTTGCAGAAGATAAAAGAACACACAGATTTATTAACCTAGTTCGGTGCAACTCACCTACTCTGGGGGCTGCCAAGCCAAGAAGGAAATACAGATCCAAATAATCCTAGTTTACACCTCTTACTTAATCCATACACAGTGCAACTTCTACCTAGGCACATCCTAGATATGAGCACCCCTCTCATTTCCAATCACCACAATGATATCAAAAAATCCCATTCCCAGGGAATGTCTCAAGAAACCAAAAAGGAAGAACACACTTCCCAATTAAAAATACTTAGTTTTCTTAAAAGCTTTACTAAGAACAATACTCAACTCTTGCTTAAAAGCTTCAAGGAGATGAATAACTTGATAAACAAGTAAGAATCAGTCAACTCAAACGCATCAAAAGATGCATGAGGACATACAAAAAACACACTGAGAACCTAAGGAACTATCAAACCCTAAACCCTTATTTTTCACAAGGTTTTACAATAAAAACTATGCTTAAAAAACTAGGTCTTGGACGACTCCTTATATAGACTTCTGCAGTTGGGCTTAGACTCTTCAATCAAATATAATCTTCAATTCTAAATCCCTGCAGAATCTTCTCCATGAAAATAGAAACAAAAAACAAATCTTTCAAATATTTCTTAAAAAGTCTCAAAGATCTTTTTTATGAAATAAATCAAATCTGCAATTATTCCTAACAATCCTTGATTGGTTGCGCCTGTTATGAGTACTAGAAACCTCCAGAATCTCATATTTTTCAATCAAATCTTCAAGGATAAATATCCAACTGTAATGATAGAACATCTGTCAAATAAGTACCAGCAAACCTTGTTGTACCAGCTGGTCAAGATGTTACAACATCTTATTCAACATTAGGCTGCAATACATGTTTCTCCCAATGAAACATGTTTTGATAAAATTGTTGTCAACTATTATTTTACAAAAATTGTTGCCAACTATAAAATCACAGACCTAATAGTTCCAATATTTAGATACACTGGAAATTGCATGTTGTTGTTCCGTTAGCCATTAAAAATTCTCTCTGAATCGCAACTCTGGCTCCTTGATACCAATTTGTTGGGACAAAATAGTTTTCAAGAATGATGAGAGAATAAGAATAAAAGAGAAAAGAGAGAAAAACTATAAATTGAATTTGTGAAAAAGGGAATCCTTGAGTGAAATTGTTATTTACGTCATTATGCCCTTTATGTAGACAACTAAAGTTCTGGCCCAAAACTCTACAAATCGACCCAAGCCCAAAACATACAAAGTGTAAAGAACAAAGCTACAGGTTACACTTCGACATGATAACTATATGTTGTAATCGAATTTGTCAAATATAACTAACTCCTACTACTTTGACTGGCTACTTCGACACAGTTGAATACTATCTTTCGATAGAACATCGAATTACAACTTCTAAAAATATTCAACAATATATGCTTCATTCAACTAAAAGTTTCCATCCTCGTACACTTACATCGCCATTGACACCTTTACCATGCTACGAACACTATAATGTCGTCTTACCACCACTTTATTCTGACAACTTTTGATACAAGGATGTGAGCATCGGCTATAATATCAATGATGGATGATGAGGATGAGAGCATCTACATTGGATCAAGATAAACCACACGATTGAGAGAGACACCACTATATATTCACCCAAAATCTTAAATCTCTAATATATGGATTTTTTTTCACTTATAAAGTATTCAACCTCCATTTTTTTAAGTGATGTGAAAATTTCTACTCATTGTTGTATCTCAACACTAATTTGATTTGTATATATGTGTATATTATAGGTGTCTATTTATTAATGGATATCATGTTTATGTATTAGAGTATGTATAAGGGTGGGTGGCGAGAGGAGACTTTGGTGGTATCAAGTTTATCTCTTTGGTTGGTTTCACATTGCGTTTTGGTGGGTGTGGTCTTGTTGACAATGTTTCACAATTCTAGTTTCTTCAAATTTTATCTAATAATAACAACTGTAGTTTTGTGCTTTAAGGTTGATTTTATCATAGATTTTCTAGTTCTCAAAGAATGTTATCGTTAGGATGGTTTGTGCACATCGTAGGATGTTGTGCAGAGATTTTTTATGCAAATTTAACAAATGTTAGTACTAATACATAGATATTAGTCGTAGAAAAAAAGAAAGCAATTGGTCCCATTTTTTTGTAGAGTATTAAAGGTGTGGTATTATAGATTCGATTACATTGTTGAGGTTTCTTGTGTTAAATGTGTAATTCCTTATGTTGAAGCAGGATATTGCTCGACACAAGGTGTGTCAAAACTTAGTCTTGTGTAAGTATGTCAAGTTGTGTCAAAGCAGTTGCTTCACACATATTTGATTTAGGTCTAAAATAGTTATCTTTGGCTTTCATAGTTTTTGGATTTGGATTAGGGAGCAAGCATGCTCAATTATAAATAGGGGGAGTAACCCCTATTTTGTAACACATTGAATATTCATAAAATTTGCAGTTGCAAGTGAATAAGAAAGTTTTTTACAGTTTGTGGACAGAGAGAAACTCCGCACAAACCCTAATCTTTTTTTCTCTTTAAATTTCCTTTTTTCTTTTCATCGTTATTATGGGATTTATAACAATATTATTCATCAAGATTGATAGAAATTCATCATAGGAATTGGTGGATTTCCAACATCTGGTATCAAGATCTCTGGTTGAGCGATCAAGGTAAGAAGAAGAAAATTACAATGGCGATGAATCATCCAAACGGGAATTTTCGGGCGAGTCTTCCAATTCTTAAAGTTGATAATTATGATGATTGGTGCAAGCAGATGAAGGTTGTGTTTTGATGTTAAGATCTTTGGGATCTTGTGAAATATGGATTAGAACCGCTTGAAGAAGATGCTTTAGAAGAAGAAGAAGAGGCGAAATACAAAGAATAAAAGAAGAAGAATTATAAATCTGTCTTTATAATTCATCAATGTCTGAGTCCATATAATTTTGAAAAGGTTAGTGATATAGAGTTTTCAAAAGAAGCTTGGGAATTTCTGAAGAAATCGTTTGGAGGCGCTGAGAAGATGAAAGAGGTGAGGTTACAAACTCAGAAAAAAACGTATGAATTTCTTCAGATGGAAGATAGTAAGAGCATATCTGATTTCTTCATTAGGGTTAAAAACTGGTGAATCAAATCAAGGTTTGTGGAGAGGCATTAACAATAAGAGTTGTTTTTCCTAAGTTCGACCATGTGGTAGTTTCCATAGAAGAGTCGAAGGGACGCTTGAATCTCATGAACAAAGAATGGCTGAAAGAGTTTCATGCAAGTCGAAAAGTGGTGTGGCTTTGCAGGCTCAATCAACAAAATATTGTAAAGGCCAAGGAAAGTAGTTCAACAACAAAGGTAAAGGTGTCTACAACAATTCTACTAGTGAGGAAACCAGCACGAAGAAAATGTGTCGAATCAGAGAAGATCATACTAATGCAACAAAAGAGGAGGTGTTACTAATAGAGGAAGAGGTGGTGGTCGAAAGCCTGACAAGAGTCAAATTCAATGTTACAATTGTCGTGAGTATGGTCACTATTCTAGTGATTATCCAAAAAAGCGAAAGAATCAAGAAAGTGATGCAAAGTTTGCAAAACATAAAGAAGAATAGATGATGTTGATGGTCACAACAAGAGATGAACATAGATTCAAGAACCAATGGTACTTGGATTCAGGATGCTCATCACACATGACTGGAAGGAAAGATTGGTTTGTTAACATAAAACCCTCGATGAAAAACATGGTGAAATTTGCAAATGACAATACCCTAGTAGCTGTAATTTCAAATGTGTTGTACATACCAGGCATGAAGAGTAAAATATAAGACAGTTGTTCGAAAAGAACTATAAAGTGTTAATCAAAGGCAAGATGATGAGAGTCATCGATTCAAATGGAAGATTAATCTTGAAGGCTCATATGTCTCAGAATAGAACCTTTAAGATCGAACTAAATATGATGGAGCACAAGTGCCTTTCGACTACAGCTAGAAGGGATGAACGAATATGGAATTATCGACTAGGTCATATCAACTTCAAAGACATCAGAGATTTGAAAAGAAGAAATACGGTTTTATGGTTGCCAGAAATTGACATTCCAAATGAAGTGGGTGAGGAATGTGTGCAGGCGAAGCAACACAAGAATAACTTTAGCAAGGGTGCAGGAAGCAAGTCGAAGGCTATTCTTGAAGTCATATAATTTTATATATGTGTACTGATCCAAGTGGATTCGAATAGAGGTAACAAATACTTTGTTACATTCATAGATGATTTTAGTCGAAAACTGTGGACTTACCTGATCAAGAAGAAAAGTGAAGTGATCGAGGTATTTGCCAAGTTTAAATCTATGGTAGAAAGACAAAGTGGTAGAAATCTCAAAGTTTTGAGAACTGATGGTGGTGGAGAGTATGTGTCGAAAAACTTTGGTACATTATATGAGAAAGAAGGGATTGTGTGTGAGGTGGTGCCACCCTACACTCCACAGCAGAATGGAACTGCATAAAGAAAGAATCAAACCATCATGAATATGGTGAGAAGTATGTTGAAAGGTAAGAACTTACCTAAAGAGTTTTGGGGTGAAGTTATATCGACTGTAACATACATTTTGAACAGATGTCCGACGAAGAAGCTAGAAAGAATAACTCCAGAAGAATGTTGGTCTGGTGTGAAGCCTAGCTTGAGTCATCTGAAGGTATTTGGATCTATTGCACATAGACATGTGCCAGATCAGTTGAGAAGAAAACTTGATGAGAAGTCGGGTCAGATGATCCTAGTAGGATATTATTCGACATGAGATTACAAGTTATTTGACCCGGTGAATAAGAAGATTGTGATCAGCAGGGACGTAATCATATATTAGCTTAAGGAATGGGATTGGACAGAAAATATCAAGAAAACTTCAGTAAGAATCTTATTTGAAGAACCAGCAGTTGAAGTCAAAAGAGAAGTTTGACAAGAGGAAGTTATAGATCAACCAGGAATAAGTTATCCTCTGGGAACAAGATACATGCCTGCAAGGTTGCAAGATTGTGTGATTACATCAGATGATGTGGTTGATAATGAAGGTAAGCTGGTACATTATGCTTTATATGCAGATGTTGAACCTGTCAATGCAACTGAAGCATTGAAAGATTCGAAGTGGGCAAAAGTAATGAATGAAGAAGTGAAGTCCATCAAAGACAACAACATTTGGTCACTTGTAGAATTGCCTCAAGGCAAGAAGGTAATTGATGTCAAGTAGGTATAAAAGATGAAGTTGAATCCCAAAGGAGAAGTAACTCGACACAAGGCTAGACTTGTGGCGAAAGGATTTCTTCAAAAAGAAGGAATCGACTTCGATGAGGTTTTTGCACCTGTTGCTAGAATCAAAACAATCGGGTTGGTTGTTGTTCAAGCATAAATGAGAAGTTTCCATATATGTCAGATGGACGTGAAAATTGCATTCCTGAATGGACCCTTAGACAAAGAAGTCTATGTTTTACAACCAGTTGGGTTTGTGAAGCATGGCGAAGAGAGAAAGGTGTACAGGCTGCATAAAGCTCTGTATGGATTGAAACAAGCACCAAGAGCATGGAACAAGAAGGTAGATAGATTTCTAAGGGAGAACGAATTTGTGAAGTGTGCAACTGAACATGGAGTATATATAAAAAGAAGCAATAGTGAATTATTTATACTATGTCTCTATGTCGATGATTTGTTGATAACATATAGCTGTATAAGTGAGATCGAAGTCTTTAAAGATGATTTCAACAAGGAATTTGACATGTCTAATCTGGGTGACATTTCATATTTCCTTGGCATTAAATTCTACAAGAGCAGTAGAGGTCTGATGATACATCAAAGAAGATATGCAAGTGAAATTCTCAAGAGATTTGAGATGGAAGAATACAACTCGAACTTGACACCTGCAGAACCAAGACTATAATTGTTGAAAGATGCATAAGAAGATGATGTTGACCCAACTCAATACAAAAGACTTATTATTTCATTGAGATATTTTTGTCATGTAAGGCCTGACTTAGCATACAGTGTAGGTATGGTAAGTAGATTCATACAGAAGCCAAAGGTATCACACCTAGCAGCGATAAAGAGGATACTGAGGTATCTGAAAGGAACTCTTGACTATGACATTTTGTTTTCTGCAGCTGATAAAGAAAAAGAATGCAAGTTGGTTGGATACACTGATTCAAGTTGGTGTAGTGATGCTGAGGATCAAAAATCTATAGCGGGATATGTGTTCATGTTAGGTGGTGCACTAGTTGCTTGGAGTTCGAGAAAGGAACCGGTAGTGACATTATCATCGTGTGAAGCAAAGTACATAATTTCTTCTCTTTGTGTATGTCAAGCAACATGAATGGTGAACTTGGTTGAAGAGATTGCAGGTAAAGATCATGGAGCAATTACCATGAAGATCGACAGCATGTTAGCTATCAATTTGTCGAAGAATCTGATAGCACGTAGTCGAATCAAGCACATCAAAATGAGATTTCATTATCTTCGAGAGCAGGTAGCGGATGAGAAGATGAACTTGGAACACTACAGAACTGAGAATCAGATTGCAGACATCATGATAAAGGGTGTGCAGGTCGAAGTGTTCAAAAGACTAAGAGATATGATGAATATAGATAACTTAGACACAATAATTAGGTGGTGTGTTAAATGTGTAATTCCTTGTATCGAAGCAGGATGTTGCTCGATACAAGGTGTGTCCAAACTTAGTCTTGTGTAAGTGTGTCGAGTTGTGTCGAAGCAATTGCTTCACACATATTTGATTTAGATCTGAAATAGTTATTTTGTGCTTTTATAATTTTGGACTTTGGCTTAAGGAACAAGAAAGCTCAATTTTAAATAGAGGGAGTAACTCCTATCTTGTAACACATTGAATATTCATAGAATTTGCAGTTGCAAGTGAATAAGAAAATTTTCCATATTTTGTAGGCACAAAGAGAAACTCTACAGAAATCTTAATCTTTTTTCCTTTAAATTTCCTTTTTCTTTTCATCGTTATTGTGGGATTGATAACAATCTTTTCATCAAGATTGATAGGAATTTATCATAGGAATGGATAAATTTCCAACGTCTTACTTGTAGGTAATAAAAGTTACCATAGCAACATGATTTGGTTAAATAAACTTTAATATATGAGATTTGAATTTTTCTCTTTAATATATTTATGAGAACAATAAATAAATATAAATTAAGAATATTACCTCATTTGATAAGAACACAAAATAGTGACCTAATTAACAAAATAATAAATAAACAAATAAGAAAGAGAGGCACAAGGCCACAACAATGTACTCCCTCCCTCTATTCTAAAATAATTGTTTTTTTAGTTTTAAAAAATTATCTCAAAATAATAGTCTCTTTATTTTTTTAAAGATAATTATAATTAATTTTTATCAATTTTATCTTTGTATAGACTCTTTCTAAATATGTTAATGTACTACAATTAATAATAATAAAGTCAATTTTGTAAATATGTTACTTTTATTTAATTAATCATTATTTTTCTTAATCTCTATATAACAACCTTAAACGACTATTATTTTAAGAAGGAGAAAATACATTATAAATAAATATCAAAGATAGGGTAGTGATTTCATAGACACGTGTGTAGTTTTATAGAACCTCTTTAATTTTTTTTAATTAGAAAAGTCAAAACAAATACAGAATCAACCGATAAAACTAAGGTAGATAAAGATATTTCTATGGAATCTGCAAGAAGAATGGAAGATAGGTATGATGAAACATCTATAAATTTAATACGATTGTAAACCGGACATATAGTTTAAAAAAATGTTTGAATTAAAGCTTTCTATAATGGGATTGGCTCGATGAGAGGGAAAAATAATTGCTTTCCTAATTTTAAGTGTCCTCTGTAATGGTAATGAGTCAAATTTGGAAGATATTGAGAAAAAAAAACAAATTAAAACAAATTAGACGGAAAATGAACTGCCAAAATTTAGATGCGGCATGATTGTGGAAGATGGCAAGTTGTTCATGGTATTGGTGTCATTATTCATGGAATAGTAACAGTAAATGAGTATGAGAATGGTTAGTATGATTTTTTCATCATATTTTTAAAACTTTCTTTTCACCTTTAAAATATATTTTTTCAATTTATCGGTAAAAATATCACAACACAACCATGTTTTAAGGAAAAAAACGCGAAGAAAAAGCCAGAAGAGTTATACATTGGAGCAAATTCTATGTGAGAGCCCGAATTAGGCTTTTAGTACAGTTGCGAAATTAATTTATAAGGGCTAATAACAATTAAAAGCTAGCTAAATGAATCCAAAATTACTCCTCGACAAATTTCTATTTAGAGATTCCCTCATGACAGTATCAGCTGCAGATATGTACTTTCTCAGGATTATAAACCAAAGCAAGACGTAGAGTTCCAAGCACCATCGTCAAACCATTGCCCACTTGGCTAGCTATTATATATATCTGCATCAAAGAACAAGTTTGTCAAAATAGTTTCAGAGAAGCAGCAGACATCTAACTTGAGTCTGGTTTTATTCTATCATCAACCAAAGTAAATCTTTGCAACTTTGAAATGTTTTACTGCACAGCAACCAGACAGAGTAATGTGGCAAAAATGATTTTAAATGCTAACCACGGATGGTTAGAATTGTATTCCAATTTGGTGAGTTGCATCCATGTTTAACATTTACAAAATGAAACTTCTCCTGTGTGACTGGACTAGCATTTCAAACACAACTGAGTTGGAGTGAGTAGACTAAAGCAATTATTCAGAAAATTGTGCAACAAGGCCCCCATACCATCAAAATCAGGTATCACACTAAAACTACTATCCTTCTTAAACATACAGTTGAGCCCTTGGAAGAAGAAAATATGTCATGCAACAAGAAAAATCAAGCCTTATCCCACTAAGTAAGATCAGGTACATGGATCAAAAGACACCATAATATTCTATATGTATGGTAATAAGATACATTAACCCAAGCCATACCACTGAATTATGATTATGTTTATTGAACTGGGTGTATAGAGTAAAATTTAATTAAAGGAAAGTAAATCAACCAAAAAATTTATCGAAAATCCAAGTATCAAGGGTCACTATCTCACAGCTTCTTCCTATCATAATGTCTTAAATTCATCCTCATTGCAAATCCAAGCTCCCTCTATGCCGGAAGAAAGTCTGAGGCATCATGACTGTACTTAAGGTGGTGTGTGGTACCTTTACTTACCCAATGCAGATGATAGATACATCGATGTACCAGATTCTACCATTGTCACTGTCTCTGCCAATCTATGGGCAAGAGGGATTGTGTGCACAGATAACTAATAACTAGAGAGTTGGAATGCTTCTACTGTAGGCAACCCTGTCCCTGCCTTCACTTAGCCAGAAGTTCGTGATCACGCGACAGCAGCTCCAACAGGTGCGCTATTAACAATATGGTAGCTAGCTGAAAGCCTTCTAAAGTGGGTTTAGAGGCATTTCCAGACCCCTCTATGTATATATCATTGGTTGGTTGGTGCCTTGCAATAAGCAACAATAACAAGATCTGACATCTCCTTCCTAGTTAACAATGTCCATTTAGTTCATGTCTCAACCCCTTGAAGCCCTTTGGCTTGTTGTTAAGCCTATGTTATGGTATCTAAATGGTACCATCCCTTGGGTCTTACATCTAAAGCCACTACCTTCTTCCCAGTGTCCCTTAGTGCATATTGTGATACTGGAGTTCAGACCTTGATGACAGGCACTCTACCTCTAGCCCATGTGTTTTCATTGGGGATTACTTTCTATCTTAGTGAACAAAGAAGCAACAAATCATCTCTAGATCAAGCGCTGAAGCAGAATACAGAAGGCTGACACTTGTTATTGCTGAGCTATGGATATATTCCCTCCTAACTGAATTGGTTGTTCCATGCTCTTCTCCTACAGTTCTCTGTGACAACATAAGCACCATTGCATTAGCACATAATCTGCATGGAGTTTGACCACTTCTTTGTTTGGGAAAAGGTCCTTCAAAAACAACTCCATGTTGCTCATATGCCACACCATCAGCGTCAGCAGAGTGTTGATATCATGACCAAGGATCCCTCAAGCACAATGCAATTCTTTGCTTCCACCAGGTCGAGATTATTATTTATTAATTATCTCAAGATTAAGCTAGTTAAGTAAATGTTTATTTTAGTTGTAACTAACTAACTAATTGTTGTCAGGGTTAGGCAGTAGTTTAATTTCTCCTGCAAGATTATCTCCCTCAATTCATCTAACATTGCAGCTCGCGTATACGTCTCCTGTGAGCTTTTAGCTGCTTGCTGGTGCTTGCTCTTCTTGTTCAAGCATTATTAGCTCGTCAAATGTTGTTTTCTGCTTCTATATCACCCGTCTAAACTTATCCATACACAACTCATGTTCGATCTATTCCCTCAAGAACCATTTGTTTTCTTATTAATCATTAATAAACATAAAATAAATATTAAAATACTATACTAAGATAATTATAAAATATTAATCAACATTATCACTCAAACTTTATTTAAACGATCATTTATTAATTATCATATTTTTATACTAAAATCTATCTTTATATTTTTGGTAGGAAGGTACAATCTATGGTACAACTTTGCAAGTTACTACCTTGACTCCCCTTCTCGGTCCTAAGTAAATATCAATTTAGATTGCCTTATAATGGTGCCAAAACTGCCAAAGAGGTTATTCAAACAAGCTGTTTCCCTCTTGTACTTATAGTAGCACCCCACCATAAGTTATCAAAACTACATCACATGCTTCTTTTTCGGACTGTAGATCAGGACAAAATGCCTAGCCTAAAAATATTGGCATTTGCCAATTGAACTAGGCCTCTACTAATACTAACATGAACTTAACGACAAATAAAACTCAACCAGACCTATGATCTATTTGTATGCAATAGTTACTGTGAAATATGCATATTTATAGGTTTCAAACACCTATTATGACCACTAAACCAACCCAACCTTAATTTCATAATATATCAAACTTATAACTACAATTCAAAACAGAGAACCATACATAAAAGAACAGCAACAACACTTCAATGTATGATACCGTTAATCAAAATCAAGTCCAAATCCACTCAGGAGTAAATACAATAATATACAACAAAACAAATAAAGAAGTGGTGCCTCAGAAACAAGTTGCTGTTGTAAGAAAACACAACTTGAAAATAATCAGTCCATTGTAAACTTCACAATTAAAAGATTTCAAATAATATTAAACCAAAAACTAGTCTACACTTTATGATACCAAATACATACAAAACTGCCATTACAATACTAAGCCATATGCAAAATCCCATAAAAGATTCTAAGTGAGCTTAATTTACTGAAAAATGAAAGATTTCACAGTAGAAAGATATTCGTTCTATGTTTGAGTTTCCTGTTTAAAAGATCTTACTAAGAATACTTGTTAAGGAATTGAGGTATAGGTAAGAAAGTTTGTAAGTCACATTCAATGCATAATTAATTTCAAAATCCGCACTTTCCATTAAAGAACTTCTATAGCTGATTCCTTAATCAGTGTCTTTAAAACATTAGTTCGCATTTTCCTTTTTGCTAATGGTTATAAGACACAAAAACGCAAAGAAAAAACACAAGACAGCAATCTCAGCAGAAACTTGTATAATGCAAATGTAAACAACACAGCGGAACATGACAACATCTAACCTAAAAATAAAAAACATGCATAAGTCTGGCCAAATCGCATCGATGTCAATTGTGAACAACAAGCACACCCAATTGGGTTTACATCAAGCGAAACCACCACCACCTGGCTTTACTGCCAAAACTGCCATTTTAATGTGTGCCACCAACATATAAGAATAAATAGTTGTTTCTTATTAAACATCAAAACTCAAAAAACAACACCATTGAAGTTTTATAACCTAGCTAGACGTTTTTGATAGAACAAAGTTCATAGAGTACTATGAAGAGCTCTCAAATAATAGTACTAGTGCACCACTTGCTAGTATATTTAATTAATTGCAGAACCACAAGAAACAACCAAATAAAAGCATTCATGACACTCAAAAAACAACACCCTTGAAGTTTTATAACCTAGCTAGACGTTTTTGATAGAACAAAGTTCATAGAGTACTATGAAGAGCTCTCAAATAATAGTACTAGTGCACCACTTGCTAGTATATTTAATTAATTGCAGAACCACAAGAAACAACCAAATAAAAGCATTCATGACACTCCTTGAATCCAAAATCAAGGCACAAAAAAACTAATTTTATTTTCCTAAACCAAAAATAAACTAATGAAAAAATCCGTTTTTCATGCTTAACATCATTCATTCATTGAAAAACAAAAGACTACATAGTAGGGTATGTAAACAAATCATCAAATCAAGCTAAAAAGGGAACTAAAACAATTAAAATGCTTAAATTAATTGTTTATCTCACCATTAGACCCTGATCGTTTTCCACGCTTGATTCTCTCCAGCTGAACTTGTGTATCCATAAACATCTGCATCCTCTGCACTTCAATATCCTTAGCAAACTGCATCCTTTGTTTCTCCAAATCCACCATCTGCCTAAGTTTCTGCCCCTCCACTCTCTCATACATTTCACCGAATCTCTCAATAGCCTTCGCCAACCTCTTCATCCCTTCCCTCCCTTTCTCCCCTTCATCCACTTCGCTTCCCCTCCCTTCCTCTTCCTCTACCTCCACCTCTTCCTCCTCTACTTCTACTTCTTCTTCTTCATCTTCCTCCTCATCCTCATCAGCTTCCGCGGCAGCCGCTGCGGCGGCCACCGCGGAATAATTCCTCCTGAAATAACCATCATCCATCACCGCGGCAATCGGTCTCTTCTGCGGAAGCGCAACGGCAGTCGGAGGCACAGAAATAGCAGGTGACGAAGGAGCGAATTTCCGAAAAGGAATCAAAGGAAGAGCAACCGGCGGCGACGGTGATGGCGATGAAGAAGTTCTTTTGGTATTAAAATTAGGTCCAACCAAAGCATCTAACCGTTCGAAAAACGGCCATGACGAAGAAACAACACCGTTAGAAGACGAAACCCTAGATTTCTCGATCTTATACTTCTTCTTAATCGTATCGATTCGATTCTTACACTGAACATCTGTACGATGAGTTTTCTTGGTATGTCCATGAAGGGCATTAACAGCATCAGCAACATCCTGCCAATCCTTCTGCCGGAGATTCCCGCGGTTGAGTTCAAGGTAACGACGGCCCCAAGCATCAACCAGAGTGGATGAAGCTTCCTCAGACCAGCAATCCTCACGGACGGGGACAGGACGTGACGGCGGAGTGAGGGAATCGTGAAAGTCCGGCATCGGAGAAAAAGAAAAAAGAGAAATTAGGGTTGATGATTGATGAGAGAGAAAGAGAGAGAGATATAGAGAGAGAAACGGCGGAAGGAAAACAAAGGCGAAAGAATGGGATAATGCAGTACGGTCGCCGGGGAAGGGCGCGTGTTGTTGGGGGAACCCCCAGTGTGTGAGTGGCTCGCGTCATCGGATCGGCTCGGCTTGACCGAAACAACTACTATCGGAAAGCCCAAAACTTTTTTTTAAATTAATAAACCTAAAATTAAAATAGATTTTGTAATTTGAAAATTTGGAAATATCTTAATTTAAACTAGACTGCCCCTTTAACTCTCCACTTAGATCTCTCTGTTTTTTTTTTTTTTTTACTTTTTTTATTTATTTTGATTATTTAGGTAACAAGAATAATAAAATAAAATTAAAAAACTCAATAAAACATAAAATTAAAAACGTAAAATTATAGAAAAATATATGTGTAGAAATATTAAGTATTTGATGGGGGTATGAATTTAATTAAACGTACTTTCAATAACAAATTATATATATATATATATATATATATATATATATATATATATATATATATATATATATATATATATATATATATATATATATATATATATATATATATATATATATATATATATATATATATATATATATATATATATAATGGCTTTTAATTTTATAATATTTATGTTATTTACGTCAAATAAATTTTAATTTATACATTAAAATTGAACATATATATTTTTAAATTTAATTTTTAAAAGAGATTTTGTAAAAAATCTTGTACGCAAGTTAGTAATTGTGTTATTAGAGTTCTCTTTAATTTGGAAATTTGGAAATATCTTAATTTAAATTAGACTGCCCCTTTAAGTCTCCACTTAGATCTCTCTGTTTTTATTTTTTTTAACTTTTTTTTTTATTTTGATCATTTAGGTAACAAGAATAATAAAATAAAATTTAAAAACTCAATAAAACATAAAATTTAAAACGTAAAATTATAGAAAAATATATGTGTAGAAATATTAAGTATTTGATTGGGTATGAATTTAATTGACGAATCGGTCCCCATCTAGACCGCCTTCTCCGTCACCAGACCAGAGGACTTCTACGTCCCCGAACACCTACAGGAGCCGCTCACGACGCACAGCAAGTGGGAGTATTTTCCCTCCACCATGGTCATCAATGGTGGAGGATTCAACGACCTAACCATAAATTCGGCCAAGAGGAAGCTGGATGAACTGGTCGACTCTGCCCCTCCTCAGACGGTGACTTTTGAAAGGGTGAAAGGTAGGTCAGAGCCTATCACCTTTTACCTCGAAGAGCTCCCCGGAGGAGCCCCCAACGCGGTCATTCCTCTGCTAATAAGAGCAAAAATGGCTAACTTTGACGTACATCGCGTTCTCGTCGATGAAGGAAGTTCCGTCGACGTGATGTACAGTCAATTATTTCGGACCCTGCAGCTAGACGACTTGCACCTCTCGCCGTATGTGGGGTCGAACTTACAGGGCTTCAACGGCTCAACCTCCAAACCTTGGGGATATGTCGAGCTCATGGTTACCTTCGGCGAGGACACGGCGACGAGGCAGGTCAAGGTGCGCTTCCTCGTCATCGACTGTCCGTCCCTCTACAACTGCATCCTGGGGAGACCAACACTGGCAGAACTGACCGCAGTACCTTCCACCGTCCACTTGAAGATGAAGTTCTACACCAAGAGGGTGCGGGTCGCCACCATCCAGGGGGACCTGGCTGCTGCTCGAAGGTGTTTCAACGCCGCATCCAAGGGACGCGACACGGTCGACACTGGGACAAGGCCCGCCAAAAGACCAGCGACGGCACGACAAGAGCCCAAAAAGCCAGAGCCCGTCAAAACAGAAGAGCAGAGAGCTCCCCCAAAGGTCGACTCCATAGCTCTGGACACCCGTTTCGATCAGGACGAACCTCCCAACGGCGAGAAAATCCCCCTCCGACCAATTCTGGACGGGGACTTCGAGCTCGTCCCCCTCGACGAGGACCCAAGCAAAGGAGTGAAGATTGGTACCGACCTCCCCGACCTGGAAAGGAAGCAAATCAAAGCCTGCTTGCGCGAGAATGCTGACTTGTTCGCATGGAGCGCCGCAGAGATGCCCGAACTCGACCCCGAGGTCGCCTGTCACCTCTCGCCATAGACCCATCCGCTAAGGCAGTAGTACAACGTAGGCATAGGCAGTCTCCGGAGAAAACGGAGGCTGCTGAAAAAGTTGTAAAAGACCTCCTAGAGGCAAATTTTATTTCTGAAGCCCAATATTCAACCTGGCTGTCAAATGTTGTACTAGTAAAAAAGAATAATGGAAAATGGCAGATGTGTGTTGATTATACTGATCTCAATCGGGCACGCCCGAAGGATGCTTTTCCTTTACCGAACATAGATATGTTGGTCGACAACTCGGTCGGTTACAAAATACTATCGTTCATGGATGCCTATTCAGGCTATAACCAAATCCCAATGGCCATGGGCGATAAGCATTGCACTGCCTTCATGACCAGCTCGGGCAACTATTACTACAACGTAATGCCCTTTGGACTAAAGAACGCAGGGGCAACTTACCAACGTATGATGAACAGAGTGTTCCACAAACAAATCAGAGACATGCTCGAGGTTTACATGGACGACATGATCGTCAAGTCCCGAGCAGACACCGATCATGCAGCCCACCTCAAAGCAGTCTTCGCCCAAGCGAGACGATGTAAGATGAGGTTCAATCCCGAGAAGTGCACGTTCGGGGTCAAGGCAGGGAAATTCCTCGGGTTTTACCTGACAGAACGAGGGATTGAAGTCAATCCCAACAAATGTCGAGCCTTCTCTGACCTCCCGACACCTACGTCGAAGAAATCAATACAAGTCATGAACAACATGCTCACCTTGCTGTCCCGCTTTGTCGCGAGATCCGCTCAGCACGCCCTCCCCTTCTTCAAACTCCTTCGCAAAGAAGCGGCCTTCGAATGGACCGAGGAATGTGAACGGGCACTGTGCCACCTAAAACAAAGTCTATCCCAACCGCCCGTACTGTCTCGACCAGTCGACAAGGAGCCTTTATTCCTATACTTGGTCGTCTCGAACGATGCCATCAGTGCGGCTCTCATTCGCGAGACCACCGACGGGCAAAAACTCGTTTATTTCACGAGCAAAGCCCTACAAGGACCCGAGAGCAGATACTAACAGATAGAAAAAGTAGCTCTAGCCCTTGTCAACGCGGCAAGGAGACTCAGACACTATTTTCTGGCCCACACAGTCATAGTGCGAACCAACCAACTGGTAAAACAACTCTTAGGTCGACCTGACATGGCGGGCCGAATGTTGAAATGGTCCTTAGAACTCTCCGAGTTCGACATTCAATACGAGAGCAGGAAAGCCCTAAAGGCACAAGCCTTGGCCGACTTCGTCGCGAAAATGACCGCTCACGACCCGCCCACAGGGAAAGAGCACAAATGGACCATCTTCGTTGATGGAACTTCCAGCTCGTCCGGAAGCGGCGCAGGGATCCTCCTAGAAAATGAGGAGGGCGTAGTGATCCAGCATTCGTTAACCCTCTCCTTCCCGACTTCGAACAACCAAGCAGAGTACGAGGCCCTGCTCGCAGGACTAAGGCTAGCCGAGGACCTAGGAGCCCGCGAGGTACAAATTTTCACAGACTCTCAACTTGTTGCTTCCCAAGTCCAAGGGAGTTACCAAGCTAAAAACGACAGCCTCGTTGAATACCTAAACTTAGTTAAAGAACACATGAAGAAGTTTGACCGAGCAGAAATATCACACGTCCCGCGCGAGCAAAACACAAGGGCAGACATACTGTCCAAGCTCGCAAGCACAAGAAAGAAAGGCGGAAACAAATCCGTCATACAAGAATCCCTGTCGCGCCCAAGCATCAAAAGGACCTCGACCCCAGTCGAGGTGCACGCCATCGGAGACACCTCATGCTGGATGACCCCGGTGTACAATTTTCTGACAAAGGGCGAGCTCCCTTCGGACCAAACGGAAGCGACCACAACGAAATGAAGAGCATGCTCCTACGTGGTGCTCGAGCATAAACTATACCGCAGGGGGTTCTCCATTCCCCTCCTGAAATGCATCGACGAATCCACAGTCTCCGAGGTATTACGGGAGATACACGAAGGGATTAACGCCCAACACATGGGCGGTAAGTCACTGGCGAGGAAAGCCCTGCGAGCGGGGTACTATTGGCCGACGATGCAGCAGGACGCCAAAGAACACGTTAAGAAGTGTGACAAGTGCCAAAAGCACGGCGACATGCATCTCGCCCCCCTCACGAGCTAAGCATACTGTCGTCCCAGTGGCCGTTTGTGTGGTGGGGGATGGATATCCTCTGACCATTCGCGCAAGGGACTTACCAAAACAAGTTCCTTATTGTGGCTGTGGATTACTTCACGAAATGGATAGAGGTCGAGGCTCTCGCGAAGATCACCTTGCACAACATCCTCCATTTCTACAAAAGAAACATCCTTGCCAGATTCGACATCCCGAGAGCGCTAGTCACCGACAACGACACCCAATTCACCGACCACGGATTCCAAAACTTCGTCACCAAACTGGGAACCAAACAACATTTCACCTCGGTCGAGCACCCTCAAACCAACGGACAAGAAGAGGCCACCAACAGAGTCATCCTGCGAGGACTCAAATGCTGGCTCGGTGAAGCTAAAAGAGGGTGGGTCGAGGAGCTGCACAGCGTTTTATGGGCTTATCGCACCACGCCCCATTCAACGATAGGCGAAACTCCCTTTCGACTAACATACGGCACCAAGGCCGTCATCCCCGTAGAAATCAGGGAACCCTCTAGGCGGACAGAAATGCCCCTTGATGAAGAAATGAACGATGAAGCACTCAAGGACGAACTCGACTTGGTCGAGGAAATTCGATCGGGGGCAGCTCTGCGCGAGGCCACTCTAAAACAACGAGTGGCCATGCGTCACAATGACAAGGTCATCAAACGCGAGTTCAAGATCGGCAACCTGGTATTACGAAGAAACCAGAAAGACTCCCGCGAAGGGAAATTGGTCACGAACTGGGAAGGGCCATATCGCGTCCACGGCGCCACAGGCACCGGGGCATACTACCTCGAGCAGCTAGACGGAGAACCATTACCGCAACCCTGGACGCTGCTAAACTAAAGCAGTACTATAGCTAAAAACCCTTAAACACTAAGGACTCTCACCGTTGAACATCCACATCTAGTCAACAGAAAGAAATGTCTCGACCACGTAGATATGCCAAGGTACGGGCCCAATCTACGCCCAAACGACATAACGCCGTTCAGCCAAACAAGGACGAACGACTATGCCCGACAGGGACACCTCAATCGAGCTCCATTGTCGAAGTACCCACATGGCAGAACACCTAGCTCGCGATGGGAAGTTCACGCCACGGGCATACGACCTTGATCTGGGTCATACGCTCGAACAGGCGGGCTTTACTCCGCACGACCGACGCATTTCGACGTATGTCGGACCACCAAATGGGTCGAAAGGATCTCCACTTGAGGACATAACTTAGGCAAATTTCGCCACAAAGTAACAGCCGAATACAAGCGTGGCTCGAGGATATAACTTAGACAAATTTCGTCACAATATAAAACTTAGACACGAGCAAGTTTAAAGTTAAAATGAACATCCATTTAAAAGCTCATACACAAAACGAATAAAAATGAACCGACCAAAAAGGCCAACGATGTTCGGAGTTATAGGCTATGGCACCACAGCCAAAGGAAATATGTACGGGCACGCAGGCCCCAAAAATAAGCACGAGCACGCAGGCCCCAAAACAAATACCAATAAGCGGGCACGGAGGCCCAACCAAAAACTCCACGCTAAACGTTCCCGGGACTACCAGCATCCACCATAGGAGACTCAGGAGGAGGCACGACCTGGCCGTGAATAATCTGAGACATGAAACCCACTCCCTCGGTATTCATGCTCGGATTCAATATGGAGAGCTGGATGACTGCGGCCTCAAACCCGTCTGCTAAAGCACCGACACAGTCTATTTCAAGGAGATGGATGCGCGCGACCAGATCCGAACGGGTCCGCAAAGGGGTTGTCTCCTCCAACTCATCTTCAGCAGGAAGCATAGCAGCTTTTAGCTCCTCGACTTCCTTAGACAAACGTTCGTTGTCACCCTCCAAGCGTTCCTTATCCAGTCGAAGGCAATCCCTCTCCTCAGCAACCTTCCTGGAGTTTTCCTTCTCCCCCGCCAGCAGGTCAGCTTGTTCGCGGAACATTTCCTCGGATCGCTCGAGGGACGCCTTTAACTTACGAGAGCTGGCAGCGAGGGCAGCTTTCTTCGACTCCAACTCCCTAACGCGATCTGAGGAGTCCGACCCTTCCTCGGAGGACAACGGCCATCTCGACCATCTTCACCATCCCGACCATACTGGCGGCCAGGTGTTTTCTCCGGCTTTCTTTGTTGAGTCGCCTGATAGTCTCGGCCTCATCGTTGCTCACCGTCAGGGGAAACCCCTCGAAGAAATATTTCTCTTTGAAATAGGGGGGGTAAGACGAAGGCCCTCGCAGCTACAGACTCGTCGCCAACCTCCGACCTATTATCTTCCCGACTTCTCTTTCTCGTAATCAGCTCAGTGGACTGCTCAGCGCAAGGGGAGCCCGGGGACCCACTAGAGGCATTTCCCGAATTGGTCGGCGGGCCCATCCTCGTGGCCTGCGGAGCTCGCACCAGCCTTTTGTTTACTCTCTTATCCTGAGTCAATTTCAAAAGCCTCTCCCTTCGTTCAGCCATGTCGCTTGCAAAGAAGAGCAAACTCGGGTTAGTTGCGAGCAAGCAAAAAAACAACGAAATGAAACAACAAAACAAAAGCAAGAAACCTAGTAGATCTACGGCCTGCCCGTAAGATTGGCACTCGACGAGCGCTTTGGTGTCGATGGGAAGGACCTCGAATGTCGGGTACCCATCCTCGTCAAGAATATCTTCCCCCTCCCTCGTGACCTACCGGGCAGGGAAGAAGCTGTCGACATACTTGCAAAGGATACCATAGGCTTCTTCATCCTCGGCGCTCATACTCCCTGTGGGCGTATGATAGTACCTGGTACCATGGTCGTAATGGCCCGAACACCAATGTAACGGGAACTTGGATACGCGCCCCATTGTCGGACGACCCTCGGCGTCCATGAGGGGCTCCCCGTCCTCGTCGACTACCGCAGTTTCCGCTTTGTACATGGAATCCAAGGTAGTCTGGGTGACCGGCTGCAGAACGTACCACTTGTCCTTGAAGCCTCGGACCAAATCCATATACATCCTGAACAGCCTCTTCGACTATTTCAGGGAAACCCAGCTATGCCTGCCTCCTCGAGACTGACGCTGCAGGTGAAAAACCCTGAAGAAAAGGGGAATGATCACCCCGATCCTCAAGAAGAGGCATGTCAGCTCGAACGCCCGAAGGAAGGCGATCTAATTAGGGTGAAGCTACAAAGGGGCCAAGTTCAGATGGCAGAACACCCCGGCTTAGAAATCACTGAAAGAGAGCTTAAGACCGAGATCCCTAAACACGATCTCGTACATTGGAAACCCATACTCGGTGAACTCCGAGCAGATTCATGCATCGATGGACGGCCTCGTTACAATAAAATTCTTCTGGAAACCTGGCTGACTACCGCAGTGTTCGATGATAGTATATGTGCGCTGACTACGCCGACAGTATACCGAGGCAATCCCTCGGGGCTCGGCACCCACCCAATCCAACGAGGGGTCATCGACGGTATCAACTAAAGTCACGTTCTCTTCGGTACTTTGGTCCTCGACTTCATTTTGCCTCGAAGATTCCGGTTCGTCGCCCATTTACCTGCAAAGTACAGGAAACCGATGAAATTCGAGAGCAAATCCGCATGCTCGCCACAGTGACGGGAAGTAGTGCGCGACAAGCCAAACACAGACACCCCATCTTGACCAGGCGTCAGGAACAATAAGAGAATAACATGATCACCCCGGGCGATAAACATGGATGACTCGAACAAGGTCCTGACTTTGCCTGCCTGACACTAAGATGCTACGACGAGTTATCTTACATACTTCCTAAGGGGTCAACATCCCGGCCAGCTCATGGGTGCGCCGACCAAAACTATGAATGTGACGGGCAATATCGTAGATCATATGCCTAAAACTACCAATATCACAGACCATGCGCCTAAAACTATGAAGGTCACGGGCAGCATTGCGAGTCACGTACCTAAAACTATGGGTTTATCGGGCACATACATGAATATACCGTGCACTACTCCCAGATGTAGGTTTCTAACATCCAAATAACGTTAAAACTACCTACAACGAAGAAAAACAAGAGGAATGAACACTTACTTGGAAGAAAAGAATAATGTACGGCAGCGATGAGAGTAGTCAATGGAGGATGGTGCGGTAATCTCGCGGTGTTGCAGAAAACAACGGCGGCGGAAGCAGAGGAAGAAGGAGAAGCGCAAAGAAGAAAAACAAATTATGGGACCCAAGGATCCTATTTATAGGGATGACGTGGAATACGAAACGTCGCCCCAGGGAGCCACGAACTTCCCCTCCTCGACATCTACTCCCCTAGGCAATGATGACCCTATTGTCACTAGGGTGGCACCACGGTTCCCAAGGATTGCCTCGTGTATCCAACAAACACAGTCCGCGAGGAATTCCCCGAGCACGCGTCAACGGGGATTACGCTACGAACGCAACCCGTGAGAAACTCCTTGAGCACGCATCAGAAAGCAATATCCTGGTCCGGGCATTAGATCCCCGTGGTAAAGGCGAGCTGAAGTCAAGTCATAACTCCTGCTCCAGGAGCAACGACTTGTGGGGCTCCTGTTTTGGACTGGGCCCTCCCTGGCCCAAAGCGCAGATAAAGGCCCAATCCAAGCAAACTCCTCGAGGAATGCTCACCCGCGGATCACCGTTGACGTGCCCTACCACAGACTGTAGCCATGCCCGCCATTGCCCGCGACACATGGTGTCCCCGACCAAGGGAACTCCAACTCGAGTCCTGCTCGAACACTATCCCCGTAGGGCAGACTCTGTCCTCTCTGACCGTTATCGAATCATCTAAACTCCGGAAAGACCGCGTCTTCGTCCCTCCTCATTCTTCGTAGAGCATCACCAGGGATGGGACCACGTACGGGGCCCCACTACACACGTAGAACCTGGCAGTTCCTATATTGGTCCAGTTCTGGTCGGCCCAATGAGGGGACCTTAGCCCATCGCTGGAGGCTATAAATACCCTCTGTTCCTAGAGGGCCAGGTATTCATCTATTACGCACCTATACATTTTTTGCCTGCTCATTCCGCCACTCATTTTAGCATCAGAGTGTCTTGCAGGTACCCCCCCCCCCCATCTCACTCAAATTCTGCCCGAGCCAGTCGTGACGGTCCAAGTCTGATCAGGTACGATCAAAACCAAATAAAACAAAACAACAACAAAAGTAGCAACAAATATAAGTAATAAAAAAACCCTAGTAAAATGAACCGAGTGTAAAAAACAAAACAACAAAACATAGTGTTGAGCCTAAAGCTATGGGAATTATTGACTGTCTTTGTTTTAAATTATAAAATAATATATTTTTAATCATATTTTTAGGATTATTATTTCTTCAAATTATATTCTTATTTATGTATTTTGTTAAAAATAAACTTTTTTGAGAATGTTTATATATTTTATTTAATTAAAATTATAAAAAAAATAAATTTAAATGTTAGTATGAGTGAGAAATTATAGTTAGTTGTATTTTATTTTTATAGGAATATTGGATTCAATTTATTGGAGTTGGTCTGGCCGGAAGAGAGCTCAGGTCATAAGAGCGTGCTTCCTTTGAGGTCCTGAGTTCAAAATCATTGTGGTACAAACAATTCTTATTTGAGCCAGTCCACACAGAGTTCGCTCTGGAAAAAAATATTAGATTCTCACCCTTTAAACCTGAGAATAACTTCCAAGAAAAGTCATGTGTAAAAATATTCCTAGGAATAGAAAATACCTTCAAAATAGTTTAAAAATCAGGAGATACATCTCCAAACACACCTCAAACACATAATTTATGTTGACTTTAAGTCGGCGCTTCAGATTTTTGCCTATTTTACTTCCGGAAATGTTCTTCCGTAATTATGCAGAAATATTTCTGAATCATGCAAAAACATAAATGAACACAGATGCATAAAAATGAAATGCATGTTAGACGATGTGACGGATCTAGAAGGGGAGGGGGTGAATAGATCCCTTTAAAAATTTGCGCGTTTTGTAAAATTGTTTTTATCAGAGAGCGACAACCCTGAATCTGATCGTCTAAACTTTACGTATTGGAAAAATCGGATATGCGTATCAACTTGATGAAAATGATGAGAATAGTATCACAATTAAAAATGAATATGATGAATCGCTTTAGCAAGTTTAACAAGGTGTAAGTTATTACCAATTAGTTGCGAAGAAGATAAAGCAAATTTGCGAGTTGTAAATTCACCAAACACTTGGTGTGCGTACTACACAAGGTTTGGTTATACTCAAATTGTAATGATTATAGCAATTCGAATGAATTCTATATGAGTTTTAAATTTTAGTTTATCACTACAATTATTTTGTATGAATGAGAAAGTTGATAACTCAAAAATTTAAGCAAAAAGAAATCAAATGCAGAAAAGTAAAATGGACACAGTATTTGTTAAGGTAGTTCACCCTGTCGTCCTCACGTGGGCTACTCTGCCCCCTAATTCTAGAATCTAGATTTAGGATATGAAATTAATTTTGCAAAGTTTGTAAGAGAAGATACAATCACCACAATTAAAAGTCACTTGATGAATCTTATATGTTGTGCTCCTCTTCCCTTAATTCCAGATGAATCAAGTATGCCAAATCTTGAACAAAAACTCCTTCTACCTTGAATGATTTTGTACTCAAGAAAATTTGGCCATAAATCCTTCTTCATAATCCTCCGGTTACCGCTACCCGATTGAACACTCCACGGTCTTCCAATCCCTTAGCTCAGATGAATTCAATGAAGCAAAGATTTGTGATAAAAAACCCCAATTTTAGAGGACAAAACCCCAATGGTTTTATTCAAGAAAAAACCCACAAAGATCTCTACCCAAATCTGAAATTGCACTTTCAATTCGAACGTTATCAACATAATCCCAAGAACTTGATCAACAAAAGTGATTGTGTGTAGTTGTTGATAATTGATGAGAGGTTGAAGATGAAGAGAACTATTGTGTATATCTTTCACTTTTTTTGTTGTTTTTTAAAACAGAGGCCAAAACTATATTTATAAGTCATTCCCATAGTGTAACACCATAGCAGAAAAATAAGACAATTTAGTGATGTGTCGACTCATGCAAGGCATCAAAAGGCGTGCGCCTTCCCGAGCGAGAGAGAAATTGAAGTTCCTTCAGTTATGCGCCGACTCATTATTTTGATGTGCCGGCTCATGTTTTCCCAGAACTATGCGTCGATGCATAGAGAAGGTGTGCGCCTTCCCAAGCGAGAGAGGTTGAAATTCCTTCAGTCATGCGCCGACTCATTCCCTGATGCACTGACTCATGTTCTCCCAGAACCATGCATCGACGCATAGATGAGGCGTGCACCTTCCCGAATGTTTCCAAGTCAAAAACTTCTTCTCATGAGCCGACCTAAGGATCCATGAGCCGGCTCATGCAGTCTGTTTTGAGATAAATGCTTGTTTTTGATGTTTCTCACTTGCACCTGTTTGAAGTAAGACATATTTGCACAGATAGGTTTTTGATAATCATTGAAACTTAGTTCTTTCACTTTTACCCTCACATACTCCCCCTTTTTTATGATGGCAAAAACCACAAATATGAATCGTCTTGCAAACTATCCAATTATCCTCCCCCTGGGATATTGCATATTTCTGCTGTGGTTGTATTCCTTTCCTTCTCCCCCTTTGACAATATAAAAAATAAACAAGGACATGGATTAAGAAAACTAAAAACATAGAGTGACCAATATTTTGCAACTTTGCAAAAAGAACACAAACTAACATACACACAATATGAAGCAAGTGGAAACGAAAATAGAAGCAATAACCAATAAAGTAAAACAATACGATGTTCATTGTTACAAACCCAAAATGAAACACAGAGTAGTACGGGAAGTAAAGCAGTTTAATACAAAACCAAGATAACATAAGCATAATAAACAAGAAATAAAGTTCCAAGCATTAACTAATTTTGTTGTTCGTCATTATCTTGTGGTTAGTTTGGTGGAAAGCGAGCCATGAATGCCGACTGAAAGTTTGCCAGGTTTGAGTTTTGTGTTACCATCATTTCATGAAGAGTGTCATATTGATGGTCTTGGAGGCTAGCATAATCATTGAACTGAGTGTTTTGAAGGTTGACTATTCCAGCAAGATTTTTAATTTGTTCAGTTGCTAATGCCATGTCTTCATGATGGTGGACGTGCATTTCCTCAAGTTTGCGCATCACTTCGTCATAGAATCTATGAGGCTCATGGTCATCATTACCGTCGTCGGTTTCTTCCTCCTCTTCAGCACTTTCTAGATTCTCAGTATCAACTTCATTGCCCTCAGCATCTTCCATTTCATCATCTTGACTAACATCTTCATTTTAAACCATTACCGAGTTAGACTTCACAAAGTACTTGTACTTACCAATCTGGGGATTCCATTGATGACCTATAAGTGCAAGAGTTTTGGAGGTAAAATCTGAATCCGGCATAATAGGTGTAAGTGAAATACCGGTAAGATCAAGGTTTGCTTGACTGAGAATTCCATGAATGAATGATGAATACTCCAAGGCAGATCCTCTAGGGGAATCCCTTAATGCAAATAATCGGCTAGTGATGTAATACGGCCAATTTATCTTAATTTTGTTTAGAATTACCCAAATTAACATAACCTCAGGTTGATCAATACGGGACAACCCACCCTTTTTGGGGCGAATTATCCTTGACACAATCCATTGCATAATTCGAGCCAGAGGAACCAATTGACCTGTTGTGACAGTTTTTGTAAAAGTAATACTTTGCACAAAATTTCAGGATATGGTCGTTTTAACATGGAGTTCAAGGCATGTTTGAAGTCATAGTCTGCAAGAAGCTTAGTGTTGGTGATTTTAACAGTAGCAGTGTCAACAGGGAATAACTCAAAAGTTTTCCAAATTTCATCATCTACTTTGACAACCTTATCAGCGATTCTGTATGAAAATTGGTGATAAGAGAATTTACCTTGTATACCTGCATAGAATACCTTAACGAGTACCTCGTTTTAGTCTCCATCCAACTCAAGGAATGGAAACACCTTTTGATGGTCCAAAAATTCCACCACTTCTGAGATATACAGGCGTTTGAGAGTGTTACAGAAGGCACAAAATTGCCTAATCAACCTTCTTCTAGCAAACTTTTCATCATATTTTTCAGTGAGATCAGAAGGAAGAAGTGACAGGGGAGTAACCTGGGTTTGATTTGAAGAGCTACCTCTGATACTCCTTTTCTTTTTTGCCCTAGAAGCCATGGATGAAGGTTTGGAGAGATTTGGAGTTGAAGTGACACAGTGGGTTTTTAGGGTTTTGAGATTTTGAGTAGGAGGCCAGATGAATTTCTAGTAAGAGGGAACAATAACACAGCAAATGGATGCATGCAATTTGAGCTACGCAATATAAACTAGGGTATGATAGTCTGCCAAACCGCGACGCGTCGACCTATGCAGGGATGCGTCGACGCATTCTAGTAAGATAAGAGTAAATGAGTTTCTTAATCAGGCGTTCGCCGACCGATCAAAATTTTTGGTCGGCTCATGTATGCAAAGTTTTGAAATTTCTTGTATTTCATGGCATGTAGGTTTTGTAGACATTAATTGAACATAGTAAAAAAGTACGCATGCACAGAAGCAATAACACACAAAGCATTTAATCATTTAATAGCACCAATATTTAAGCAAAATGATCACTAATGAGAAGGAGTGGGAAGGATATTACCGAATGTATTTGAATGACACGATGCCCTCACATGTCGCTAGCCCAAGATGATATCCACGAATCATAGAGACACAAAGATAAATAAAGGGAATTCAACTCATTTAAGTTGCGATCTATCCGAAATATCAAGGACACTGAGTTCCCTACTGTGATATGGTGGGAGGACTGACTTGATTGTTTTGCGTTTTATCACAAATGTTACGGTTAGCAAGAGTCGCCACCGACTTTTCTTTTATCCAAAAAGGAAAGGTGAAAAAGCACAGGAAAGACCTTTGAGATTATTTCTTGAGTTCAGGGGGTAGATTATGAAAAGGGAAGGTATTAGCACCCTTTTCATCCATGGTTTTCCATGGGCTATTAGTTACTTGCTAGATCACTTTCTTTTGTTTGAAATTGTGTTTTGGGTGGTTTTTAAAGTATTTTGTAAAAGAGGCCATCGCTTAGACAATCTTTGTAATGATTCTCGTTCGTGAGAATGTATACAAAGATGTTTATCTTTTTGAAAATATTTTCAATTTTGTAAGATGTTTTGAAATGTGTGTGTTTGTTTTGAAAATAGCAAGTGTATTTGTTTTGAAATAGAGCAAGTGATTAGGAGCAATCTACCTACTCAAAAATATTTCTTGTTCATTTTCTTTTCCTTTGACATTGTTGTCTTACCATTGATTTGGTAAGCAACCCTATCTTTGGATGTAAATGGGACGGGCGTGGGTCATTGTATAACCATGATTAGCAATGTTGCCAGATATCTTAGCATTTTCTTGGAGGGACTAAGATCATTTGAAAGGCAACTTAGATAGCGTCATCGAGGGACTATGATCTTATATTTTCTTGTTTTTGCTAGGATACCTTACATGCGTAATATGGTCATTTTTATCAGGCAACCAAGTGGAATAACCCTAAGGGTGCTTGTGTGCAAGTGTATTGTTTTCATGCTTGATTTTGTCTTGGATTAGGGTTTTCTATTTGATTGGTTTTATCTTGCCATACAAACCCTAATTACTAGCATGTTATATAAAAGCGGTAAATTGCAAAATTTAAAGATTATTACGCTATTACAACACTTTGTGGGAGGGGGGTATACAATTTATGAATGGGGATTTGCAAGAAAATAAAAACCCTAATTATCTATTACAACCATGTCAAATTTATCAAATGTACAAAGAAACGAATGTAAATACAATGTATAAGAAGTGAAATGAATATAATGTACAAGTATGAATGAACAAGGCCATGGATTTTGTTTTGACTTTAATTAACTTAGGAGAAAAAGAAATAATTAATTAAAAAAGAATATTAGAATTAAGTTAGCAAAAGAAACTAGTTTAAAGAAACAAATTTCTAAATAAATAATAATCACAAATCTAATCTAATTATGTAATTAATTTTAAAAAAAAAAGAATTTTAACAAGAAAATATTTTAGTCTATTTGACAAATATGAATATATTTAATATATATATATATATATATACGCATAAATAATATTTTTTGAGATTTTTATTTATAAAAATAAATATTATTATAATATTAATAATAGTAACTGAAAAAAGTAAAGAAAAAATAAAATATATAAAATAAGTTGAGGGGGATCAACAATTAAAAAGGTGTTTGGAGAAAGAAATTAAAAAAAAAACTGTTGGGCCTTCAGCCCACAAAACTCAATGGCCAAAAAATCAGATTTTATGAAGAGGATGGGGGGTGTAGCGAAAAAAGGGGGGTTAGGCTCAGTGTTTTTTTGTCTTGGGCCTAATGTGAGAAGGCCTGGTTGTTTTAAACAAAACAACCAGGTTCAAGGGATATGGCTCATTTGGTTGTTTCGTTTCTCTCTCTCACTTTTGATTCTCTCACTCATCTCGTTCTCTCCTCCTTTGAGCATTTGGCCGGAAATCGCCCTAGCGGCGGTTAGACGACGGTTGACAGTGGTTCCTACGGCGGCGGTGCTTCAAAATTAAAGTTTTTTACTTATCTAGATTCCTTTCTTCTTACTGAACACTAATCTCGCTTTCGTTTTTACAGATCATGATAAGATTCGCGTAGATCTTAAAGGGGATGGACGGAACCCTAACTGCTCTGATTTGCTTTTTCTGTGTGATTACGGTGAGATCTTTCCTTATCTCTCTCTCTCTCTCTCTCTTACAAAACTCTGAAGGGATTAGGTTTTTTTGGAAAATAATGATGAAAGTTTTAGGGTTTTGTATCTTGCATGCAGTACTGTATTTCTATCTTGTATATTTACGATGATGATTGTTGGTTTGGGAAGACTGAAACTTGAGGATTTGTTGTTCTGAGTAGTTCGTATGTTTTTGATAAATGATTTTGCTGAAGGTTTTGGCTATGTTTGTTTGTAAGGCTTGGTTTCTGTATTTCTGTATTGTGGACTTTGTATGTTTTTCTTTGTAAAAAATGATGTTTGGCCTTTTAGCGACAATGGGGTTTACTGATTATTTGGGGTTTGGAATGTCTGTATATCTTTTCTATAAGAAGGAAAATGATGTTATTGCTGATTCTTTCTTGAGGTAAATGATAATGGCTTTGTGTTTCTGTTTTTTATAGATATTTAGATGAACTGTGGGATGGGTTCTACAATTTGTGAATTAACCTTAAACTAATGTTTTGTAAAAGAATGCTAAGAAAAAGTTTCACAAAGTTTGTATATTTCTATGAAAAGAATTTGGAAATAGTTTGAGAAATTACCTCTTTACTTGGTTGCTGTATTTGGTATCCTGTGGCTTGTTGACAGTGATCCTTAAGGGTCCTTGAGTGTGATGAAAACAGTGGCTGGATTTTTATCTTTTTTGTGTACTCTTCTTGATGGCAAAAAAAACTCTCCTTCTTGCACAATATTGTTGCCCTTTTTTATTGGTTGATTTGTGATAAAATAGTCATAAAATACTGCTGGCTTTGTTGCTTGTACTGGTTTTTGATAAATCAACTTTGCTAGTTGACTTTGCTTGTTGGTTGCTGGTACATTATCTATTATACTGTCTTTTCCTTTTACAGTTTTCTGTACTTGTTGTTATACTTTTCTGACTTTGCTGGCTCTGTTGTGAACAAAATACTTACTTTAAGATTTGCAGTACAGTTAGCCTATGACGTTACTATTGTAGTTCTGATTTTTTGATTGAGACCAACAAATATGAGGCTTTAGTGAGTACTTGCTTGCTTGTGGCTTTGATAATTTTGATTTCCTGTGATGCTTTTTACAACTGAGTTTGACAGCTCTTGTGTTGTGATGAACATTTTGAGTTTTCCTTCTCTTTATTGTGAACCAAATAAAATATTGTTTTGAGATTTTGTAGTAGGATACCCTAGGCCTGTGATTGAATTCTGACCCTTTTTTTATTGAAACAAGATAAACATGAGGCTTCTTTTTCTGATTTGTCTTTTGTCTTTTGTGAACCAAGTTTTGATTGTGATTTGAAAAAGATATTTTTAGGCCAGTGATAGGATAATGTTTGTTTGAGGTTATAGTGAAAGTTTTGCCAAAACTTTTTTTGTCTTATTTTTTTTTGCTGTGAACAAAACCTTTTGTTTGGGATTTGTAGTGAAACCCCCTAGGCCTATAATCTGATTTGTGAACTCTGGTTTTGAAATGAAACAACATAAAGATTCTCTTGTTTGGTTGTGAAAATATGATGACAACTGATTTTCTTTAACTTTTGTGAACCAATTGTTAGGTTTTACAGAAGATTACTTCTAGCCAATAATGGAGTTGAGGCTCCTACTGTTCTGTGTTGTCTTTCTTATGAATCAAGTCTTGTGATTTGCAATGTTTTCTTTTCTTTTAGGCCTATCATAGGACATTACTTTGAGGCTTTACAAGTTAGCTTTGCTGACTTATGGTTTGAATTTTGTTCGAGCTTGAAATCTGTTGGGCTGGGAATTTGTTCTGCTTTTGCACTTTCTGAATTAATCCATTGTGAACCAATTTATTTGTGATTTGCAATTTTTCAGGCCTATGATTAACTTCTTAGTATGAGGCTGTTTTGGGTACAAGAATATGGCTTAAAAACCTTTTTTGATTCCAATAACCAAACCCTCATGATGATTTAGAATAACTTATTTGCAAATTTGAATTCGTTTGATCACTGATTTTTTCTGTTTTGTTTCAGGTAAAGGTAATGAAGAATAGAGGAAGATGGCAAGAAGACTGTGGCAAGACTTGAAAACACTTGAAGGCTAGGAACATGAAGACTTTGTATTCTGCCTTGTAATAGAAACATAGGAAAAAATATATTGGACTTCTTTCTTTGTTTGATTTTGAATTTTATTATAAACAAACTAATTTCGAGGAATGTATAATTTTGGTTTTGAGATTGATATCACAAAATTGCAAAAGTTGTTTGTTCTAAATGAAATAAATTTGAAATGAAGAATGACATGGGCTTTTAAAATTGCAACTCTTAAAACTTGGAACAAAATGATGAAATTTTAAAAAAGTGTATTAGAACTTAAGATAAGAACTAATTGATTTATCTAAAAAAAAGAAATGGTGCCTGAAGACCATTCTCATCTTTCTTCCATATCTAAAAAACAAAATGCTTTGAATCCTTTTGATCTTTCATCTCAAGGCCTCACCTTTCATCTCAAAGCCTCATCTTTCAAAAAAATAGAAATGATATCCAAAGAAACTTGCATGATGAGTAATAGAATTGGCCATGTAAACATTGCAACCTTGTAACTTGAAGACCAAAAAGAAAAATGTAAACCATATTCCCAAACCTAGCATGCACTTGAGTAATCTTGAGGGCCCATGATGATCCATGAAAGTCATATGAGGCATTGGAAGTTCAAAAATCCTTGTGCAAAGTCAAACCCTAATTTCAGTCATCAGTGCTCAAGAAGGTGTCTTGAGCTGATCAAACCCTAGTGCAGTCTTGAGTTAAGGAGATCTTGTGAGTGAATTCTTGATAAGTGAGAGGGCAAATTTTGGGGTACAACAGCTGCCCCTGTTCAATCTTCTTAAGCCTGAAGAGTTAGCTTGGCATGTTTTGCCATTCGTGACTTTGAAGGTGGAAGATGATTGGACACTAGAGTGCCCCGAAATTTGCACTCGGTGATGTGATGGTAGAGGAAATGGGCTTAAAGATTCCATTTGGAGAGGTGATAGAAAGTTGTTGGAGATGGGCTTGTAGATGCCATCTAGTAATGATTGCTGGATTGTAATTTGTAAGCTGAAAGAATGAGTATTAGAATGGCATCCGTATCTAGAGCATATCCGAACTGTATCTGAAGGATGAATGAATATCATAATGGCATCCGTATCTAGAGCGTATCTGAACTGTATCTGAGAGCTGAATGAGTATCAGAATGGCGTTCGTGTCTGGAGCGTATCTGAACTGTATCTCGATGAGTATCAGAATGGCATCCGTATCTGGAGCGTATCCGAACTGTATCTGAAAGCTGAATGAGTATCAGAATGGCGTCCGTGTCTGGAGCATATTTGAATTGTATCTGAAAGCTGAATAAGTATCAGAATGGTGTCCGTGTCTGGAGCGTATCTAAACTGTATCTGAAAACTTTGAACATTGTTAATGGTAGTTGTTAACCTTATCCTGAAAAGGGTAAAATATTAGCTATAATGTAAAGTTATGTTTGTATGAAATGCATGGCATAATGCATTCGTGTTATCAATGTTTATGAATATATGGATGCGATGTATGCGTATGTGAGCTAATTTGCTGCACTGTTTTGTTAAATTTGGGGAAGATTAATCCATGACTGCTGCTGAAGTGTAAGTCTTGAAGTGTTAGTGAATTTCTATTTGAAGAAATAAACTTTGTTGTAAGGGAAATGTTGTGTACTGTTTGCAAAATTCTGCTTGGGAAATCCAGAGAAATTTGGTGACTTCTATTGGGATTTGATAACTGGAAGCTTTGTTCTGCTGGGGATTTTATGGAGGTAGTCTTAGAGAGATTTCCTTATCTCTTAAAGCTAACAGTGATTGTCTTTTTATTTTATTTATTTGTAAACAGTAATTATGTTCAAATGCATATGTTCAACAATACATCATTGGACGCTTTTGCAAACAAACACATGAGTAAAGAAAGACAAATAGTTTTGTACTTCCAAAGAAATATCTTTGTATTGACTTTGAGTAAGTATTTTTGTACAATGGGACAAACATTCTAGCAGGAGAATGCTGCCGTAAAAAAATGAAAATTTTGATACAAAGAAAAGATAGCTATGTGCAATAATCCCATGGGATTCCCATTCTGCTATAGCCTTTGTGTCTCTGAGCATCTTGTCTGTTTGTTGCCTTGTCCAAAGCTGATTGAATTGATCAGAACCGCTGAGTTTGTTAGTTGAAGCCAAAGGTTGTCCTTAAAGTGATCCAACGGGACATAGTCATACGCTTTAATCCTCTAACTTTTGCCTGGACCTCCTTTTCAGTTTTTCAGTCCATCGGGAAACCCTTTTTTGCCCAAGTCGCCCTTTCGGGTTTTCAACTCGCCGGGTATACAGATTTTTTTTTGTTTTATCCCTAACTTTTGCCTAAACCTTTTTGGTTCACCGGGATGCCCTTGTTTTTCCTAGGTATGTCAACCTAGCGGGTCTCTTATGCGTAGTATCTTTTGACTATGTCCACGTTCGCAGGGTGTGGCAGGTCGTCGCCATCCATGGTGGTCAAGATCATTGCCCCACCGGAGAATATGTTTTTGATTACAAATGGTCTTTCATAGGTAGGAGTCCATTTTGCCCTAGGTTCACTTTGTGGCAATATGATGCATTTGATCACTAGATCCCCAACTTGATACACATGGCGTCTGACTTTCTTGTTAAAAGCCTTGATCATCCGTTTTTGATACATTTGACCATGACAAACAACAGTAAGTCTCTTCTCATCAATCAAGTTTAGTTGATCAAGTCGAGTCTAGATCCAATCGTCTTCGTTCAATCCTGCATCCTTCATAATCCTTAGAGAGGGGATCTGGATCTCGATAGGAAAGACAACTTCCATGCCATAAACCAAAGAATAGGGTGTTGCCCCAGTTGATGTGCGAGCCATGGTACGGTACCCGTGGAGAGAGAATGGTAGTATCTCGTGCCAGTCTTTGTATGTGACTTTCATTTTCTGTATGATCTTTTTAATGTTTTTATTTGCAGCTTCTACATTACCATTCATTTTTGGCCGATAGGGGGAGGAATTGTGATGCTGAATCTTGAATTGCTCGCACAATGCGGTGATCATAGTGTTGTTGAGATTTGTACCATTGTTAGTGATGATCCTTTCCGGGATACCGTACCAGCAAATAATGTTTTTCTTGATGAAGCGGGCAACAATATTCTTAGTAACAGAGGCGAAGGAGGCTGCTTCAACCCACTTTATAAAATAGTCAATGGCCACTAGGATGAAGTGATGTCCATTGGAGGCTGTCGGCTTGATTTCCCCAATCATATCAATTCCCCACATAGCAAAAGGCCAAGGATCCGTCAAGACATTCAGAGGAACTGGGGGTACATGCACTTTGTCGGCATAAATATGGAACTTATGACAGGTTCGAGAGTGTTGATAACAATCTGCTTCCATGGTGGACCAATAATAGCCTGCCTGTAGGATCTTCTTCGCCATCGTATGCCCACTGAAATGGGTGCCAAAAGTACCTTCATGTAATTCAGCCATGATCCTTTCAGCTTCAACCTTATCTACGCACCGAAGCAATACGAAGTTATGATTGCGTTTGTACAGGATACCATTACTAAGGAAGAATTCAACAGAGAATCTCTTTAAGAACTTCTTATCATTGATTGAAGCTCCTTCTGAATATTCTTGAGCCTCGAGATACCTCTTGACTTCATGAAACCAAGGATGGTCCACTACTTCTCCAGTATTAATCTCGTGACAGTGTGCCGGTTCATCCATTCGTCCGATGGTGATCTAGGGAGCCTCGTTATCCCAATTAAGTTTAAACATATATGACATCATGGCTAGAGCGTCTGCTAGCTGATTTTCTTCTCGCGGGAAATGCTCGAAGGTAATCTTCTTAAAATGCGGTAGCAATGTCAAAACATGTTCTTTGTGAGGGATAAGGTTTGGGTGCTTGGTGTCCCATTCCCCTTTGATCTGACTGATGACCAAAGCTGAATCTCCAAACACATCTAAGGATTTGATTCCAAAGTCTATGGCAGCTTTGAGAATGAAGATACACGCTTCGTATTCTGCCATGTTGTTTGTACAGTTGAAGAAAAGTCTGGCAGTAAAGGGAGTATGACACCCTTCTGGAGATATGAGTACAACACTGATACCATTGCCGAGTGCATTGGAGGCTCCATCAAAGAACAGGGTCCATCGGGATCCTTGTTCAGGTATGTCACATGGCCTGAATTCTTCACAATTGTCTAATGTCATGATGTCTTCATCCGGGAATTCAAACTTCATGGACTGATAGTCTTCTACAGCTTGGTGAGCAAGGTGATCAGCTAGCACGCTGCCCTTTATAGCTTTCTGGTTAGTATACTGTATGTCGTACTCTGTTAGGATCATCTGCCATCTAGCTGTTCTCCCAGAAAGAGCAGGCTTCTCGAAGATGTATTTTATCAGATCCATTTTAGATATCAACAAGGTAGTATGAGTCAGCATATACTATCTTAGCCGACGAGCAGCCCATGCCAGAGCGCAACAAGTTTTCTCGAGTAGTGAATATCTGGTTTCATAGTCGGTAAACTTTTTGCTCAGGTAGTAAATAGCGTGCTCTTTTCGGCCAGACTCGTCATGCTGCCTCAATACACACACCATTGAATTTTCTAAAATAGTCAGATACATGATCAATGGTCTCCCCTCGATTGGTGGCATCAACACAGGAGGCTCTTATAAGTATTCTTTGATTTTTTCAAAAGCAACTTGGCACTCACCATTCCATTTGACTACTTGATCTTTCTTCAATAGCTTGAAGATTGGCTCACAAGTAGCTGTCAAGTGAGAAATGAATCTGGAAATATAGTTCAAACGTCCCAAGAATCCTCTGACTTCCTTCTCAGTACGGGGAGAAGGCATCTCTTGTATTTCTTTAACTTTGACAGCATCGACCTCAATACCTTTGTTACTGACGATAAAGCCTAGGAGTTTACCAGACCGTACCCCAAATGTACACTTGTTTGGATTCAATCTCAGCTTGTACTTCTTCAGTTTCTCAAACAGTTTTTGTAAGTGGTCAAGATGCTCTTCTTCTGTTTGTGATCTGGCTATCATATCGTCTACGTAGACCTCTATTTCATGATGTATCATGCCATGAAATAAAGCTACCATGGCACGCTGATAGGTTGCCTCAGAATTCTTCAGTACGAATTGCATTACCTTGTAGCAGAATGTGCCCCACTGTGTGACAAATGTTATTTTCTTCATGTCCTCAGGTGCCATTTTGATTTGGTTGTAACCTGAGAATCCATCCATGAAGGAAAACACTTTGTGTTGTGTCGTATTGTCAACTAGGATATCAATGTGGGGAAGTGGAAAATCATCTTTAGGGCTCGCCCTATTCAAATCTTTGTAGTCCATACACATTCGTACTTTGCCGTCTTTTTTAGGTACAGGAACAATGTTGGCCACCCATTGAGGGTAGGAAGTGACAACCAAGAATCCAGCATTGAGTTGCTTCATGACTGATGTGTCTGCGATCGACCTAATGTCTAACGGTATCTTAACTGCAAGCGCACAGCCTATCGCGGTAGTAATAAAAGATTGTCGAATCCACAGGGACTTTGTAATCACTCTAGTGCGGGAAAGTAATGCTAGTTTAGCTAAGGCGGAAATTGTCACGTTTGGTTTTGGGAAGGTTAAGGAAGGTAAACTAATTGATTTTAAAGTAATTATAAAATGAAATGGTTGGTATGCAATAGAGTCGACCTAAAGGATCTAATCGGACCTAGGCATATAAGGATGGTCAACTTGGTTTATCTGTAGAATTAATCAGTTTAAAAACCCTCAACTCACACTTTCATGGTCTTATCTCGGATTATACGTCTAAAGCCCTATACCTGCTTTCGCTAGCCTATAAGTGTTTAGAAGTATTTTTTGGAAACTTAATTAATTCTAATTTGGTTTAAAGCGCTTTCACTGTATTTAAATCAAATGCCTAACTTTAGCTATCCGGTTAAAAACCTCACACTTTCGTGGTCTCGATCTAACCTATTTACTCTTCTTACTTTCGTAACAAAGGTTTTATTTTTAAGCATAAAAAGTTATAACCAGAGTTAAGTTGATTAAAGTTTTAGCCTAAGTTTGATCAGATGCCTAATGTCTCTTACTATCCCATACCGACGCTAAAGGTTTAGCTAGCCATGGAAATTATAATGAACGTACTGGAAATAAAAACAAACAAATATAGATTGGACATTATAAATAATAAATTAAACATGCATTAATTAATTAAAAGGTATGTAATACAATTGCAAAATAGAAACCTGAAAATAAAGCCAATACTTCAATCCCTCTTCCACAAATCGGAAACTCGGACTTGGTATCGGTAATATGAAAAATTCTGAGGCTTGAATAATAAATCCTAAACTATAATAATAATTCCCTGATGTTGGAAATTATTATTTGGGCAATGAAATTAAAAGAACGGAAATAAACGAATGCAGAAAAATAACAACAGAAGGAATAATGGTTTTGATTTCGACAGAGCTTCCGCACAAGTAAACTGTAAAATGCTCTGTACATCTAATGTTGAATGTTAAGGTATTTATAGAGGAATGAATTTGGCAGTTGGCTTGAAGACTTATCACGAAGCTTTCCTTAAAAATCTCCACAAATGTAGGAACGTGGGTAGTTGAGGAAGAAGTGGTGAACGTGGGGTTTGACTGGAGAGAAATCAGGAGTTTGAAAACTCCTTCTGTTTTGCTTTGCCATGATCTGCACTTTTAAATAACTGATATACGCATTACGGTCGTCACTGAGGCGTTAAGAGCAGGTTTGGTGTTTCTCCGTGTTACGGTCGTGGCAGATGTGTTACGGTCGTAACACGCTTCATGATGGCTTACGGTCGTGGCAGATGTGTTACGACCGTCACAGCTACAAAATCTGTAATTCTTGACAGATTTATCTTTTTCTTCTATTCTTTTGATGCTTTCTTGCATTGTTTCATGTTTTCTTCTGTTTTGAGCTGAGTTATGAATACCTGCAAAAAGTAATGACAAACTCGAAATATTCGGGGGTTAATCGGGTCAAAATAATACAGAACGGGTAAATTTCATGGAAAATAAACGATACAATTTCGTGTTATAAAATTCCCCCATACTTAAACCTTTGCTTGTCCTCAAGCAAAATAATCAATTAAGAATATCGGACAAGTTTTTATAAACGCACATAACTAGTATACCTTTCGTTTTCAAATAGTTACAAGAAATCCTAAGTTAGTTCGGCCGAGAAAATCGAATGAAACCACAACGATACGTAAATGACACAAGCAACAAGCTAGTCGACGACTATCCGTTTTAAACGAAACGTCCAATTATACCGTTATAATTCAACTCAAGGTTTCTCGTTCATATTTCATCCGGTTTCGTTCTTGCGCAATCACATTAAGCCCATTATCCTTGCACGCACGTAGTGGAATAGCCGGTTAGTGGTTCTGATCAAAACACGACGGTTTCTGGCACAATTATGTGGCAACCTCTTTTATCCAATTACAAGATGCGGGGGATCAAACCGTAGTCTGCCCTACCGAGTTCAGTACCAGATGCTTCTGAACCACCTAGACAATGGATTCTCATGTTACTTAGTAGAAGCTTTTGCATCCGTTGGATTAAACGATCGGGTGAGGATCGCCCAATTTAATTGGTGCAATACCTATTTCCTTAAAGCATGTAACATTCTATTTAAATCAATTTGCAAGATCATCCACTTATATTCATCGACTTTCCACGTGGTTTATGTTAAGACTGGTGCCGACTGCTAATATAAACTACTAGGGGCTAATTTAAGACTTAAAACTCAAAGTATCGGTATAACGAAAATGGAGACGATTCGTGTAAGTAGGGAGTCGAGGGTGTCATACTCGTATAGTTCTCGTTGGATCGCTCTCAGCCTTCTAACTAAGATTTCAGTTAAAGTAGGTAACTAACGGTTATGCGAATATAAAAGGCGAAAAATTTTGGTATGGCTAAATAAAACGGGGAGAAAATGAAGTAACGAAATATAACTGAAATAGAAATGAAATTACTCGTTCTGAAATTAAGAATGCAGTGCTCCTCCCACACTATATCAAACATTGTCTCAATGTTATGATATAATGGCGAGGTTAAATGAAAAATACATCGGAAAAACAAGGAAAACAACAAGAAAAGGAAAAACTACTGGCGACCACGGCGGCTTCGGGTTCGTGACCTTCTGGAAGGAGTAGCTTCATAGTCAGTGCCCTGGGGTCCAAGAGATGTAACATCCATCCTTAAAGCATTAAGCTCGCATAGCACTTCATCAAGCCTTTCATTGTCGAGCGTTGACCACTCAAGATTTGGTCATTTTGTGCGAGTAAGGCGTCGAAACGCTCCTGATGCTTTCTTTCAAGAGCTACAACCATCTGACTTTGCTGATGGAGGGCTATGAGGACGTCTTCCATAGTAAAAGGAGGTGGTGCAGAAGAGGACGACTCAGGAATGTCAGGCACGGGAACAGCTCGATCCAGTTCTTCCTGCATCTCATCAGCGGGGCCGACATGAGGTTCTTCTTGAGCAGCAGCAGGGCCTTCAGGGTCTTCAAGGTTAAATAGCCAGTTGGCTCGGTTCTGAGGGTCGATTCGGTCCCTACAAGGCAAAACAATGTTAGTGTAAACTCGGTTCTGTATCACTGGATGGAATTTTCCGTCGTCCCGCTCGTGGATGAGGTGGGATGATTTGCAATGATCCAAAGTAAGCAGGACCGGTGGTCGGGATGGCAGATGAGCAAGGGTGTCACCATGGTTTAGTGCTAAAGCAAGAGAAGTGACAAGCCCTCCGAAATAGAAAGGTTTGCCGCCTCTGGTGCAGATGGAGTGAATATGGGCCAGGAGGAAAGGTGCGGCATTAATTTTCTGACCCGAGAATGCACAATGCATGAAAAATAGTTCCTTGGAGTTAAGCTTATGGTTACTATCCCTTGCAAAGATGGTGTTGGATAAGATGCGGTGGAAGTAGCGAATGGCGGGGTTGTGGATTTGGGTAGCATTGAGGTGATCGTATGAGTTAGCCCGATTATTGGTCAAGCTATGCCAAAGGTTGAAGGATTCTTCATGAAAGGTGTCAGGCACACGTAGGTGAGCGCGTTCATCAGTACAAAAGTCTAGTAGGCGACCGAATGCATTCTGAGAGAAATCGTATTCGGTGCCGAAAATGCGGAACCTTACCGCACCGGTAAGTTGATTTCTTGGGCCATTTGGAGTGATGTAGCAAAATGAACTGAGGAACTCAAGGGTGAGATTCTCGTACGTTGGTTGTGGCTGGCTACATAGGGTCCAAAGGTTGACATTCTGTAGGAGGTGTTGGACACTTTCAAGTAACCCGAGGTCTCGGAGGCAGTCAATGTCGACGAACCTCGTGGGATGGATGCCTCGGCGTTGGAACTTCAGGAACCTTGTGCGCTGGGTTTCACCTGCTTCGCCATCGTGTAGGTAGATGCCTGGGATTTGTTGGTTGATGTTCGCCATTTGCATGCAAGAGTGTTTGAGTGAGAATGGTTGTGGTTGGTGAATGAGAAGATGATACGGGTAATGGATGTATATATAGTGGAAGGAGATAGTGGAAGTTTGAAAATTGATAGGGATTAGTGGTGGGTTGAATGGGGTTAATGGGGAGTTATAGAAGAAGAAGAGAGAAAGGTTGAGGGAAGAAGAAAAGGGAACGTTCTGCTAACAGGGTTACTGATGTAGCCCGTGTTACGGTCGTAACACCAAGCTGACGAGCGTAACGCGCTGAAAGGCGCATGACGGTCGTGGGAGATGGATTACGATCGTGGCAGCTACAAATTTTGCAAATTTTTACAGAACGAAACACAATTACACAGAGTATATATTTTTATAGCAGGCAGAACATCTCAGACATTCCAACATAAACACAACATTAATTTATTCAACATATAATCCAATATATATAATTCGCAATAGAGTAGAAAACCATAAAACATTGTAAGCAACATAATGATTGTAAGTTAAAATTGAAAACAAACAATTGCATTAATTCAAATTGAGTAACTTGTTCTTTTTGACAGAAAATAAATGACTTGTAAATTGAAATGCAGTAATTTAACAAAAAATTGAAACTATCTAGAAACAAAGCAGAATGGAAAAAATCTAAAAACTAAGAATTGAAAAAACTGAAAACTGAAAAACTAAGAAACTAAAAATTGCTTCATCCAATCTTTTCTTTTAATATCTCTAAAGCTTGGGTGATGTTATAGAATTGCTCCACCGAGATGTCAGTTAAACCAATAAGATCCAAACGCATAGTCTTCAACTCATTCTTTATTCCATCAATGTCAGTTTTATAAGCATCCAAAGTGGTCAGAATGGTGTTTAATTGTGTAGTATATTCTCCTTGGTTTGTATCAGGGGCTACTTATGCTTCAGCCATATTTGTAAAGTCATGGTAACCAGGAGGAGTTTCAGGATCTGTTTCGTTTTCAGACATGAAATTATTAGCAACAAAATATGATTGTGGTGTTTCTGGTGTCGAAGGATGGTCGGGTGGATTCAATTCGTACAACCAATTTTCACGGTTATGGACACTTATTCGGGCATGGTTCGGAAGGGTAAAAAGAGTAACAACTTCGTTTCTGATCAGGTAATCATAAGGTGCAGGGCCTAAATTTCCTATTATCCGGTTGTTGAAACAGAAATCAATATTCATAGGCCTAATTGATCCAAATGGTGCACAGTTATTAAGTTGGTAACGAGGTCCAAGAGCATGTGCAATCATTGTAACTAATCCTCCCACACTGACAGGAACATTAGGGTCCTCACTAATGCGGGTAAAGGTCTTCATCAGGAGTGGGACAGCATTGACAGGGCGTCCTAGATTCATACAATAAAGCAGAGATAATTCATCCTTGGATACAACATTTTGATTTTGTTCTTTTCCAAACAGAGTGTGGGCAAGAATCCTATGGAAATAACAGATGGCTGGGTTATGTATCTCATTGTTATCCATACTTTCTGGGTCAGGGTGATAGTTTCCGGTTAAAGTACCCCAGAAGTAGTCCAACTCAAAATCCAATAAATCAGCCTCAGGGGTAGTAAAAGCTAAGGGTCCGCTGGGGAATCCTAATAAAGCAGCTAAGTCCCTATGGTTATAGGTGAACTCAATACCAAAAAGTCTGAAGGTAATGATTCCTTTTCGGGCTCCGACACCGTGTTCAGGGATGTAAACTAGAGAACTCAAGAACTCAAGGGTAAGCTCTCGGTAAGTGATAAACCTATTTTTCAGGTGGGCTTTCTCCCATTCCAACTGGTTAAACATGTAGTAAACACTGTCAGTAATGCCTAAAGAGTCCATAGTGGGTTCATCATGATACAGGGTTAAGCTGATGTCTCGCTGAGACAAAGCCTCAAATCTTCTTCGTTGGTTTCTACCTCTAAAGGTGGTTTCCATAAAGTTCTGTGCCATAGCAAAAACAAAGCGGGGAAACAGAGTAGAGGAGAAAGTAAAGAGAAAAAGACTATTCAGAAATCCTGTGGCAAGTAAAATTGTTTTGAAATCAGCAGCAGTTTCATAAAAATTAAAACAAAAGAAAGAAAAATAAAATTTAAATAGGAAAAATGCAAAAACGAAAAGTATAATAAATAAATAAATAAAAACAAATAACAATTAACAAATAAGTGGGTTGCCTCCCACTAAGCGCTGTGTTTAACGTCATAAGCCTGACGAAATACCTAGTGAAAAATTAGTCGGGAGAAATAGGTGGCAGTTCTACGAGTGTAAGCTTATTCGTATAACCTCTATTATCTATACGATGATATTGTTTTAACCGCTGCCCATTTACAATAAACGGGGCGTTATTTCTATCCTTAATTTCTACCGCTCCGCTAGGAAAAACTCTTGTAATTTCGAAAGGACCAGACCATCTAGATTTAAGTTTTCCAGGGAAGAGTCTAAGTCTAGAATTAAATAAAAGTACGACATCTCCCACACTAAATTCTTTCCGAGATAAACGCTGATCGTGCCATTTTTTAGTTCATTCTTTGTATATTTTAGCGTTTTCGTAAGCGTCTAGTCTTAATTCTTCCAGTTCATGTAAATCGAGGATTCGTTTCTCGCCAGCAGCAGTGTAATTAATATTGAGTGTCTTTATCGCCCAATAAGCTTTATGCTCTAATTCTACCTGGAGATGACATGATTTTTTGTAAACAAGTTTGAAAGGTGTAGTTCCGATAGGAGTCTTGTAAGCCGTCCTATAAGCCCATAAAGCTTCGTTAAGCTTGGATGACCAATCTTTTCGAGATATCGTGACAGTTTTTTCTAATATTTATTTAATCTCTCTGTTCGAAACTTCGACTTGTCCGCTAGTTTGCGGATGATAAGGTGTTGCTACGCGGTGTTTCACTCCATATTTAGATAGTAATTTATCAAATATCTTCGAAATAAAATGAGATCCACCGTCACTGATAACAAGTCAGGGAACACCAAAACTCGGGAAAATTATATTCTTGAAAAGCTTTATCACTACTCGTGTGTCATTTGTAGGAGAAGCTATTGCCTCGATCCATTTTGAAACGTAATCGACAGCGACGAGTATAAACTTGTTTCCAAAAGAAGATGGGAAAGGTCCCATAAAATCTATTCCCCAAACATCAAAGATTTCAACTTCAAGTATTCCTTTCTGAGGCATTTCATCGCGTCTTGAGATATTACCGGTGCGTTGGCATCGATCACAGTTTTTAACGGCAACGTGGACATCCTTCCACAGGTTAGGCCAGAAAAGGCCGGCTTGGAGAATTTTGGCACACGTTTTAGAGGTGCTAGTATGTCCGCCATAAGGAGATGAATGACAATGGGAAATGACGTTTTCTATTTCTTCGTCGGGTATACACCGGCGGAAAATTCCATCAGGTCCTTGTTTAAATAAAAGTGGTTCGTCCAAATAGTAACTCTTGAGATCATGGAATAATTTCTTTTTCTGTTGGTAAGTTAAGTCAGGTGGAAGCGCTCCGACAGCTAAATAATTAACGATGTCAGCATACCAAGGCAATCTTATGGTCATGTCGATGGCTTCCACGACTTCTTTAGCTTCTGGTTTATTTAAATCCAATTGAGCTAGGTCGCTTATCATATGTGCTATCAGATGTTCGTACGGAAAATCGTCGTTAATTGGCACTTGTTTGGGTTTTATACCTTCTAAACGGGATAAATGATCCGCTACGACGTTTTCGGTTCCTTTCTTATCTTTAATTTCCAAGTCGAATTCTTGTAAAAGTAAGATCCATCGGAGGAGTCTGGGTTTTGCATCTTTCTTGGCAAGTAAATATCTGATAGCAACGTGGTCCGTGTAAATGATGATTTTTGCTCCTACAAGGTAAGAACGGAATTTATCAAGCGCGAAGACCACGGCTAAGAGTTCTTTTTCAGTGGTGGCGTAGTTCATCTGAGCTGAGTCTAGCGTTCTGCTGGCATAGTAAATTGCGTGAAGTTTCTTATCTTTCCTTTGTCCAAGAACTGCGCCGACAGCGTAATCACTTGCATCGCACATGATTTCGAAAGGTAACCTCCAATCGGGCGGTTGCATGATTGGTGCAGAAATAAGTGCGGCTTTAAGGGTTTCAAAAGCTTTAAGACAATCGTCATCGAATATGAACTCAGCATCCTTCATTAATAGACCGGTAAGTGGTTTTATAATTTTCGAGAAATCTTTAATAAAGCGTCGGTAAAAACCGGCGTGTCCTAGAAAACTTCGTATCTCTCGAACGGTCTTTGGTGGTTGGAGTTCTTTAATCACTTCTATCTTAGCTTTATCAACTTCAATTCCTTTATTAGAAATAACATGTCAAAGTACGATTCCTTCTCTGACCATGAAATGGCATTTTTCCAAGTTTAGCACAAGGTTTACTTTCACACATTGTTCTAAAACACTTTCTAAATTAGATAGACATCCTTCAAAGCTTTGTCCACACACATAGAAGTCGTCCATAAACACTTCCATGATGTTGTCAATGAAATCTGCGAAGATGGCCATCATACATCGTTGGAAAGTTGCAGGAGCATTACATAATCCAAATGCCATTCGTCTGTACGCGAACGTTCCATAGGGACACGTGAATGTAGTCTTCTCTTGATCATCAGGGTGAATCGGAATTTGGAAAAATCTGGAATAACCGTCTAAATAGCAGAAATAGGAGTGTTTGGCTAATCGTTCTAACATTTGATCAATAAAGGGTAAAGGAAAATGGTCTTTCCGAGTAGCTTTGTTCAGTTTTCGATAATCAATGCACACTCTGTGTCCACTAACTACTCTTTGTGTTATCGATTCGCCTTGTGCGTTTTTCACGACAGTGACACCTCCTTTCTTAGGTACGACATGCACTGGGCTAACCCATTTACTGTCGGAGATCGGGTATATAATTCCAGCTTCCATTAGCTTTTTGATTTCATCTCTGACTACAGTGCTTAGAATCAGATTGATTCTTCTTTGAGGTTCTCGAGAGGTTTTGCAATCCTCTTCTAATAGAATACAGTGCATACAAATTGAAGGACAAATTCCTTTTAAGTCTGATATGTTGTAACCTAACGCAGTAGGGTATTTCCTTAGAACGTCTAAAAGTTTCTGAGTTTCGAGCGTTCCTAAACTGGAATTCACTATTACAGGTCGAGTTTGTTCAGTATCAAGGAATTCGTATCGTAGATTTTTAGGTAGAACTTTCAATTCTAGTTTTGGTTTCTTGGAACATGGCATATGATCGGGTGTAAGTGCTAGACTTTCGCTTAGACTGTCATCTTTATATGGTTCTCGCCAATTGTCGTCTTCGAATATCAGAGGGGTTTCAATTTTCATTATTTCGGAATATGTGGTTTGTTCAACTTCCATCTCTCTCACGCACTCGTCTATAATATCGAGTAAATAACATGTGTCATTCATGGCGGGTGCTTGTAGAAATTGAGTCAGGATGAATTCCACTTTTTCCTCTCCGACTTCGAATGTTAATCTGCCCTTCTTGACATCAATTATAGCTCCAGCTGTGCTAGGAATGGTCTTCCTAATATGATAGGGGTGACTGAGTCCTCGGTTATGTCCATGATGATGAAATCGGTAGGGATATAGAATTGACCTATTCTAACTGGAACGTTTTCCAGTATACCTACAGGGTATTTAACCGATCGGTCGGCTAATTGGACGGACATTTTCGTGGGTCTGAGTTCTCCCATCTCTAGCTTTTTGCAGATAGATAAGGGCATGACACTAATGCTTGCTCCTAAGTCACATAGAGCTTTGTCTATGACAAATTTTCCAATATTACAAGGTATAGAGAAACTACCTGGGTCTTTTAGCTTAGGAGGCATATTGTTTTGAATGATCGCGCTACACTCGGCAGTGAGTGTAACTGTTTCGTTTTCCTCTATCTTCTTGTTGGATAGGATTTCCTTAAGAAATTTAGCGTACGAGGGCATCTGAGTGATGGCTTCTGTAAAAGGTATTGTTATATTGAGTTGTTTCAGAAGTTCAACAAATTTCTTGAACTGGCCCATTGTTTTGGAATTTGTAAGTCTCTGAGGATACGAGATTGGTGGTTTATAAGGTGGTGGAGGTACATAAGGCTTCTCTTGCTCCCCTGCCTCTTGCGTTTCGCTTTCCTTTTCTTTTTCTCTAGGTTCATTGGCTTGTTCAGGCGGCTCGCTCTGCTTTTGGTACATGGCTGGATTTTCTAGTCTCGGGTCAACAGGTCCGTCGAGTTCTTTTCCACTTCTCAGTATCACAGCATTAGCATGTCCTTTCGGGTTGGGCTGTGGTTGACCAGGAAAAATTCCAGTCGGTGCCGCAGTAGGTGCTTGTTGTTGAGCTACCTGTGAAATTTGCGTCTCAAGCATCTTATTATGGGTGGCTAAAGCATCAACCTTGCTAGCTAATTATTTTATCTGCTCATTAGTATGTAGATTTTGATTCATAACGTCTTTATTAGTCTGAGCTTGGGAAGCAACGAAGTGTTCAATCATGATTTTTAGGTTAGATTTCCTAGGAGCATTAGGTCCATTACCAAGATGATTTGGGATAGCTTTTGGATAACCGAGTGGTGTGGCAGGAGCTTGTACAGGCGCGTATAACACGTTGTTACTTTTGTATGAAAAGTTCGGATGATTTTTCCAGCCTGGGTTATAGGTATTACTATAAGGGTTCCCTTGTACATAGTTTGCTTGTTCAGCTGGAACTCCTGTTAGAAGTGGGCATTCTGGAGCAAGATGTGATTGAAGACCACATAGATCGCAAGTTTGGACAACTACAGCCACGGTAGCTGCAGGAGCAGTGGTAAGGTTTTCTAGCTTTTGGGTAAGAGCTTCCACTTTAGCATTGACTTGGTCCAGGATATTCACTTCAGACATTCCACCTTTGGTTTGGGATTTCTCCACATTATCTCTTTTGCTTCCCCATTGATAGTGGTTCTGGGCCATACTTTCGATAAGTTGATTTGCTTCGGCATATGGTTTATTCATCAGTGCGCCACCAGCAGCGGCGTCTATAGTCATTCTTGTGTTATACAACAGACCGTTATAAAACGTATGAATGATTAGCCATTCTTCTAAACCATGATGAGGACAGAGTCTAATCATATCCTTGTAACGTTCCCATGCTTCGAAAAGTGATTCGTTATCTTTTTGTCTAAAACCGTTGATGTTAGCTCTAAGCATAGCAGTTTTGCTTGGTGGGAAATATCTAGCCAAGAAGACTTTTTTCAATTCATCCCATGTGGTGATTGAATTTGAAGGAAGGGATTGGAGCCAGGCTCGGGCTCTGTCTCTTAAAGAAAAAGGAAATAGGCGCAATCGTATCGCCTCGGGGTTTACACCATTCGCTTTTACAGTGTCTGCGTACTGCACAAACACTGACAGATGTAGGTTAGGGTCGTCAGTAGGAGATCCAGAAAATTGGTTCCGCTGAACGGCGGATAGAAGTGAAGGTTTCAGCTCGAAATCGTTTCGAGCGATAGCAGGGGCGGCGATGCTGTTGTGGGGCTCCGCTTGCGAAGGAACTGCGTAGTCCTTAAGAGCGCGGGGCGGATTTGGTACGTCAGCCATTGTCGATTCTTCGGTAGATTCTGATAATGGTATATTAGGAATTTTAGTCGGAGGAAGATTATTGAGAGATCGGTATTCTTGAATTCGGCGTCTTAATCTTAAGTAACGCTCGATATCATTAATTTGTAAATGCAAAGGCTCGTTTTGAGAACGAGTGTTTGGCATACAACAGAGGGAAATATAAAAAGTTGCCTTAGTCTAGACAATGTTGTTTTCAGAT